>CM040121.1:89913929-90303631 GCA_022559845.1 Amorphophallus konjac
CCCTCTTCCTCCCAAACGGAGGGAACCACTAGTGACACCAGTCACTAGCAAACCAGAGACACACGGTCTCTCTTCCTCCAGACCCGGAGGGAACCCCTGGACTTGAATCCACAAGCCCAGAACCGGAGATCAGATCTCCCTTCCTCCAAACCGGAGGGAACCCACAAGTAGCCCCCAGCTACTTGCAACCGGAGATAGCAATTTCCCTTCTCCTGAACAAACAAGAGGAACCCCGACCTCTCTACAGAGTATCGAAAATACAGCAAACCAAAAAACAAAGGAAAAACACTAAACGAAAATAACTTCAGCAAAACAGAAAGCTGAGAAACGAAATGCACAATGTGGCTCTCAACGGAGCTAACTGGCCTGGATTTGATCCACGGTCCAGTAGACAGATCTTCAGGTAAGTTTTTCTTCCTCTTCTCTTCTCTTCTTCTTCTTCTCTTTCACTCTCTCGATCTCTGCTCCCCTATTCTCTTCGGCTCACACTTCTATCTCTCTCTTTCTCTTCTTCTCCTTCTGCTCTTCTTCTTCTTCACTCTTTCTTTTCTTTACACACGAGCACTATCTCTCTCTCTTTTTCTTCTTCTGCTCTCACTCTCACTCTCTTCTCTGCTCTCTTCTTTTCTTTCTTTTCTTCCTTTTCTGGATCGAAGGACTTTCTACTCTTCAGGCTTTCTACTTCGATCTGGATTGTGGCTCTCTGTTCTTTTCCTCACGCCAACCCGATCAGCGTTCATCTGTGGACGAAGGCTGCATTATATAGCAGCAGCAGCAGGTGGATAGGGCACAAAACGCGTGTGCCTCCCACATTTCCAGAATCTTCCTGCCACGTGTCCTTATCAGATTGGTTCCTCTTGTCTCGGATCACGTGCAGCCCAGGAGTGTGGAATGTTCTTCCTCGGACCTGTAATGAGATTAAAACTATTAATACGCTGTATGGTCATTAACAATAGAGCTGCATGAGGTATATAGAAACAACAAGAGGTGCACTGCACCGAGGACGACACGAAATACAGCGGTGACAAAGGTAAACATTACAAGAGAACAACACGAGGTTCATATGAGAACAGTACGAAGTTAGAAGGAAACAACACGCGGACATAAACACAAGAGAAACACGAAGACATGAATACAAATGAAAACAAAGACCTAAGGGTAACACGGGGTGGTACAGAAAACAGCACGAGATAGAAAAGAGAACGATACGAGGTACCAAGGCTAATACAATAAGGAAGATGACACGAGGTCAGATAAGAACGGCACGAGGTGAGAAGAAAACGACACGAGGTAGAAAGAAAACAACACGAAGACACGAAGACAAAAACAACACGGAGACATGAAGACACAAACAGAAACTGACACGAATTGAAGACAGCACGAAGATGAAAATAGGAATCAACACGAAGTGAGGTCAAGGCGAGAAGGACACGAGGTCTGATGAGAAAGACCAACACGAAGTGGCACAGAAAGCAACACGAGGTGCTGCAATGTTCTGCACACAGTGGAACAAAAACGACACGAGGACACAGAAACAATAGTAACCGACACGAAGTGTGGTTACTAAACAGGAACGACACGAGGTCTACAGGGAAACGACTCGAAGTTCATCAGAACTATTCGAGCTGTTTCAGAAACACGACACGAAGTTAAGTGAGAACAGCACGAGGTGAAACAACACGGGGTTCACTGGGAAACGAGACACAAGAGGGAAAACGACACGAAGTCAGATCAACACGAAGACGATGGATGCTACAGTGCAATGTCTAGACATGAAGTCCAATGCTAACGGCTGTACAGACTTGAGGAATAAGCCAGTGTATAGACTTGAAGATTGAAGGCGATGTACAGACTCTGATGCCCAAAGGCGATGAACAGTGAATCAGTGTATAGACTTCAAGGTTCATTGAAGAATGTACATACATCAAGAGATGATTCATGCCAATGTATAGACTTCCAACGTGAGTGATGAGCTGTACAGACTTTGTCTTAGACGCTAGATGAGCATGACAGTGTATACACTTAGCCAATGCAATGCACTGTATGGACTTCTAAGAGACGCTCAATGTACAGACTTACTGCCAAACAATGTATAGACTCTGTAAATGCATATGAATGCTTTATGCAGCAGATAACAGTCTGAACTTCAAATGCAATGGCTTACACAACAAAATGACTCACAGTGATTAGCAACAAACACCAATCATCAAAAACCAAATCAATCATCAAAACCATAGCAATGAATGCTTTATGCATCAGTTTAACATGTAGCATGACTGAACATCAAATATGTTAATCTAAACTGAGCAGCAAGATGACTGAACATTTGATTAACTCACATCAACAACCAATCATCAAAACCATCATCAAAACCACAGGGGTACAACAATCTCCCCCTTTTTGATGATGGCAACACTTTCAATACAATGAGTCATTCTGATGATGTGAGGCAATCTGAAGACTCAAATTATTCTCCCCCTTTGACTTCATCAAAAAGAAAATAATTTGAGAAATTAAAGCAGGTGTAAAAGTTCAGTCAATTTCTCCCCCTTGCAAGAACATGATTCTGCCTTTTTGGCAAACAATCTCCCCCTTTGGTATAATCAAGATAAACCATGGTAGATGCAGATGCAGCAAGAAATGCAATACTTTCTCCTGAGTATATGAATGCAAGGTCACAAATGATATGAACATGATTCAGTGTGACAAGGAATGCTCCCCCTGAATAGATGCCAATTGATATGAAATTGATGCAAGACATGGAATCTCCCCCTCAATAAGTGGAATCTTATGAGATGAATGAGAAGGAGACCACAGGGGCAAACAAGGAGAAGTTCAGTTCAGTGAACCAATAACATGAGCAGAAGAATTTCAATTAACAGATTTTTCAAGGATGCTCCAAACACAAGGAATTTAGTCAGATTTTCAAAGAGATATCAATCTCATAAATTAAAGCATAAGTTTTCAAAGTCTTCTAACATAAGGGCTTATGAATGACATTTATTGAACAGCATGGTTTAATCATGATGTATGCAGAGTTTATCAATAAAATTCTGTATTGATATCTAAAACCATATTTTAATAAGAATGAACCAAGCCCTCATATTTATCTTGATAAATCTCCCTTTCTCTTACACAATCAAATTTATTGACTTCTTTCGGAATTACATGCATCAGTATTGAAGTCAAGCAATTTTGAAGTCATATAATTTTGTCTAGGGTTGTAGCAATTTGATTTTAGCATCAATATTCAGATATTTCAATCTTTTGAATAATTTTCTTGCTACAATTTTTACGAGCACTCTAGTTCAGTTCACACCTTGTAGCTAGAGGATATACCTTGATCAGAGGCCAATGTCCCTAAGCACTTAGTGTGACTAACTGTCATGCTATATATGAACAGAGATAGCATTTACACATCATGACACACTCCAAATCATTTCTTGATGAGTGAGTTGTATTTCTCAGTGTGCATGCCATTGCTCTGCCTGAATTTCAATGAATTCTTAATCAGAGTTAACTAAGGCACCTCATGACACAGTCCTTCGGACATGTGTTTCTCAGTGACCAATGTCATTGCTCTGACAGATATTACCCTTTAGACATTTCAGAAAAATTCATTTGCTTCAAATCAATAATAGTTTCATGTACTTAATCAGTTGAAGTCATATATTCAAAAGTGCAGATTTCAGAAGATTTTACAAGACATAGCATGAAACAGATGGTTAAGGTTTATTAACCATGCTTCAGATATTTTTAAGAGATTTTAAAGCCAAACTCATTGAATACATTAAACTTAAACCACATGAGTTATTTCAGTCATTCATAAAAACGTATAATAGAAGATTTCTAGTTCAAAAGTTTTTCAGATTTATGATCGAGATAGCCCATTGAAATCTTCATGAAAGACTGATAGAATTCTGAAGCCAAATGACACCAAATTGATAGTAGAAGTACCAATTGTTAAGAGAGATTGTGAAGCTCAAAGTTTTCAGAATATGATTAAGGTTTGTCAGCAAAATCAGTAAGAGAGGATATGCAATGAGTTCTGACCCATGTATGCATTTGACAACCTATATGCAATGCAATGACTCCCCCTCACAATATGCATTCAAACTCCCTTTTTGGCATTTTCAATGTAAGGAAATGCAATGCACTATATGTATGCAGGGACATGCAAAGACTCGACATTGAATTGCTATGCAAGGATATGCAACTAACTCCCCCTGAAAACATGCAATGTTTGCACTGAAAACTGAACATATGATACCAAATGATTCATGCACAATCAGACTGTCCTTATCAGCAAGGTGACCCATGGTACTAGGCGGAGCACTTGGTCTAAAAGACCAGCTCTCACATAGTAAGGACCTCCGGACAGATTTCCCTGCCTTTTGGTAGCTTACCATTTGATATACCATAGAGGTCATAAATAACAAGGTAAACTCAACAGTCCTATATGCAATTCAGGTTTTCAATGAATTATGCAACAGACAGTTTTCAAACAGCATTCACATTCAGTTCAGATTTTCAGAAATTTCAGAGTGCATGATATGCAATTCAACATACAAGAAGTTTGACATATCATTCATCATGGCATTGATATGTAATGCATTCAGAGGTAAACTACAATTATTTCCATGTGCATTTCAGATTTTTCAAGAGCAGACCTAACATCAGGTTGACTAGGACTGAACAGATCAATTCAGTACTAACAGTTCCAAGATCTTCAGACAGTTTGTTCAGCTCCCCCTTAACCAGTTCCATGTACACTTGGCAAATTAATCCATGGTGATCATGCATGACAGTGTAGCACCCATACAATTTCAGCAATTGAACTTTTATGAGTGAGCAGGAGAATGCAATTGATATTCATTATGGGAGTGTGTGCATGAGCAGCTCAAAAGACAGGTTTAACAGTGCAAGTGACAGAATCTGATACAAGCTCCTAATTGATCAGATTTAAACATGATATCCAATCATAATAGCAGTGCAAATTATAGAGCAGACTTTAATTACAATTTTTCAGAACTGACCTTCAAAGTAGTAACCCGGGGTCTTCTCACTTGAGTGCCTTGGTTTATTTACCCCTTCTTGTTTATTTCTTTCCAAGGCACACCTGCATTAACTGGGTTATTTTGATCCAGCAGGAACCCAAGCTGCCTCGGGTCCTGTATTACCCCCAACATGTGTTCTAAACAAACTTTGTGCATGAAGGTCATCAGATGTCATTAATTTGCAGTTGGACATGGAATGTCCATACTGACCACAATAATAGCAAGAGACAACAGAGTTTTTGTTCCTTTGAGCATGCATGTTAATATGATCATGAAATCTATTCACATGAAGGTTTTTGTTATCCATATGAACATTTTGTCTTTTATTTCCAGCCAACCATCCTTGATTAGCTTTATGACCTGGCTTTCCATAGTTAAGACATGGAAGTGTTTTTCTTTTAAAGCCATAGTCATTTCTAGCAGCAACATGGGGAGCAGGGAATTTTACAGATTTGGAATGAAAATCCTTTCCCTTTACATGCCAACAGTTTCCTACTGTATGGCCATGCCTCCAGCAGTGAGAGCAGACAATTGAATTTCTTATTTTAGCATTCAAATCAACATGATAAGACTGTGATGTTTTCTTACTTTTAGCACACCAGCATTGTGCAGCAGTATGACCTACTTTACCACATTCAAGGCAATTAGTTCTTTTATTCAGATGAGCATGATTGTTAGCATGAGAATTTTTGGCTTTTATGTCATCTTGTCTCATTAAATCACATTTATGCATAACATGACCAATTCTATGACAGTAAAAGCATTTAACACTTTTCCTTTTATCAGAAAAATTCTTGACCTGAGAATTTTCAGCAAGCAATCCTTTAAAGATATGTGCATGTGAATATGAATGAAGGCTATGATTGTCATGCACAGTTTCAGCAGAGATATTCATGGATGAAGTTGAGCATGAACACACAGAATTCTGATTTGATTTTTTATCATTCAGGGTGACATTCATTTTCTCTTTCCCTTTCACAGTTTTTGATAGAGAGGCTATTTCAGATTGTATGGAGGATATTTTCAATTCAGATTTTGTTAACTCTTCCTCACATATGACAATCTGTTTTTGTAGGGCATCATTCAAATTTTTTAATGACTCATTCGTTTCTCTTAAGGATCTGATTGTATTCTTTTGAAAATTATCATCAAATTTGATTTCCTTAACCAGATCCTCTAAGATTGTACATTGATTGCATGAGTCTTCCTTCTGAATGCCTTTTTCTTTTTCAATGGTTAACCATTGCTGTCCCATCACTGTGTTCAAGACCATCAGTTTTTTATTTTCATCTTTTAATCTTCCATTTTCTTTTCGACATTCAGCACTGTCACGTTTCAGATTATCCATTATGGATTTAAGCACAGTTACATCTTGCATGCTCTTAAGGAGATCAATATCTTTCTCATTCAGATTGTCTTTTAATTCAATAATCTTGTTTAGATAGTTTTGATTCTCAACTTTTAAAGCAACATTTTGTTCTTTAACATTGTTAACGTCTATCATGCAGACATCATAAGAATCTGATAGCTCATCATAAGATAAATCTTCAGGTTCGGAGCTTACCTGAGATGATGAGTCATCCCTTTGATCTTCACTGTGATTGCTTCGGTTGGCCACCAAACACTGATCATTTTGCTCTTCATGAACGGCAGCCACTTTGTTAAAAATTTCCTCTCCAGATGTGCACTCGAAGACAAATGGAAATAGGTCAGTATCGACTGCCGCTGTCAAAATATTAAGAGCCATGAGATTCTCACGGTTCTTCAGTCTGTCCTTCTTGGACCATTTAGTCTGATCGTGAGACAATTTATGTGGGCCTCTAGACACAAGATTCCATAGATTTGGATCAATGGAATCTAAGTAGACAATAAGGCCGCCTAGCCAATCACAGAAATTAGAACCATCAAATATCACGGATGGAGCCATTTGATCAAGCGATCAGTAAGCGTTCGATTAAAAATCCAAGCAACAGTCGAGCAGAAGAACACCTCACAAGATGGCAGGATCCCCTTCAGATCGTTGGATCTGTTGAGCTAGGGAACCGCTCTGATACCAACTGTTAGGATCGGTGCAAGTATTCAGAGGGGGGGTGAATGAATATTTCCTCTCAAAAAAACCTTTTCGCCCAGTTAAAATTTCGCTTACTAAAAAATGCTCGTTCGCAAACCAAATATACTTGAAGGCAAATTGGCAGTAGTGAAACAACCAAACACAAAGTGAGGTCACTAGGGGGCTAACCAGACAGATTTACTCAATCTGAAAACTAATTAACTCTTCTGCTCAACCAGAAGGCAAACACAAGGAGCGCCCCTATGCAATCACCTAGCGGAAGCACAAAAAGACAATCACACCACTGCACAATAGATTTTTAGGTGGTTCGGTCCAGCAGACCTACATCCACCCCACACTCAACCCGAGTGTGGCTTCCACTAGCTCACGCTAGAAACCGCAGACTCAGTCTGCAACAGGTGCTGCCACACAGCTTGACCAGGGGAACAGCCTCCCCTCTTCCTCCCAAACGGAGGGAACCACTAGTGACACCAGTCACTAGCAAACCAGAGACACACGGTCTCTCTTCCTCCAGACCCGGAGGGAACCCCTGGACTTGAATCCACAAGCCCAGAACCGGAGATCAGATCTCCCTTCCTCCAAACCGGAGGGAACCCACAAGTAGCACCCAGCTACTTGCAACCGGAGATAGCAATCTCCCTTCTCCTGAACAAACAGGAGGAACCCCGACCTCTCTACAGAGTATCGAAATACAGCAAACCAAAAAACAAAGGAAAAACACTAAACGAAAATAACTTCAGCAAAACAGAAAGCTGAGAAACGAAATGCACAATGTGGCTCTCAACGGAGCTGACTGGCCTGGATTTGATCCACGGTCCAGTAGACAGATCTTCAGGTAAGTTTTTCTTCCTCTTCTCTTCTCTTCTTCTTCTTCTCTTTCACTCTCTCGATCTCTGCTCCCCTATTCTCTTCGGCTCACACTTCTATCTCTCTCTTTCTCTTCTTCTCCTTCTGCTCTTCTTCTTCTTCACTCTTTCTTTTCTTTACACACGAGCACTATCTCTCTCTCTTTTTCTTCTTCTGCTCTCACTCTCACTCTCTTCTCTGCTCTCTTCTTTTCTTTCTTTTCTTCCTTTTCTGGATCGAAGGGCTTTCTACTCTTCAGGCTTTCTGCTTCGATCTGGATCGTGGCTCTCTGTTCTTTTCCTCATGCCAACCCGATCAGCGTTCATCTGTGGACGAAGGCTGCATTATATAGCAGCAGCAGCAGGTGGATAGGGCACAAAACGCGTGTGCCTCCCACATTTCCAGAATCTTCCTGCCACGTGTCCTTATCAGATTGGTTCCTCTTGTCTCGGATCACGTGCAGCCCAGGAGTGTGGAATGTTCTTCCTCGGACCTGTAATGAGATTAAAACTATTAATACGCTGTATGGTCATTAACAATAGAGCTGCATGAGGTATATAGAAACAACAAGAGGTGCACTGCACTGAGGACGACACGAAATACAGCGGTGACAAAGGTAAACATTACAAGAGAACAACACGAGGTTCATATGAGAACAGTACGAAGTTAGAAGGAAACAACACGCGGACATAAACACAAGAGAAACACGAAGACATGAATACAAATGAAAACAAAGACCTAAGGGTAACACGGGGTGGTACAGAAAACAGCACGAGATAGAAAAGAGAACGATACGAGGTACCAAGGCTAATACAATAAGGAAGATGACACGAGGTCAGATAAGAACGGCACGAGGTGAGAAGAAAACGACACGAGGTAGAAAGAAAACAACACGAAGACAAAAACAACACGGAGACACGAAGACACAAACAGAAACCGACACGAATTGAAGACAGCACGAAGATGAAAATAGGAATCAACACGAAGTGAGGTCAAGGCGAGAAGGACACGAGGTCTGATGAGAAAGACCAACACGAAGTGGCACAGAAAGCAACACGAGGTGCTGCAATGTTCTGCACACAGTGGAACAAAAATGACACGAGGACACAGAAACAATAGTAACCGACACGAAGTGTGGTTACTAAACAGGAACGACACGAGGTCTACAGGGAAACGACTCGAAGTTCATCAGAACTATTCAAGATGTTTTAGAAACACGACACGAAGTTAAGTGAGAACAGCACGAGGTGAAACGACACGGGGTTCACTGGGAAACGAGACACAAGAGGGAAAACGACACGAAGTCAGATCAACACGAAGACGATGGATGCTACAGTGCAATGTCTAGACATGAAGTCCAATGCTAACGGCTGTACAGACTTGAGGAATAAGCCAGTGTATAGACTTGAAGATTGAAGGCGATGTACAGACTCTGATGCCCAAAGGCGATGAACAGTGAATCAGTGTATAGACTTCAAGGTTCATTGAAGAATGTACATACATCAAGAGATGCTTCATGCCAATGTATAGACTTCCAACGTGAGTGATGCACTGTACAGACTTTGTCTTAGACGCTAGATGAGCATGACAGTGTATACACTTAGCCAATGCAATGCACTGTATGGACTTCTAAGAGACGCTCAATGTACAGACTTACTGCCAAACAATGTATAGACTCTGTAAATGCATATGAATGCTTTATGCAGCAGATAACAGTCTGAACGTCAAATGCAATGACTTACACAACAAAATGACTCACAGTGATTAACAACAAACACCAATCATCAAAAACCAAATCAATCATCAAAACCACAGTAATGAATGCTTTATGCATCAGTTTAACATGTAGCATGACTGAACATCAAATATGTTAATCTAAACTGAGCAGCAAGATGACTGAACATTTGATTAACTCACATCAACAGCCAATCATCAAAACCATCATCAAAACCACAGGGGTACAACAGCTTGGACACCGTCCTCCAGCTCTGGAGGAGCGGGTTGGAAGTCAATGAAATCCTCATCATCAGTGTCGACTTGGTGTATTTCTTGATTTTCGAAGCCACTGGTCGATGCCGATGGGACTGGTAAATTGTTGTTGCTGGACTCCATCAAGGATTAGTCTAGATCGCTAGCTTCTTGCCAGCGGTTGCCAACTGGTGCCGTTGAGGTTTGCCTGGAGTTGCCTGCTAAAGTTGACAATCCTTTATGGCTAGTGCTCTGGGTACCCTCCTCATCAGGAGAGTTTGTCGAACTGAGTCCTTCGACAGGCTGGGTGGTAGGAGGAGCTTCTTCAGCCCTGATATTTTCACAGGGAGGTGAGGAGGATTCCTCAACTGCTTGGACTGGAGTGCTGGCTTTGATGGGAATCAAGATCAGGATCTCCTCTTCCTCGTCTCTGGAGCTGTCAAATTTTGCCTCGACTTTAGCCTGGTCGTCGACTGGCTATGTCAAGCCCACGACGTTGACAGCGTGGTAGACACGGAAGTCCGGTTCTTGGTCATAGCCAAGTCCCCGGGTATCCTTATGAAAGGATGGGGGTTGCCCCCGATCCTTGGAAGGGGTCTACAACTGGAAAAAGTACCTTTGCTGTATGGAACCTTGCGTTTGAGGAATGTGTTGCTTCAGACACATCTCCCGAATGTGTGGCGACAGGTCGTCCAGTACTTGGACTACTTCAGGGGTGTCATCGGCTCGTTTGGACCAACCGAAGTCGTCGTCTGGTGGGGCTTGAGGGACCATGTCTCCTTTGTAGAAGAAAATGGGCTTATCCATGTTAGCCTTCTTCTTGCTTCTGAGTTGTCATTTGTTGGTGACGACAAACGTCATGAGCCGTTCAACCTTGTGCTCTTCCGACGCACCCACGAGCTGGATACAGTCTGGTGGTAGGCATATGCTTTTGTCGATGGCTCGGCTAATAAGATTAGCCTCAAAGTTGATTTTTGCGCCTCTCTAGGTGGTCTGGGGTTGACTTGGAACTGAGGCGTAGCCGATGAAGCTTGACATTTTCTTCGTCAACGGAGAAGAAATCAGCATCATCTTTCTCTAAGAGCTAGCCATTGCTCTTGCTCTTGATCATGGGATAAGGACCGATTCCCCCGAAGTAGAGCACAACATCGGCAAGTTTGCATTTTGCTGGAGTGAATAGGGAGAGGTCGACAAAGACCTTATATTGTTCCCCATTCTTGACATATTTGATGCATTGGTGGAGAGTCGATGGGATGACCCAATTTTCATGCAACCAGGGTCTGCCCAGTAGCATCTTATAGGATGTGTTGGCATTAATGATATAGAATGTCACCTTGGAGGTGAAATCATCGAGCACCAGATTGACATCCACCGGGCCGAGGACATCCTCGGTGTCTTGGTTGAAGCCGGATATCTTGATCGCTTGAACCTTCTGGAGGTATGGGGTCAAATATAGAGTCTTGAAGGTTTTGAGCAGCATGATGTTGACAGCAGCACCGACGTCCACCAGGATCCGATTTACTTCATGCCCATTGATTTTCCCCTCATGTAGAGAGGGCGGTTGTGACACGGAGGAAAGAGCAACATGTCTTTCTCCGTGAAAGAGACGGTGGCTGTGAAGGCTTCATATGCCACCACCTTTATCTCTGCGGCATGTGCTTAATAGACATTAGGTTCTTGGAGTATTTTGATGAGAGCTTCTATTAGCTCCTTACTCCAAGCAATGGCTTCCCAAATTGTAATGCTGGCGGGAAACCGCTTCATCTGGTGGAGGAATTTCTGGTCGACTTGGGCTCGAATCCCCCAATGATGGTAGTATGTCAGGCTGGGCCTTCTGTGGGCTGCCGCGCTACTCCCCATCGAGGAGTTGCACTGCCTTGCCTTTGCCACTAGGATCGGACTGACTTTGATCGCCCGTGGACTCCTAGAATAGGGGCGCCAACGATGGCTCTTCTGAGAGTGGCTGGCGAGCCGGGTCATCCTTGTCGGGCGGACCTACTCGATCTTTGGAAGCAACCGGAACTGGAGCAGGGGCTGGAGCATTGGTGGAGATCCCCTCCATGTTGGAGGGATCAAAGATGTTGGGGCCCTTCCAAATTTCTACCTCCGGAATGGGGGCGGAAGCCTCCCCTCGAAAGAGGATGATTAGCTTCGGGTCGAAGGTAGATGGGTGGAGAGATAGCTCGGGGATCCTTCCGTGACCTCTACAACGTCCTCGGCCACGACCTCGGTCACGGCCGGTGTGTTCTGTTAGGGTGCAAGCCCTGGATACAGAGGGGGGTGAATGTATCCTGCTCGAAATATCACCCAATTAAACTCAGAAGCTAAACACAAATCCAGAATAAAAACTAATTCAATTGAACATATGAAGAGACACTTGGAGCGCTCCTAATCAATCATCTAGCGGAAGCAAACACACAGACAAACCACTGCTCAAGAGATTTTTAGGTGGTTCGGTCCAAAGACCTACGTCCACCCCTCACTCCCAACCGGAGTGAGGCTTCCACTAGCTCAGGCTAGAAGACTGCAGACTCAGTCTGCGAACAAGATGCTGCCACACAGCTTGACCAGGGGAACAGCCTCCCCTCTTCCTCCCAACCGGAGGGACACCCCAAGTGACTCCCAGCCACTTGGAAACCAGAGACGCACAGTCTCTCTTCCTCCAGACCAGGAGGGAACCCACCAGTGACTCCCAGTCACCAGCAAACCAGAGGTCGAAGACCTCTCTTCCTCCAGACCAGGAGGGACCCCTGGACTTGCAACCCACAAGCCCAGAACCAGAGACGAATCTCCCTTCCTCCAAACCAGGAGGGAACCTACAAGTAGCACCCAGCTACTTGCAACCGGAGATAGCAATCTCCCTTCTCCTGAACCAAAAGAGGGACCCCGACCTCTCTACAGAGTATCGAAAGACAAGATATCAAATGAAAAAGAAAACAGAAAATAGAGTCACAGCGACTGAAAGCTGTAAATGAAATACAAGGAATGTGGCTCTCGTAGGAGCTGACTGGATTGGATCTGATCCAAAGTCCAGTAGGCAGAACTTCAACTGAAGCTTCTTTCTTCTTCTTCACGAGCCCTCTCTCTTTCTCTTTTTCTTCTTCTTCTGGATCTCTCGATCTCTCTTCTGCTCTCTGGCTCACTCTTCTTCTTTCTTCTTCAGCTGCTCTCACTCTCTTTCTTTCTCTTTTTCTTCTTCTTCTCTGTTCTCTGTATCGTGGAGGCACTCACTGCTCTTCTACTTTTCACGATGGCTCACTTCTCATCAATCCTCTTTCAGCCGATGGAGGAAGCTCCATTTTTATACCAGCAGCAGGCAGCTAGGGCGTGAGCTCTCGATGATTCCCGCCCAGAAGGTTCGGTCCACGTGTCAGCATCTCAACCTCTAGGATCACGTGCCAGTCTTAATAACCTCGTCCACTAATCCTGTCAGATAATCAGTCGAAGATAATATTAGAAGGGTGTACAGAGTTGCTGCTTAAAGAGCGTTGCAATAACAAGGCATAGCAATGTATAGACTTAAGTGTTTCTATGCATGACAGAACCAATGTACAGAGTTGCTTTCTGAACGATGCACAAAAGTAGTGTATGGACTTAATAGCACATGCTGCAGTATGCATATGGTGAAGTGTGTACATTGACGATGAATGCTCAGCCAAGCCAAACCGAGTGTGTAGACTCAGCCAAGCCAAACGAATGTGTAGCCTCTGCGTAACAATGTACAGACTTGCTTATAAGATGCCTGAACACAACAGCAGAATGTGCAGACTTGAAGGACTTTCAGCTAGTGCAAAGAATGGCGATGTATAGACTTAGACAAGCACACAATGGAACAATGTATAGACTTGGCCCAACAAACAATGTATGGACTTGCGTGAATGCAACAGTAATGTATAGACTTGCTCCAAGCTCAAGGCACAGTACGATGTACAGACTTGACGTTGAAAGCTTGAAGGCACAGGACGATGTACAGACTTGGTCTCTAGACCATGGGCTGTACAGACTTTGAAAGAACGATGGCCAAGACGATGAGTGAGACGATCGGATGTACAGACTTTGCTTCATGCAACAGAGCAATGTATAGACTTGCCTAAGACGCAGCATGAGACGCTGCCAGACTGTACAGACTTCGAGTGAGACAAGACGCTGAACAATGTATAGACTTTAAGCATGAAACGTAGGTAAAAATACCCCAATGTATAGACTTAGCTAGCGCCAAGTCGATGTATAGACTTTGTGAGCTGAACGAAGGTAAAGGTGAAGAATGTGTAGACTTGGAAGGTTCAACGGTGGATGTACAGACTTGGAAAAACCATGCCAATGTTCAGACTTCACCCCGTGCATGCTACAGTGATTGAGTGTATAGACTTGGAGAGTTGAAGCCAATGTACAGACTTGATGATATCAAACCGATGTACAGACTCGCAGATGCGAAGCCAATGTACAGACTTTAAAGGCTGTGAACACAAGGCATGCTGTACAGACTTACTCAATCAAACTGATTACTCAATCAAACTGATGTATAGACTTTGAAGGATTTGAACGGGAGAATGTGTAGACTTTAAGAACCGAAGCTTACGTTGTACAGACTTTGTTACCCAAACGATCAATGTATGGACTTGAAATTCTGGAAACGAATGAATAGACTTTCCCACAGTCTAATGTATAGACTTCCGGTGTGAATGAAATGATGTACATACTTGCTCAAACAGTCCGATGTATGAACTTGAAATTCTAACAGAAGGATGTATGGACTTTGATAAGAGAATGGCTGTACAGACTTCAGGTGAAGACCGAAGACAGTGTGTAGACTTGAGAAGCTCAAGGCCACTGTATAGACATTAGGGTTCAGCTGAGAATGTATGGACTTCGATGGAGTGAGACAATGTTCAGACTTTGAAGTTACACTGTGTATGTATAGACTTGAATGAGCAAGGAGTGTATCAACTTGAAAGTCTGAAGGCGATGTACAGACTTCAGCTAAACAGGCCACAGGCCGATGTGTAGACTTGGCCAATGTGCAGACTTTGACTTGGAACGAAGGTAAAGATGAGGAGTGTATAGACTTAACAGTGCCAGTGTATAGACTTGCAAACATGCATGAACAAGTGTCCGATGTACAGACTTGAACGCTTCGAAGGCCAAAACAGCGATGTCTACACTTTGAAACAAAGGCAATGTATCGACTTTAAAAACCAAAGGCATTGTATATACTTGATGCAGTTCCTCTGCCAATGTACATACTTTGATTCCCAAATGCGAAGCACACGATGCAAAGACTCTATACAGACTTCATGGCATGCAGCAATACACTGGACGATGTATGGACTTTACATTCAATATGCATGAGACCTTGTACATGGGCTGTACAGACTTAGTGTGTGCTAGCATGTGGATGTATGTGTTATGCAGGCAGATAAATGAATGCACAGATGCATATTACACACTTAATCATGGATGTTCGGACATGCACCACTGTACAGACTAAAACATGAAATGCAGCTATGCTCACAGTTAAACAATGTGCTGTATGACATCATCAAACACATGTAAACATATATGACATCAAGATATCCATATAACAAGCAATCCAGATAACAATCAATTGAGAAATGCATCAGCAATAATGAAATGCACCAAAGCACACACCACACAGCCATATTTAAATGCAGCAATAATTCAGATAAGATTTTCAATGAAATATTCATATGCACCACAAACAGAATTGTATGCATTCAGATGACTTATAGTGTTTGCTATCATCAAAATCACAGGGACACAACAATCTCCCCCTTTTTGATGATGGCAACACTATGAGTACTCTATGAGTCATACTGACTTGATCAAATATTTCTCCCCCTTTGACTTCAGCAAAAAGACATGAATTGAAGAGGAAAGAATAAGACTGCATAAAATGAGTGAATTACAAACTCCCCCTTTGACTAAGCTCCCTCTTATCAGAAAACGTTTTGATGAATGAAACCCATTGAGATGAAGTGAGAATGTCAACAAAAGTATAGGGACACTCAAGAATGCTAACTTTTCATTAGCACACTGCAAGGATGAACTCTGGTTATCCAAAGAACTGCAAGTACACATGTTAAACTGAGAGAAGTGATAAAGAGCCATAGGATGAGCAGATTCAACAATTAGTGATAATTGAGATATTGAACTTTTCAGCAAGATACCAACTTCATAGAGCATAATTTTAAGTTCTAGATTCCTCCATTATAGAAGCTTATGAAACCTTGATTGTCAGATGTGGTTTAAGAATTATGTAAACCTAAATTTTTCAAAGAGAAATTGTACTCATATCTGAACCAACTCTTAATAAAAAGGAACTACAAGCTCATATAAGATTCTAGTTCAACCAACTTCTATCTTACTTAGTTTGCTTTCCATGACAGCTTTAACAGAAACATAAGTGAATGCACCTGAATTTTAATTGTTCTTTCAGAAATTGATTTACACAAATTCAATTTTTTTTAATGAACAATTTTGGTTCATCAGCACCTTTTGACGTGGGGAAACACCTTGATCAGAGGCTAGAATCCCCAGTTACTCAGTGTGACAACCGTATTGCTTCTTCCATTTTAGAGAATAGAGGTAGCATTAAAGGTATCTTTGACATGAGGATACACCTTGATCAGAGGCCAGAATCCCCAGTTACTCAATACTACTATGCCATTGCTCTGCCATATTTTCACAATAATTTCCAATCATCTCTTTAAACAGAGTTAACCATGGTACTTCATGACTCAATCCTTTGGACAGGTTTCTCAGTAACCACAGTCATTGCTCTGTCCATACTTTTACTCAAAATGGATTCAGAACAAATTAGATGTTTAGGAACAACCACATACACTATATATCTCAGTCAGCATAGACATGGATATCAACTTTTCAGATTTCAGAAAGTCTTACATGAATTTACATGAAGCAGACAGTTAAAGTTTATTAAGAGGTTGAAACAGATATTTTCAAGTTCCTTGTGACCAAACAAGAGTACATAAGACTTAAACCAGTTCTAGTTAACAAATGTTCTTAAGCATGTATAATGGAAGGTTCCTCATTGAAGATGTTTTAACTTTTATGAAGTAGTATTCAGGCTGAAGATTTACTTCATATCTCAGCTTAGTAATTCAAGCGAGAATATTCAACAGACAGCATGGATTCTGAAAAATTGTAGCAAAGGAGCTACTCTTGAGCATAGAAGTTCAAGGATGACTGAATAGAAGTGAAGCTCTCCTTCAGCAGATTTAGGAGAGACAGACAGATACCTATAAGGTATGAATTCAGATTTTGAACAACTTCAGAAGCAGTCAAGAAAGATCTTTTGATACCACTTTCGTGATGGAATCACTGACACTATAGAATTGACAAGATGAATCAAGTAGGTGGATAGGAAGAATTCAGATAAAAACACAACTGAACGGATTAAGCATGCTCCCCCTATCTATATGCAGTGAGACACTACCTTCCCCTTTTTTTTTGATTTTTCAAACATAAGTGTTATGCTATGCTATGACTCCCTTTAACTAAAAACAATAAATCATCTTATATGTCATGAAGACAATGCAGATGATGAATGACTATACAACAATAGATTTAACATGTTATGCAGTAAATCTAAAAACAGTTGTGAGATTTCAAGAGTAAGAATAATGCTCCCCCTAAATGTATGCATTCAATCTATCTTTTTGGCATTTTCAATGTAATGAAATGCAATGCAATTAACTACATGTATGCACGGGCATGAAGCAAAATATTCACATGAAGATGCAGACATTCTCTAATATGTAAATTTGACCCTTGGTACTTGGCGGAGAACTTGGTCTAAAAGACCATCTCACACAAAGTAAGAACTTCCAGACAGATTTCCTCTGCCCTTTAGTAGCTTACCATTTGATATACCAAAGTGGTCATGCATGACAATGCAATACCAACAGTCCTATATGCATCAGATTTTCAATGATTGTGTGTCAAGTGCATGATTATGCAATACTCATATATGCACTCAGCTCAAAGTACAAACAAGAAAGCCCACAAAGCTCAATGCAAGAGTCAAACCAAACAAAAAGCATGTATGCATGCAACTATGACTTATCAGATCAACCATAAATGTCATTTGAACAGATGTGAAGGATTTACCTGAATGGGGTTTTATCAACTCGGGTGCCTTGATTTATTTCCCCCCCTTTTTTTATTATTCTTCAGCTTCCAAGGCACACCTGCAAGTTAGCACACTATGTTGCATGGGTAGGTACCCAAACTGTCTTGGGCCCTGCATGGTTAATAGTGACACCTTTGGCAGGTGTTCTAAACAACCTCTTAGCATGTAGGTCATCAGATCTCATCAGTTGGCAATTATTCATTGAATGACCTAATATACCACAATAATAGCAAGAGGCAGCAGATTTCAGATTTGATTTATGCACATTCTGATTAGTATGAGTTCTATGTGCATATGCATGAAATTTTCTGTTAACAGAATTAAGATTCTGTTTACCAACATAAGCCAGCCAACAGTCAGCAGCTCTATGGCATGGCTTCCCACATTTAAAACATGTAAGTGTTTTCTTTTCAAACACAAATTCATTTCTATCAGAAGTATTTCTATTGACAGGGAATTTACTAGATTTATTGTTAAACTTCCTTCCCTGAGCATGCCAACAATGGGCTGCAATGTGGCCCATCTTGCCACAGTGAAAGCATGAACTAGAATTTCTTCCACCAGCCCTCAGCCAGCATTCAATGGCCCTGTGGCCTGTCTTTCCACACTCAAAGCATGTAATGAGCTTATCTTTAAAAACAATCTTGTTCATATTAGGACCATGTTGGCTTGCAGGAGGTTTACCATGATATGAATTAGATGTTTTCTTATCATTTGCAAACCAGCATTGTCCAACTGTGTGTCCTAATTTACCATAGTGAAAACATTCAATTTTCTTTTTCTGGAATGAAGGATTTCTATCATGAAGGTTCCTAGCAGTCATATCATCATTCTCCATCAATTTACATTCATGCATCAGATGACCAAATTTATGACAATAATGGCATGACATTTTCTTTTTAGATGCATGTGAATGTGTGTGTGAACTTTGATCAACATGCCCTAATGAACCCTTTTTATTTATTTTCTATTTTCCAATCTTTTTCTGATTTTTGTTCTGTTCTTCAGTTTTCTGAACAATGGGCTGTTTATCTTTTGAAGTGGTGGCTACATTTGAAGCCTTTACAAAAGATGTCATCAACTTGCTCTGAAATTCTTTCTTGTTACCATTATTGTAGCCCAGCCCTCCTTCCTAGTGTTGATTTTTACACCTAGTAGCTTGTCTAGGTTTTTCTGCCCACTTACGAATTTTGACAAAGTATTGTTCAGATCATTTATTTCAGATTGAAGGGAAGAGACCTGATGTTCATAGTTGACTATATCTTCTTCACAGACCAGAATTTGTTGATGCATCACATCATTCAAAGTTTTAAGGGTATCAATTTCTGATTTCAGTTTGAGCTCACTTTGATTTTCATCAACATATTTTCCTTTTTCAAATGTCAGCAATCTCTCTGACATGGTGGAGTTCAACTGTTTTAGTTTCTCAATTTCCTCCTTTAGACTAGTGTTCTCCTGCTCAAGTTTATCATCATCAAACAAAACATCAGTTAGGAAACTTGGATATTCTGATTTACAGTTTTCAAAGTTTTCCTGAAATTTTAAGTTCACAACACTAACAGCCTTGAACTCTTCATTGATCAATTTGTTTTCATTCTCAAGACTGATTAGTTTTTGTTCAGATTCTTGACATTGCTTTCTAAGTTTAGTGTTTTCAGATTTAACATGATCAAGTTCTGATTGGATTCCATCTAGTTTCGACACTTGTCTTCTGAGTATCTCATTTTCAGTTTTCAGAATTTCAGGATTTTCAAGATTTTCAGTTCCAGAAATAGGATCCCCTAGACTTGTTAATTTCTTTATCAGACTTTTATTCTTCTTCCTCAATTTTTCATGGGAGTTTAACAGATTAGCATAGGCATCCTCCCAGTCATCTAAAGTGAAACTATCGAAAGGATTGATTACCTCTTCAGCATCTTCAAATTCATCTTGATCAGTGCTATGGTCGCTCTTATCAGCCATCAGGCAGCTGTCCTCATTCATCCTCTGAGCTAGCTTCAACTGATCCAGAATGTCCTTTGCGGACCTGCAGTCATAAAAATAAGAGTGTAGAGCCTTGTCAGTAGCTTCATTCATTAATCTCAAAACTTTATGATTCTCTCCATTTCTTGATCTGTCACTTTTAGTCCATTTGGACTCTTCCTTGGCAGTCTGTGAGGACCATGTGAAATTAACTTCCACAGATCCGGATCCATCAATTCCACATAATTGTGTAGACTGCTAACCCAAGAATTCAAGTTAGAACCATTGTAAACCGATGGAGAACCCATGGATTAAATCGGCAAGTAGATTTATGCAGCAGAGAATAAATTCAGAAATGCACCAAGGGACAACAGGATCCTCTGCAGATCGTTGGATCTGATCAATCAGAGAACCTTGCTCTGATACCAATTGTTAGGGTGCAAGCCCTGGATACAGAGGGGGGTGAATGTATCCTGCTCGAAATATCACCCAATTAAACTCAGAAGCTAAACACAAATCCAGAATAAAAACTAATTCAATTGAACATATGAAGAGACACTTGGAGCGCTCCTAATCAATCATCTAGCGGAAGCAAACACACAGACAAACCACTGCTCAAGAGATTTTTAGGTGGTTCGGTCCAAAGACCTACGTCCACCCCTCACTCCCAACCGGAGTGAGGCTTCCACTAGCTCAGGCTAGAAGACTGCAGACTCAGTCTGCGAACAAGATGCTGCCACACAGCTTGACCAGGGGAACAACCTCCCCTCTTCCTCCCAACCGGAGGGACACCCCAAGTGACTCCCAGCCACTTGGAAACCAGAGACGCACAGTCTCTCTTCCTCCAGACCAGGAGGGAACCCACCAGTGACTCCCCGTCACCAGCAAACCAGAGGTCGAAGACCTCTCTTCCTCCAGACCAGGAGGGACCCCTGGACTTGCAACCCACAAGCCCAGAACCGGAGACGAATCTCCCTTCCTCCAAACCAGGAGGGAACCTACAAGTAGCACCCAGCTACTTGCAACCGGAGATAGCAATCTCCCTTCTCCTGAACCAACAGGAGGGACCCCGACCTCTCTACAGAGTATCGGAAAGACAAGATATCAAATGAAAAAGAAAACAGAAAATAGAGTCACAGCGACTGAAAGCTGTAAATGAAATACAAGGAATGTGGCTCTCGTAGGAGCTGACTGGATTGGATCTGATCCAAAGTCCAGTAGGCAGAACTTCAACTGAAGCTTCTTTCTTCTTCTTCACGAGCCCTCTCTCTTTCTCTTTTTCTTCTTCTTCTGGATCTCTCGATCTCTCTTCTGCTCTCTGGCTCACTCTTCTTCTTTCTTCTTCAGCTGCTCTCACTCTCTTTCTTTCTCTTTTTCTTCTTCTTCTCTGTTCTCTGTATCGTGGAGGCACTCACTGCTCTTCTACTTTTCACGATGGCTCACTTCTCATCAATCCTCTTTCAGCCGATGGAGGAAGCTCCATTTTTATACCAGCAGCAGGCAGCTAGGGCGTGAGCTCTCGATGATTCCCGCCCAGAAGGTTCGGTCCACGTGTCAGCATCTCAGCCTCTAGGATCACGTGCCAGTCTTAATAACCTCGTCCATTAATCCTGTCAGATAATCAGTCGAAGACAATATTAGAAGGGTGTACAGAGTTGCTGCTTAAAGAGCGTTGCAATAACAAGGCATAGCAATGTATAGACTTAAGCGTTTCTGTGCATGACAGAACCAATGTACAGACTTGCTTTCTGAACGATGCACAAAAGTAGTGTATGGACTTAATAGCACATGCTGCAGTATGCATATGGTGAAGTGTGTACATTGACGATGAATGCTCAGCCAAGCCAAACCGAGTGTGTAGACTCAGCCAAGCCAAACGAATGTGTAGCCTCTGCGTAACAATGTACAGACTTGCTTATAAGATGCCTGAACACAACAGCAGAATGTGCAGACTTGAAGGACTTTCAGCTCGTGCAAAGAATGGCGATGTATAGACTTAGACAAGCACACAATGGAACAATGTATAGACTTGGCCCAACAAACAATGTATGGACTTGCGTGAATGCAACAGTAATGTATAGACTTGCTCCAAGCTCAAGGCACAGTACGATGTACAGACTTGACGTTGAAAGCTTGAAGGCACAGGACGATGTACAGACTTGGTCTCTAGACCATGGGCTGTACAGACTTTGAAAGAACGATGGCCAAGACGATGAGTGAGACGATCGGATGTACAGACTTTGCTTCGTGCAACAGAGCAATGTATAGACTTGCCTAAGACGCAGCATGAGACGCTGCCAGACTGTACAGACTTCGAGTGAGACAAGACGCTGAACAATGTATAGACTTTAAGCATGAAACGTAGGTAAAGAATACCCCAATGTATAGACTTAGCCAGCGCCAAGTCGATGTACAGACTTTGTGAGCTGAACGAAGGTAAAGGTGAAGAATGTGTAGACTTGGAAGGTTCAACGGTGGATGTACAGACTTGGAAAAACCATGCCAATGTTCAGACTTCACCCCGTGCATGCTACAGTGATTGAGTGTATAGACTTGGAGAGTTGAAGCCAATGTACAGACTTGATGATATCAAACCGATGTACAGACTTGCAGATGCGAAGCCAATGTATAGACTTTAAAGGCTGTGAACACAAGGCATGCTGTACAGACTTACTCAATCAAACTGATGTATAGACTTTGAAGGATTTGAACGGGAGAATGTGTAGACTTTAAGAACCGAAGCTCACGTTGTACAGACTTTGTTACCCAAACGATCAATGTATGGACTTGAACTTCTGGAAACGAATGAATAGACTTTCCCACAGTCTAATGTATAGACTTCCGGTGTGAATGAAATGCTGTACATACTTGCTCAAACAGTCCAATGTATGAACTTGAAATTCTAACAGAAGGATGTATGGACTTTGATAAGAGAATGGCTGTACAGACTTCAGGTGAAGACCGAAGACAGTGTGTAGACTTGAGAAGCTCAAGGCCACTGTATAGACATTGGGGTTCAGCTGAGAATGTATGGACTTTGACGGAGTGAGACAATGTTCAGACTTTGAAGTTACACTGTGGATGTATAGACTTGAATGAGCAAGGAGTGTATCGACTTGAAAGTCTGAAGGCGATGTACAGACTTCAGCTAAGCAGGCCACAGGCCGATGTGTAGACTTGGCCAATGTGCAGACTTTGGCTTGGAACGAAGGTAAAGATGAGGAGTGTATAGACTTAACAGTGCCAGTGTATAGACTTGCAAACATGCATGAACAAGTGTCCGATGTACAGACTTGAACGCTTCGAAGGCCAAAACAGCGATGTCTAGACTTTGAAACAAAGGCAATGTATCGACTTTAAAAACCAAAGGCAGTGTATAGACTTGATGCAGTTCCTCTGCCAATGTACATACTTTGATTCCCAAATGCGAAGCACACGATGCAAAGACTCTATACAGACTTCATGGCATGCAGCAATACACTGGACGATGTATAGACTTTACATTCAATATGCATGAGACCTTGTACATGGGCTGTACAGACTTAGTGTGTGCTAGCATGTGGATGTATGTGTTATGCAGCCAGATAAATGAATGCACAGATGCATATTACACACTTAATCATGGATGTTCGGACATGCACCACTGTACAGACTAAAACATGAAATGCAGCTATGCTCACAGTTAAACAATGTGCTGTATGACATCATCAAACACATGTAAACATATATGACATCAAGATATCCAGATAACAAGCAATCCAGATAACAATCAATTAAGAAATGCATCAGCAATAATGAAATGCACCAAAGCACACACCACACAGCCATATTTAAATGCAGCAATAATTCAGATAAGATTTTCAATGAAATATTCATATGCACCACAAACAGAATTGTATGCATTCAGATGACTTATAGTGTTTGCTATCATCAAAATCACAGGGACACAACAATCTCCCCCTTTTTGATGATGGCAACACTATGAGTACTCTATGAGTCATACTGACTTGATCAAATATTTCTCCCCCTTTGACTTCAGCAAAAAGACATGAATTGAAGAGGAAAGAATAAGACTGCATAAAATGAGTGAATTACAAACTCCCCCTTTGACTAAGCTCCCTCTTATCAGAAAACGTTTTGATGAATGAAACCCATTGAGATGAAGTGAGAATGTCAACAAAAGTACAGGGACACTCAAGAATGCTAACTTTTCATTAGCACACTGCAAGGATGAACTCTGGTTATCCAAAGAACTGCAAGTACACAGGTTAAACTGAGAGAAGTGATAAAGAGCCATAGGATGAGCAGATTCAACAATTAGTGATAATTGAGATATTGAACTTTTCAGCAAGATACCAACTTCATAGAGCATAATTTTAAGTTCTAGATTCCTCCATTATAGAAGCTTATGAAACCTTGATTGTCAGATGTGGTTTAAGAATTATGTAAACCTAAATTTTTCAAAGAGAAATTGTACTCATATCTGAACCAACTCTTAATAAAAAGGAACTACAAGCTCATATAAGATTCTAGTTCAACCAACTTCTATCTTACTTAGTTTGCTTTCCATGACAGCTTTAACAGAAACATAAGTGAATGCACCTGAATTTTAATTGTTCTTTCAGAAATTGATTTACACAAATTCAATTTTTTTTAATGAACAATTTTGGTTCATCAGCACCTTTTGACGTGGGGAAACACCTTGATCAGAGGCCAGAATCCCCAGTTACTCAGTGTGACAACCGTATTGCTTCTTCCATTTTAGAGAACAGAGGTAGCATTAAAGGTATCTTTGGCATGAGGATACACCTTGATCAGAGGCCAGAATCCCCAGTTACTCAATACTACTATGCCATTGCTCTGCCATATTTTCACAATAATTTCCAATCATCTCTTTAAACAGAGTTAACCATGGTACTTCATGACTCAATCCTTTGGACAGGTTTCTCAGTAACCACAGTCATTGCTCTGTCCATACTTTTACTCAAAATGGATTCAGAACAAATTAGATGTTTAGGAACAACCACATACACTATATATCTCAGTCAGCGTAGACATGGATATCAACTTTTCAGATTTCAGAAAGTCTTACATGAATTTACATGAAGCAGACAGTTAAAGTTTATTAAGAGGTTGAAACAGATATTTTCAAGTTCCTTGTGACCAAACAAGAGTACATAAGACTTAAACCAGTTCCAGTTAACAAATGTTCTTAAGCATGTATAATGGAAGGTTCCTCATTGAAGATGTTTTAACTTTTATGAAGTAGTATTCAGGCTGAAGATTTACTTCATATCTCAGCTTAGTAATTCAAGTGAGAATATTCAACAGACAGCATGGATTCTGAAAAATTGTAGCAAAGGAGCTGCTCTTGAGCATAGAAGTTCAAGGATGACTGAATAGAAGTGAAGCTCTCCTTCAGCAGATTTAGGAGAGACAGACAGATACCTATAAGGTATGAATTCAGATTTTGAACAACTTCAGAAGCAGTCAAGAAAGATCTTTTGATACCACTTTCGTGATGGAATCACTGACACTATAGAATTGACAAGATGAATCAAGTAGGTGGATAGGAAGAATTCAGATAAAAACACAACTGAACGGATTAAGCATGCTCCCCCTATCTATATGCAGTGAGACACTACCTTCCCCCCCCTTTTTTTGATTTTTCAAACATAAGTGTTATGCTATGCTATGACTCCCTTTAACTAAAAATAATAAATCATCTTATATGTCATGAAGACAATGCAGATGATGAATGACTATGCAACAACAGATTTAACATGCTATGTAGTAAATCTAAAAACAGTTGTGAGATTTCAAGAGTAAGAATAATGGGCTGATACCAATTGTTAAACTTCCTTCCCTGAGCATGCCAACAATGGGCTGCAATGTGGCCCATCTTGCCACAGTGAAAGCATGAACTAGAATTTCTTCCACCAGCCCTTAGCCAGCATTCAATGGCCCTGTGGCCTGTCTTTCCACACTCAAAGCATGTAATGAGCTTATCTTTAAAAACAAATTTATTCTTATTAGGACCATGTTGGCTTGCAGGAGGTTTACCATGATATGAATGAGATGTTTTCTTATCATTTGCAAACCAGCATTGTGCAACTGTGTGTCCTAATTTACCACAGTGAAAACATTCAATTTTCTTTTTCTGGAATGAAGGATTTCTATCATGAAGGTTCCTAGCAGTCATATCATCCTTCTCCATCAATTTACATTCATGCATCAGATGACCAAATTTATGACAATAATGGCATGACATTTTCCTTTTAGATGCATGTGAATGTGTGTGTGAACTTTGATCAACATGCCCTAATGAACCCTTTTTATTTATTTTCTGTTTTCCAATCTTTTTCTGATTTTTGTTCTGTTCTTCAGTTTTCTGAACAATGGGCTGTTTATCTTTTGAAGTGGTGGCTACATTTGAAGCCTTTACAAAAGATGTCATCAACTTGCTCTGAAATTCTTTCTTGTTACCATTATTGTAGCCCAGCCCTTCCTTCCTAGTGTTGATTTTTACACCTAGTAGCTTGTCTAGGTTTTTCTGCCCACTTACGAATTTTGACAAAGTATTGTTCAGATCATTTATTTCAGATTGAAGGGAAGAGACCTGATGTTCATAGTTGACTATATCTTCTTCACAGACCAGAATTTGTTGATGCATCACATCATTCAAAGTTTTAAGGGTATCAATTTCTGATTTCAGTTTGAGCTCATTTTGATTTTCATCAACATATTTTCCTTTTTCAAATGTCAGCAATCTCTCTGACATGGTGGAGTTCAACTGTTTTAGTTTCTCAATTTCCTCCTTTAGACTAGTGTTCTCCTGCTCAAGTTTATCATCATCAAACAAAACATCAGTTAGGAAACTTGGATATTCTGATTTACAGTTTTCAAAGTTTTCCTGAAATTTTAAGTTCGCAACACTAACAGCCTTGAACTCTTCATTGATCAATTTGTTTTCATTCTCAAGACTGATTAGTTTTTGTTCAGATTCTTGACATTGGTTTCTGAGTTTAGTGTTTTCAGATTTAACATGATCAAGTTCTGATTGGATTCCATCTAGTTTCGACACTTGTCTTCTGAGTATCTCATTTTCAGTTTTCAGAATTTCAGGATTTTCAAGATTTTCAGTTCCAGAAATAGGATCCCCTAGACTTGTTAATTTCTTTATCAGACTTTTATTCTTCTTCCTCAATTTTTCATGGGAGTTTAACAGATTAGCATAGGCATCCTCCCAGTCATCTAAAGTGAAACTATCGAAAGGATTGATTACCTCTTCAGCATCTTCAAATTCATCTTGATCAGTGCTATGGTCGCTCTTATCAGCCATCAGGCAGCTGTCCTCATTCATCCTCTGAGCTAGCTTCAACTGATCCAGAATGTCCTTTGCGGACCTGCAGTCATAAAAATAAGAGTGTAGAGCCTTGTCAGTAGCTTCTTTCATTAATCTCAAAACTTTCTGATTCTCTCCATTTCTTGATCTGTCACTTTTAGTCCATTTGGACTCTTCCTTTGGCAGTCTGTGAGGACCATGTGAAATTAACTTCCACAGATCCGGATCCATCAATTCCACATAATTGTGTAGACTGCTAACCCAAGAATTCAAGTTAGAACCATTGTAAACCGGTGGAGAACCCATGGATTAAATCGGCAAGTAGATTTATGCAGCAGAGAATAAATTCAGAAATGCACCAAGGGACAACAGGATCCTCTGCAGATCGTTGGATCTGATCAATCAGAGAACCTTGCTCTGATACCAATTGTTAGGGTGCAAGCCCTGGATACAGAGGGGGGTGAATGTATCCTGCTCGAAATATCGCCCAATTAAACTCAGAAGCTAAACACAAATCCAGAATAAAAACTAATTCAATTGAACATATGAAGAGACACTTGGAGCGCTCCTAATCAATCATCTAGCGGAAGCAAACACACAGACAAACCACTGCTCAAGAGATTTTTAGGTGGTTCGGTCCAAAGACCTACGTCCACCCCTCACTCCCAACCGGAGTGAGGCTTCCACTAGCTCAGGCTAGAAGACTGCAGACTCAGTCTGCGAACAAGATGCTGCCACACAGCTTGACCAGGGGAACAGCCTCCCCTCTTCCTCCCAACCGGAGGGACACCCCAAGTGACTCCCAGCCACTTGGAAACCAGAGACGCACAGTCTCTCTTCCTCCAGACCAGGAGGGAACCCACCAGTGACTCCCCGTCACCAGCAAACCAGAGGTCGAAGACCTCTCTTCCTCCAGACCAGGAGGGACCCCTGGACTTGCAACCCACAAGCCCAGAACCGGAGACGAATCTCCCTTCCTCCAAACCAGGAGGGAACCTACAAGTAGCACCCAGCTACTTGCAACCGGAGATAGCAATCTCCCTTCTCCTGAACCAACAGGAGGGACCCCGACCTCTCTACAGAGTATCGGAAAGACAAGATATCAAATGAAAAAGAAAACAGAAAATAGAGTCACAGCGACTGAAAGCTGTAAATGAAATACAAGGAATGTGGCTCTCGTAGGAGCTGACTGGATTGGATCTGATCCAAAGTCCAGTAGGCAGAACTTCAACTGAAGCTTCTTTCTTCTTCTTCACGAGCCCTCTCTCTTTCTCTTTTTCTTCTTCTTCTGGATCTCTCGATCTCTCTTCTGCTCTCTGGCTCACTCTTCTTCTTTCTTCTTCAGCTGCTCTCACTCTCTTTCTTTCTCTTTTTCTTCTTCTTCTCTGTTCTCTGTATCGTGGAGGCACTCACTGCTCTTCTACTTTTCACGATGGCTCACTTCTCATCAATCCTCTTTCAGCCGATGGAGGAAGCTCCATTTTTATACCAGCAGCAGGCAGCTAGGGCGTGAGCTCTCGATGATTCCCGCCCAGAAGGTTCGGTCCACGTGTCAGCATCTCAGCCTCTAGGATCACGTGCCAGTCTTAATAACCTCGTCCATTAATCCTGTCAGATAATCAGTCGAAGACAATATTAGAAGGGTGTACAGAGTTGCTGCTTAAAGAGCGTTGCAATAACAAGGCATAGCAATGTATAGACTTAAGCGTTTCTGTGCATGACAGAACCAATGTACAGACTTGCTTTCTGAACGATGCACAAAAGTAGTGTATGGACTTAATAGCACATGCTGCAGTATGCATATGGTGAAGTGTGTACATTGACGATGAATGCTCAGCCAAGCCAAACCGAGTGTGTAGACTCAGCCAAGCCAAACGAATGTGTAGCCTCTGCGTAACAATGTACAGACTTGCTTATAAGATGCCTGAACACAACAGCAGAATGTGCAGACTTGAAGGACTTTCAGCTCGTGCAAAGAATGGCGATGTATAGACTTAGACAAGCACACAATGGAACAATGTATAGACTTGGCCCAACAAACAATGTATGGACTTGCGTGAATGCAACAGTAATGTATAGACTTGCTCCAAGCTCAAGGCACAGTACGATGTACAGACTTGACGTTGAAAGCTTGAAGGCACAGGACGATGTACAGACTTGGTCTCTAGACCATGGGCTGTACAGACTTTGAAAGAACGATGGCCAAGACGATGAGTGAGACGATCGGATGTACAGACTTTGCTTCGTGTAACAGAGCAATGTATAGACTTGCCTAAGACGCAGCATGAGACGCTGCCATACTGTACAGACTTCGAGTGAGACAAGACGCTGAACAATGTATAGACTTTAAGCATGAAACGTAGGTAAAGAATACCCCAATGTATAGACTTAGCCAGCGCCAAGTCGATGTACAGACTTTGTGAGCTGAACGAAGGTAAAGGTGAAGAATGTGTAGACTTGGAAGGTTCAACGGTGGATGTACAGACTTGGAAAAACCATGCCAATGTTCAGACTTCACCCCGTGCATTCTACAGTGATTGAGTGTATAGACTTGGAGAGTTGAAGCCAATGTACAGACTTGATGATATCAAACCGATGTACAGACTTGCAGATGCGAAGCCAATGTACAGACTTTAAAGGCTGTGAACACAAGGCATGCTGTACAGACTTACTCAATCAAACTGATTACTCAATCAAACTGATGTATAGACTTTGAAGGATTTGAACGGGAGAATGTGTAGACTTTAAGAACCGAAGCTCACGTTGTACAGACTTTGTTACCCAAACGATCAATGTATGGACTTGAACTTCTGGAAACGAATGAATAGACTTTCCCACAGTCTAATGTATAGACTTCCGGTGTGAATGAAATGTTGTACATACTTGCTCAAACAGTCTGATGTATGAACTTGAAATTCCAACAGAAGGATGTATGGACTTTGATAAGAGAATGGCTGTACAGACTTCAGGTGAAGACCGAAGACAGTGTGTAGACTTGAGAAGCTCAAGGCCACTGTATAGACATTGGGGTTCAGCTGAGAATGTATGGACTTTGACGGAGTGAGACAATGTTCAGACTTTGAAGTTACACTGTGGATGTATAGACTTGAATGAGCAAGGAGTGTGTCGACTTGAAAGTCTGAAGGCGATGTACAGACTTCAGCTAAGCAGGCCACAGGCCGATGTGTAGACTTGGCCAATGTGCAGACTTTGGCTTGGAACGAAGGTAAAGATGAGGAGTGTATAGACTTAACAGTGCCAGTGTATAGACTTGCAAACATGCATGAACAAGTGTCCGATGTACAGACTTGAACGCTTCGAAGGCCAAAACAGCGATGTCTAGACTTTGAAACAAAGGCAATGTATCGACTTTAAAAACCAAAGGCAGTGTATAGACTTGATGCAGTTCCTCTGCCAATGTACATACTTTGATTCCCAAATGCGAAGCACACGATGCAAAGACTCTATACAGACTTCATGGCATGCAGCAATACACTGGACGATGTATAGACTTTACATTCAATATGCATGAGACCTTGTACATGGGCTGTACAGACTTAGTGTGTGCTAGCATGTGGATGTATGTGTTATGCAGCCAGATAAATGAATGCACAGATGCATATTACACACTTAATCATGGATGTTCGGACATGCACCACTGTACAGACTAAAACATGAAATGCAGCTATGCTCACAGTTAAACAATGTGCTGTATGACATCATCAAACACATGTAAACATATATGACATCAAGATATCCAGACAACAAGCAATCCAGATAACAATCAATTAAGAAATGCATCAGCAATAATGAAATGCACCAAAGCACACACCACACAGCCATATTTAAATGCAGCAATAATTCAGATAAGATTTTCAATGAAATATTCATATGCACCACAAACAGAATTGTATGCATTCAGATGACTTATAGTGTTTGCTATCATCAAAATCACAAGGACACAACACCTTTCTCCCTCGTGTACGGGTCAGAGGCTATGGTGCCAATTGAACTGGAAGTCCCCTCGCTGCGAGTCGCCATCCAGCATGGACTAGTCAGCGGCGAACAAACTAATGCAGAAAGAAGATTGGAAGAGCTAGTTGAGCACGAAGGAAGGCGTCTCCGTGCGCAACAAAACATCCAACTCTACCAAGCCCGCATGGCCCGTGCTTTCGACAAGCTGGTCAAAGGCCGAGAATTCAAGAAAGGAGACCTGGTGATGGTCAAGAGAAGATAAGTAATGGCCTCCAACCCCAAAGGGAAGTTGGTCAAAAATTGGGTCGGACCTTACATCGTCCGTCGAGTATATGAAGGGGGCGCTTACGTCCTGGTAGACCCCAAAGGAGTCATCCAGTTCTCCCCACTCAATGGAAAGCATATGAAGTTGTATCATTCGGCACAACCAACATCCCCCGAGTGATCGGAACACCTTCACCTTGGTCTAGTGGCACTCCGCCCTAACCAAGCTACCCCTTCCTTGGTTCAGTGGCGTTCCGCCCTAACCAAGCTACCCCCACCTTGGTTCAGCGGCATTCCGCCCTAACCAAGCTACCCTCACCTTGGTCTAGTAGCATTCCGCCCTAACCGAGCTACCTCACCTTGGTCCAGTGGCATCCCGCCCTAACCAAGCTACCCCTTCCTTGGTTCAGTGGCATTCCGCCCCAACCAAGCTACCTCCTCCTTGGTCCAGTGGCACTCCGCCCTAACCGAGCTACCCTCACCTTGGACTAGTGGCATTCCGCCCTAACCAAGCTACCCTCACCTTGGTCTAGTGGTATTCCGCCCTGATCGAGCTACCCTCACCATGGTTTAGTGGCATTCCGCCCTGACCGGACCCGCATAATGTCTACAGTATTGCCGTCACGGGCCTTACACCCGAATCGGCACAAATCTATCCTTTGCGTCAGCATTGCCTTTGTGCTGACGAGTAAACCCTCTTTCTCGGCGCAAGACTTCGTGTCCTAGCCGACTCTCTCAATGTCCTTCTGTTACATGAGCAAAAAGAAAAAAGAAAAAAAGAAAATGTAAAATGGGGTTAAAAATAGAGATATCCCGCCAATCTTATTCCTAAAGCGAGACAAGGGCAAAAATGGCTATAACCCAGCTGCGGCGAAAACCCGAAAGGGCGTTGTAGGCAAAATCGGGTACCCCGCCATGTGAAAACCCGAAAGGACGCATGGACAAAAGCAAGAGGGGGCTGACTTCGGTGAAAACCCGAAAGGGCGCTTAAGCCAGTAAAGTGGTAATTTAAAAGTTCCTGCTTGTTCTCTTCCTAATACGACTCCCAAAGGACAACCATCAAGAGTCCCGCCGGAGATTCCCCAACAAACCTATGCTCGACCCTTGTCACCATCGGCGAGACCGGTCGATCTCTACCCTTAACTTGGATCTTTCATCCCTGTTAATGAATTTATCCTCGCTTCGGCATTTAACCCATGTTGACGAACAAACCTATGTTCGACCCTCGTCACCGTCGACAAGACCGGTCGATCTCTACCCTTAACTCGGACCTTTTGTCCCGGTTAATGAATTCATCTTTGCTTCGGCATGTAACCCATGCCGACGAGCAAGCCTATGTTCGACCCTCTCCCGTCGGCGAGACCGGTCAATCTCTACCCTTAACTCGGACCTTTCGTCCCGGTCGATGAATTTATCCTTGCTTCGGCATGTGACCCATGCCGATGAATAAATCTATGTTCGACCCTCGTCATCATCGGTGAGATTGGTCAGCCTTTATCCCTTAACCGGGACCTTCCGTCCCTGTTAAGAACTATATCCTTTGCTTCGACATTTAACCAATGCCGACGAACTAAACCAGGATCCGACCCTTGTCATCATCGACGAGACCAATCGGCATGCTAGCGGGTAGGCTCTCATGTGTCCCGGCTTCTTCCTACAAAAAAAAAGAAGAAAAAAAAAGAAAAGATGGGGTTAAAAATAGAGATACCCCGCCGGCCTTGTTCCTATATTAGGGCAGGGGCAAAAATGGCTATAACCCGGCTGTAGCGAAAACCTGAAAGGGTGTTTGTAGCAACTCGAAAAATTTTATATGCATTTATATTAAAAAAAAGAAAATAATGAAAGATGAAAATAAAATAAATTATGAATATTTTTCTGTTATGCAAAGATGATCCCTATTCCACGTGTTAACACAAACAGCGAGATTCGCGATATGATTTCGAAAAGACGAAGATGTCGGTATCTGATTTTTATTAGCTTTAATCTAATCCTAATTAATGGATGAGGTCATTCTTACATCATCGAATAAATGAGGTCATAGATTATGTCATCCGCATAGTGGAACAAAGTTGGTGTAATGGGGTTGGTATAATGGGGTTGGTGTAATAGTGGAACAAAGTTGGTGTAATGGAATGAGGTTGGTGGAATAGTGAAAGTAGATGGGAGATTTTGGCCTATAAATAGGGCTATGCTCTTCCATACTCAAATCACAACTCTTTTGGGAGGAATTTCTGGTTGGAGAGAGGGAGAAAGCTCGAAGTTGGAGGAGTATCGAAAGCATTATTCGTTCTTAAATTTCTTACTCTTGATCTTCAAAAAGGTAGGTGTTCTCTCAGGCTAAATTCAAATAAATGCATGCATTAGATGTAGATGTATGGTTACTTTGATTCTATATCATTTTCTCCAAATTTTATCGAGTATTGATCATGCTATCCATACAATTAGACATAATATTTTAACTGAGATTTTTAACCGCTTGAAGATCCGTCTCGGATCACGGTGTCTTTCTAAGACCGTGTTCCGGATGCGCGATCTGTACCCCGATTGTGATATTTTCAGGTTATATATCATCTAGCATTTTAGATATGTCATGTTAAGTTGCATATCATTTAAATTCACACACGATTAAGTTAAGGTTATGAAAGATAATAATTCTATTCCATGAGCTTATATTTCCGTCCTAGTTATTGTTACCTTCATGATATCTTTGATCTCCATGACTATATTACATCTCTGGCATGTTAAATGGAGTAGATATTATCTGTTAAAATTACATGGACTTAGTTGCATAATCGTGAGTTTTGACGATTTTCATGATATCACGTTACCGTATTTTCAACAAGTCGTGTAAATAACTAGATTTCCAAGGAAAATGGTGTCTAAGGAAAGAGGTCCACGGGCAAACGCTTTAAGTGGATAAGTGGTTTATTAATTAGGACCTCGCGGATGCGAGGGGAGCCTCCACTGTCCCACCTCTTACCTGGCCATAATTCCTCGATTTTCTAATTAAGCACCCGACTGTGAAAAACTTTATCTAAGCCTATTTAACAAGATTTTTCGAGAGAACCATTCAAGCCGTGTCCATCAATCCAATTCTTTTATCAACTTAATGACGTTAAACATGATGCCTTCTTATTATCTTAATGTCGTTAAACATTATGTCTTAAAATCATCCTTGGACTTCTCTTACCTCTACTTGAAATCTTGTACTACTTGTCCCTTGAATGATAATTTTGCTAGATCTGTACTTTATTTCATAAGCTCTACCTTGAAATTCTTTGGCCATACATATTATGTGGATGTCTAAATACACTTGGGATCTATGATCCATAACCCAATGCCTGGCGTTAATGGGGCCCGGTCTGGTCCTGGGGGGAGCGCCCGAAAGTACTTGTGCCCATGGGAGTTGAATGACCTGGTGTGGCATTGCACCGAAGTGCTTGACTTGCTAGATTAATTTATGACATTCCACAGTTTGTGAATTTCCTGACTTGCTTGAATACATGAAGTACTTGACTTGTACATACTTGCGTAAAATGGCCAATTCCATAATATTACTTGCTACATGATCATTCTCTACTTGAACTTTACTCTTGATATCTTGTCTACTTGTGATTCCAATTACTGCATTACTTTACTCTCTCTCCTATGCTTGTTCCATATTTTATTTACGTTTCTCGGCATAGCACATACCTTTATCCAAACTACTAATTACTTTAAGTTGCCTGGTATAGAGATATAAGTCCTACTGAGCATTTCGCTCACCCTACGTTTTCCGGTTAACATTTCAGGTAATTCCGATGATGAACCCCAAACTCATGGGAATGAGCTAGAGTGATCAAGGAATCAAGATTATCTTAGTTACCTAGGTTTATGAACGGTTGTTCTTACTAGAATTATGTTTTTATTTGAAGTTGTATCTTGCCTTGTCTCGTAAGGCTTAAGAATGTTGTAAAACTTTATTTTGATGAAATAAGAGTATCCATTTCTCTTATCTACTCTTGTGGTTTGGACCCCAATCTTCGTGCTCTGAATGACTTGAGTGTTTCGACTCGTCGCGCCTCAATATTCCGCGTCGGGGCGTGACAGTCTTTGTGGTATCAGAGCCTAGGTTTCATAAACCATAGGTTCCTCTTGATATAAGTTTTAGATGTTGACATAGAAATTTGGATAAGATCTTGAACCTTCCCGGTAAGATTGGGTAGAGCTATGGGCTAAACTTTAAAGAATGATTAATCAAGAAATAAACAAAGCACTTAAGTTTTATAGTTGTGCTCGCAGATGGCTGCCGAGAGAGCTCAATGGCGCGAGATGCAAAGGACGGTGCAAGGTTTAACCCATGCACTACAACAAGTAGCTCAAGGAGGAGCTAACCGTGGAGCGGGAGATCTGCATAGGAATTTCAAGAGCATGAACCCTCCTAAGTTTGCTGGGTCTACCGACCCGGATGAGGCCGAACATTGGGTAAAGGAAATTGAGAGGATTTTTCGAGTCATGCAATGTGCTGATGAGGAGAAAGTCCTACTCGCTACCTTTCAGCTTGAAAGAGATGCACGTGCTTGGTGGGAGTCGGTCGAAGCAACTCTACCACACGACCAGGTGTTGTGGGAAGAGTTCGTAGAACACTTCAACAACAAGTACTTCTCCGACCGAGTTCAAGAGAGGAAAGCTACCGAATTTGCTTCCTTGAAACAAAGGAGTTTGACGGTAGCGGAGTACGAAGCCCAATTTGCAAGATTATCTCGGTATGCACCACATCTTGTGAGTACCGAGAAAATGAAGGCAAGGAGATTTTTAAATGGCTTAAAGCCTCAATATATTACTCAACTCGCCCCGATGGATATCCAAGTATATGCCGATGTGGTGAGGAGAGCCCAACTCTTGGAAGATGCAACGGAATTGACTGATCGCATCCGAGGAAGAGATGCCAAGAGGGAGCAAGTTACTGGATCAGGTAATTTCAAGCCCTCCTTCGGAAAGAAGAGGCCTAATTATGATGAGCGTAACTTCAATAAAGATGGACGTAATTTCAATAAGATGGGCGTGACTTTCAAAAGGACAAGAGGCCGAGATCATTTGATAAACAAATCATCCCAGTCGCTACATCATCAAAGGAACTATGCAAATATTGTGAGAAACCCGGACACAAGGCAGATGAGTGCTGGAGAAGACTGGGTGCCTGTCTTCGATGTGGAAGTCGGGAACATAGAATTCCGAGTTGTCCACTTCTCAATGAGCAAGCTCCGTCGGAAAAGCTTCCAGTTGCTGTCAAGAAGCAAGGAAGACTTCAAGCTCTTATGAATGCGGAACCTACCGAAGATGGAGGCGTTGTGGAAGGTACTCTCTCTGTGTGCTCAAGGCCTGCCTCTGTCTTATTTGATACTGGAGCTACGCATTCCTTCATATCTAAGAGCTTTGCGGATATTTTACCTTTGAGGCCTGTTCCATTAGAATCTAAACTTGTTATTACTACCCCTATTGGAGCGGGATCGAAGATTAAATATTTCTACCCTGCTAGTGAGGTTCTAGTTAGCGGTTGTAACTTACCCGCTAATTTAGTATGCATGGAGATGGCAGGATATGATATTATCTTGGGAGCTGACTGGTTATCTACATATGGTGCTAGCGTTAACTGTAAATTGGGTACGGTAACCTTTAGTGAGTACCCCAACCTCTTATTTTCTGGTGTCAGGTATTCTAGACACATATCCCTTATTTCGGCTCTTAAAGCTGATAAATTATTGAAGAAGGGTTGTGCGGCTTTCTTAGTTTCTATGACTATGGCCAAGCATAAGAAACCCAATCTGGAGGATATTCCTATTGTTCGGGATTATTCTGATGTATTTCCGGACGAGTTGCCTGGTATTCCTCCGGAGAGAGAAGTGGTCTTCTCTATTGATTTGATTCCGGGAGCTACACCTATTTCTAAGGCTCCGTATCGGATGTCCCCTATCGAAATGAAGGAGTTAAAAGAACAATTGATGGAGTTATTAGAGAAGGGATTCATCCGACCGAGTACTTCACCATGGGGAGCTCCCGTCTTATTTGTCAAAAAGAAGGATGGGTCAATGAGATTGTGTGTTGACTACCGACAATTGAACCAACTCACAATCAAGAATAAATATCCATTGCCGAGGATTGATGAACTATTTGACCAGATTTCTGGAGCTCGATATTTTTCAAAAATTGATCTCCGATCTGGTTATCATCAATTGAAGATCAAGGAAGAAGATATTCACAAAACAGCATTCAGGAGCAGGTATGGACATTATGAGTTCACTGTTATGCCTTTTGGCCTAACCAATGCGCCTGCTGCATTTATGCAGTTAATGAACAGTGTATTCAGGCCATACCTTGATCAATTTGTGATAGTCTTCATTGACGATATTTTGATCTACTCAAAGTCTGAGATGGAGCATGAAGAACATCTCAAGAAATCCCTACAGTTATTAAGAGATCACAAACTTTATGCTAAGCTTAGTAAGTGTGATTTCTGGCTAGAAGAAGTTTCTTTTCTAGGTCACATAATATCCAGAATGGTATTGCGGTCGATCCTTCAAAGGTTGAGGCCGTGAAAAACTGGGAAAGACCTACTAGTGTGACAGAAATTCGAAGCTTCTTGGGATTGGCAGGATATTATAGAAGATTTATTAAGGATTTCTCCAAGATCGCCGTATCTTTGACAAGATTGACGAGAAAGGAGATTCCTTATATATGGTCCGAGGAATGTGAGAAAAGCTTCCAAACTTTGAAAGATTGTTTGACTACTGCCCCTATACTCACATTGCCTACTGAAGGAGGGGATTCGAAGTTTATGCTGATGCATCCGGAATTGGCCTAGGCTGTGTATTAATGCAACATGGCAAGGTGATCGCCTATTCCTCAAGACAATTGAAAAAGCACGAGGAGAATTATCCCGTGCATGACTTAGAGCTTGCAGCTGTAGTCTTTGCCTTGAAGATTTGGCGGCATTATCTCTATGGTGAGGCATTTATTGTATATTCCGACCACAAGAGTCTCAAGTACTTATTCTCTCAAAAGGAACTTAATATGAGACAAAGACGGTGGCTGGAATACTTGAAGGATTTTGATTTCTCTATACAATATCACCCCGGAAAAGGTAATGCCGTAGCTGATGCTCTTAGCCGGAAGCCGATGGCATTATTATCAAGCCTAATGATTAAAGAGTGGCAATTGTTAGAACAAATGGCAAACTTAGACCTCAATATGGAGGAGAAGGAAGAAGGAGTCTTCATTGCAAATATTAGTCTCCAATCTAAGTTACTCTTAGAAATTAAAGAGTTACAAAATGATGATCCATTGGTTGTTGAAATTAAAGAGAAATTAGATCAACGACCAGATTTCCTTTTGGCAGATGATGGAAGGCTGCTCTTCCGAGGAAGAACTTGTGTGCCCGATTGTTCTACCATCAAGAATAAAATCTTGGAGGAGGCACATCGATCGAGGTACACTATTCATCCTGGTGCTACAAAAATGTACCAAGATCTCAAAAGAACCTTTTGGTGGCCTAACATGAAAAGAGAGGTAGCCGAGTTCGTGAGCCGATGTTTGGTCTGCCAACAAGTTAAAGTCGAACATCTCAAACCGGCTGGTAAGCTAAAACCTCTAGAAATACCGGAATGGAAATGGGATAGTATTGGCATGGATTTTATAGTTGGGTTGCCAAAGACCCGAAGTGGATTTGATGCTATATGGGTGATTGTGGACCGACTAACTAAGTCTGCTCACTTCTTGCCCATCAAAACCAAATGGACCGTGGATGTTCTAGCTGCCCTGTATATCAAGGAGGTTGTAAGGCTGCACGGTATTCCAACTTCCATAATTTCGGATAGAGATCCGAGATTCACCTCTCACTTCTGGAAAGGTTTGCAATCATCCTTGGGTACTAGACTGAATTTTAGTACGGCTTTCCACCCTCAGACAGATGGACAAACCGAGAGGACAAATCAGATTATCGAAGATATGTTAAGAGCTTGTATGATAGATTTTGGGGGAAGTTGGCATGAACACTTACCATTGATTGAATTTGCATATAACAACAGTTATCAGTCTAGCATTCAGATGGCACCTTTTGAAGCATTGTATGGTAGGAGTTGTAGATCACCCTATGCTGGAGTGAGGTTGGAGATAAGGGATTGATGGGTCCCGATATTATTCAAGATACAACTCACAATATTCAGTTGATCCGTGAAAGGCTAAAATTGCTCAATCACGGCAAAAGAGTTATGCCGATAATCGAAGAAGAGACCTTGAATTTCAAGTGGGGGAGCATGTCTTCTTGAAAATTTCACCCACGCGAGGAATTAAGAGGTTTGGTATCAATGGAAAACTGAGTCCAAGATTTATTGGCCCTTTTGAGATTCTAGAACGAATCGGTGAAGTGGCATACAAGCTGGCTTTGCCTCCACAATTGGCGGTGTCCATGATGTATTTCATGTATCCATGCTAAGGAAATATGTGTATGATCCTTCGCATGTGATTCAATTCAATGACTTGAAGCTCCAGAAGGATTTGTCTTATGAAGAAAGACCGATCAAGATCTTAGATCGAAATTTCACCAGCTAAGGAATAGGGCTATACCGATGGTAAAAGTCCAATGGAGTAAGCGTGGATTCGAGGAGGCTACTTGGGAATTAGAAGAGTCAATCAAGAAGAAGTACCCAGATTTGATCTCAGGTTAGAATTTTGAACCCTCCATTTAAAATTTTAAATTACTATTACATGATGTGAATTTGGAGGACCAAATTCTTTTAAGTGGGGGAGGATGTAGCAACTCGAAAATTTTTATATGCATTTATATATAAAAAAAAGAAATAATGAAAGATGAAAATAAAATAAATTATGAATATTTTTCTATTATGCAAAGATGAGCCCTATTCCACGTGTTAACACAAACAGCGAGATTCGCGATATGATTTCGAAAAGACGAAGATGTCGGCATCTGATTTTTATTAGCTTTAATCTAATCCTAATTAATGGATGAGGTCATTCTTACATCATCGAATAAATGAGGTCATAGATTATGTCATCCACATAGTGGAACAAAGTTGGTGTAATGGGGTTGGTATAATGGGGTTGGTGTAATAGTGGAACAAAGTTGGTGTAATGGAATGAGGTTGGTGGAATAGTGAAAGTAGATGGGAGATTTTGGCCTATAAATAGGGCTATGCTCTTCCATACTCAAATCACAACTCTCTTGGGAGGAATTGCTGGTTGGAGAGAGGGAGAAAGCTCGAAGTTGGAGGAGTATCGAAAGCATTATTCGTTCTTAAATTTCTTACTCTTGATCTTCAAAAAGGTAGGTGTTCTCTCAGGCTAAACTCAAATTAATGCATGCATTAGATGTAGATGTATGGTTACTTTGATTCTATATCATTTTCTCCAAATTTTATCGAGTATTGATCATGCTATCCATACAATTAGACATAATATTTTAACTGAGATTTTTAACCGCTTGAAGATCCATCTCGGATCACGGTGTCTTTCTAAGACCGTGTTCCGGATGCGCGATCTGTACCCCGATTGTGATATTTTCAGGTTATATATCATCTAGCATTTTAGATATGTCATGTTAAGTTACATATCATTTAAATTCACACACGATTAAGTTAAGGTTATGAAAGATAATAATTCTATTCCATGAGCTTATATTTCCGTCCTAGTTATTGTTACCTTCATGATATCTTTGATCTCCATGACTATATTACATCTCTGGCAAGTTAAATGGAGTAGATATTATCTGTTAAAATTACATGGACTTAGTGGCATAATCGTGAGTTTTGACGATTTTCATGATATCACGTTACCGTATTTTCAACAAGTCGTGTAAATAACTAGATTTCCAAGGAAAATGGTGTCTAAGGAAAGAGGTCCACGGGCAAACGCTTTAAGTGGATAAGTGGTTTATTAATTAGGACCTCGCGGATGCGAGGGGAGCCTCCGACTGTCCCACCTCTTACCTGGCCAGAATTCCTCGATTTTCTAATTAAGCACCCGACTGTGAAAAACTTTATCTAAGCCTATTTAACAAGATTTTTCGAGAGAACCATTCAAGCCATGTCCATCAATCCAATTCTTTTATCAACTTAATGACGTTAAACATGATGCCTTCTTATTATCTTAATGTCGTTAAATATTATGTCTTAAAATCATCCTTGGACTTCTCTTACCTCTACTTGAAATCTTGTACTACTTGTCCCTTGAATGATAATTTTGCTAGATCTGTACTTTATTTCATAAGCTCTACCTTGAAATTCTTTGGCCATACATATTATGTGGATGTCTAAATACACTTGGGATCTATGATCCATAACCCAATGCCTGGCGTTAATGGGGCCCGGTCTGGTCCTGGGGGGAGCGCCCGAAAGTACTTGTGCCCATGGGAGTTGAATGACCTGGTGTGGCATTGCACCGAAGTGCTTGACTTGCTAGATTAATTTATGACATTCCACAGTTTGTGAATTTCCTGACTTGCTTGAATACATGAAGTACTTGACTTGTACATACTTGCGTAAAATGGCCAATTCCATAATATTACTTGCTACATGATCATTCTCTACTTGAACTTTACTCTTGATATCTTGTCTACTTGTGATTCCAATTACTGCATTACTTTACTCTCTCTCCTATGCTTGTTCCATATTTTATTTACGTTTCTCGGCATAGCACATACCTTTATCCAAACTACTAATTACTTTAAGTTGCCTGGTATAGAGATATAAGTCCTACTGAGCATTTCGCTCACCCTACGTTTTTCGGTTAACATTTCAGGTAATTCCGATGATGAACCCCAAACTCATGGGAATGAGCTAGAGTGATCAAGGAATCAAGATTATCTTAGTTACCTAGGTTTATGAACGGTTGTTCTTACTAGAATTATGTTTTTATTTGAAGTTGTATCTTGCCTTGTCTCGTAAGGCTTAAGAATGTTGTAAAACTTTATTTTGATGAAATAAGAGTATCCATTTCTCCTTATCTACTCTTGTGGTTTGGACCCCAATCTTCGTGCTCTGAATGACTTGAGTGTTTCGACTCGTCGTGCCTCAATATTCCGCGTCGGGGCGTGACAGTGTTACAGGTAAAATCGGGTACCCCGCCATGTGAAAACCCGAAAGGGCGCGTAGGCAAAAGCAAGAGGGGGCTGACTTCGGCGAAAACCCGAAAGGGCGCTTGAATCAGTAATGTGATAAAGAAAAAAATGATGATAAAAAAATCAGTAAAGATGATGATGATGAAATGATAATGTAGTAACGAGATTATCCTCGTTCACCATTCCACTTCCTTCTACCCTTCCGACCCTTGTCACCATCGGCAAGATCGGTCGCTACCTTTTTCGGTTCTTGTCACCATCGGCAAGACCGACTACCTTTTCGGTCCTTGTCACCATCGGCAAGACCGCCTACCCTTTTCCAACCCTTGTCACCATCGGTAAGATCGGTCGCTACCCTTTCGACCCTTGTCACCATCGGCAAGATCAGTCGCTACCTTTCTCGGTTCTTGTCACCATCGGCAAGTCCGTCTACCTTTTCGGTCCTTGTCACCATCGGCAAGACCGCCTACCCTTTTCCGACCCTTGTCACCATCGGCAAAATCGGTCGCTACCCTTTCGACCCTTGTCACCATCGGTAAGATCGGTCGCTACCCTTTCGACCCTTGTCACCATCGGCAAGATCAGTCGCTACCTTTTTCGGTTCTTGTCACAATCGTCAAGACCGTCTACCTTTTTGGTCCTTGTCACAATCGACAAGACCGCCTACCCTTTTCCGACCCTTATCACCATCGGCAAGATCGGTCGCTACCCTTTTGACCCTTGTCACCATCAGCAAGATCGGTCGGTACCTTTTTCGGTTCTTGTCACCATCGACAAGACCGTCTACCTTTTTCGGTCCTTGTCACCATCGGTAAGACCGCCTACCCTTTTCCGACCCTTGTCACCATCGACAAGATCGGTCGCTACCTTTTTCGGTTCTTGTCACCATCGGCAAGACCGTCTACCTTTTTCGGTCCTTGTCAACATCGGCAAGACCGCCTACCCTTTTCCGACCCTTGTCACCATCGGCAAGATCGGTCGCTACCCTTTCGACCCTTGTCACCATCGGTAAGATCGGTCGCTACATTTTTCAGTTCTTGTCACCATCGGCAAGACCGTCTACCTTTTCGGTCCTTGTCACCATCGGCAAGACCGCCTACCCTTTTCCAACCCTTGTCACCATCGGTAAGATCGGTCGCTACCTTTTCGACCCTTGTCACCATCGGCAAGATCGGTCGCTACCCTTTCGACCCTTGTCACCATCGGTAAGATCGTTCGCTACCTTTTTCGGTTCTTGTCACCATCGGAAAGACCGTCTACCCTTCCGGTTCTTGTCACCATCGACGAGACCGTCTGCCCTCTCGACCCTTGTCACCATTGGCAAGACCGACTAACCTTTTCCGAATCTTGTCACCATCGGCAAGATCGGTCGCTACCCTTCCGACCCCTGTCACCAATCCGGATGAAGCTCATCCGTCGGTCTTGCTGCACTCCTACCTCGCTTGCACCACCCACGTCTGGGGGGCATTTGTTGGCACTCGAAATATGATCGTTGGCGACCAAACCATAAAGATAAATGATACGACCCACTGAAGCACAAAAGCCGATGAAGATCAACTTACTGAAGGCTTCTCAAGCTGCCAGAGCCCCGAGTCACCTGGAGTGAACACCGGGGACTTCGCCTCAGGAAAGTCGAGATGAATCCACAAACCAACCGGCAGTGCAACCAAGCCTGCCCAATGATCCGGCATCGACTTCGTCATGCCGCTACCCGACACCCGTTGCCCGACCAAGGACGACGGTCTACCTGGTGGCCCGCCACCTGAATGAAGACTCTCCCGAGGAGGAAGAACGTCATCGGCCCTTCATAGAAAGGAACCGGAGGCTCTGTCAGCAGAAGACCCCGATCACCCTACATGGGTTCGGCTTCTCACAATAGTGGGTCTGTCAGTGGCCGAATGATCGCCAGTCAAGGCGAAATTATGCCGGATGTCATATCACCCCGCAAGGAAGCTCCGAGCACAAATCGAACCGAGCCGGAAGCACCAGTCATGGTGCCGAAGGTCGTGCCAGCGGAAGATCCGCCTGCTCAAGCCAAACACACACGGAGTTCGGACTAAGGCCGTACGACATATCGATGCTTCGTCAATGCACCGTCAAGGTTTTCCAAGGACTGTGGCGAGGAGAACCGTCAACGGTGACCTCCGGAATCATCTCCGGACTCATCGGCTTGCCCTCGACAACTAAACGAGGCTAATACGGCGCCACCATTTCACCGACGCCTCTTAAAACGGTGACACTAAAATCGGCGCGCAAAGACCAAGCAATGGAGGTGGCTCCCTGGCGCCGTTGCTCCCGGCGCGCCCCTTCATGGCGCCGCTTAACTTGGTGTCTTATAAGAAGGTCTTGTTCAACCCAAAAAGAGAGGAGGACGAGAGAGAGAACAACCAGAAATAGAGAAGAGAAGATAAGAAAAAGGGAGGAAAAAGGCTTTCGTGCGAAAGAAGCATGCCGTTCTCTAGAGAGCCCCCCCTTGCCGTCGTCTACTCGACTGAAACTCCCGTCGTCGGAGAAGAAGATCATCTGGTTCTCTTGTTTCCCTAGGTGGGTCGTCGCGGTGTTTCTTCCCGTCGTCTCCCCCCGTTTTCTCCTTCTGCCGCAATGTAAGTGAAAGGGGGAGGGGCGATGATATGAGCTTGTCTCCCCCTTCACAATATGTTTCTCTTTCTCCTTCTGTAGGCTTCCCTGCAATTGATAGATGTGGTGCCGTGCTACAACGCCGGCGCCGATATATGAGCTTGTAATATTTCCTTGATTGTGGGATGAATGAATGCGTGACATGCATAAATGGTTCTATTCTGTTGCATCTCCTTTTCCCTTCCCTCTGTATTTCCTTCTCCTGGCCGTTGGAACGGCGCCGTGCAGTAGTGCCGGCGCCGAGAATGGGCGAAGTGTGCTTACGCACCACCCCCAACGCCTATGGCGTTAGAATGAAATGTGTTCGAACGATTTCCGTCGTGGTTCTCCTTCGATAGATATGCCCTTGGATTCCCTGGGCTACAACAATACTCCCCCTCCCCGGGGTCTTCGCGTTAACGCCATGGCCATGCTTGGCTTTGCCCTTTTTTTTTCGATGATCTTGTGGCTGAGGGCATATCTGTACATGCCCCTCAACCCATCCCAGCGCCGGGACGCTTCGATCGAGCCTCTCCGCATCCCTCAGTTGCCCAGAGGTGAAGAGATCATTCTCGTGGCCGAGTGGTTAATCCATTTATTCCTCTGTCCATGGATTCGCATGCTAAAAGCATTCTCTTTCGCTGAACATGTTGAATCTGGCTGAGTAAGCTGCATACTGCATACACTCTTATCGGTTGCACACGATTCATGCCCATTCGGGAGGGTTAAATCTATTAGCCCATCTCACTAATCCGGGGAGGGGAACACACCCCCACTATTTCATCAAACCACCACTTGGTCATGGGAACTCATCCATTAATGGTGAGCGTCCCTATTGACTATTAGGTGAATATAAAAATTGGGTTAATCCCAACATTTAAAATCCATAGTCCTTCACGGACCTTGTGGTGGCCGTGAGACGGGTGCCCCTCGTAGGCTAGCCCTCTGGGTTTTCCCTCTCTATCGGTTATCCCGATTCGAGCCTTGAGTCAACTCGGGTCACGTGCCCCTCGTAGGTTAGTCCTCGGGGTTTTCGCTCCCGTCATGAGTCGACTCATCCGCTCACTGCCGCCCACGGACTTGGTGCCCCTAGCAGGCTGGACCTCGGGGTTTTCCTTTCCGTTCGATTTTTACCGGCCGCCGTCGTGCCACCCGGCTTTTAGGGGGTTTGCTCCGCTACGTGAGTATTCCCCGCTTCTCCCCGACAATCATCTGGGATGGGGAGATGCTGCCGAAATTTCGGCTCGAATGAGTTTGACTCGGAACAATCGCCGCGCTCGAGTATGAACCTCGCGCGAGCCTGTGACTCGGCTTCCGGACGTCCCGGGGGCGATCCTTTGAATAACTGACTTAATAAACCTCCGAAATCTCCCAAGGTGTTTCAATAAACCCAAAAAAAATAATAATAACAAATAAAATCTCGGTTTCTGCAGAACAGGGCTAAACCGGCACCGTTGACACTTGGCGCGCCTTAATACGGCGCGCCTTGAAACGGCGCGCCTTATCCCGGTGCGCCAGGAAGAGGGGCGCCGTTTTCAGGCCAGCCCTTCACCTACGCCCTGTGGCGCCGTTTTAAACCCTTTACCTACGCCTTGTGGCGCCATTTTAAACCCTTACCTATGCTTCGTGGTGCCGTTTCAAGCGTTTTAAGCCCTGTCCCTAGGCGTACAGCACCGGTCTCGTTCCGAATCGTGTCTTTGTGTCGTCTCGTTCCCCTCCTCGCCTCTAGGGTGATTTCTGATGTTAATAATAGAGTTGAAGAAACTTCTTAATCAATGAATCGCATAAATTGGTTTGTCTAAGCCTGAATTAATAAACTTCATACCTTCGTCATGCTTTAATCTGAGCATTCATGCCGCATCAATGCACGCCTGAGTGCACGCACCCTCGGTATATCAGATGACATGAGCTGAAAGCCGGGCAACTTCTGACGAAAAGCTCTTGCCATGCGTGATGGTGGTCTTTGGGCCTAAGTTTTCCGCCACGTACGGAGGGCCCGTCCTAATAAATCGTGTGCAGTGAATTATAACATCTTGCATGATCATTTGCAAGCTCTGTATCCTTTATTCTGGCCTCGATAGCCCATTATCTCGGTAATTAATCAAAGATTTTCCCTCCTCGTGGGGGATGTAATTAACGCCATAGCCTTTATGGTATGACAGACTGCTGGTCCCGATCGAACCTCACTCTCGCCCGACACGGGTCAGAATGAGTGCACAATCAACTTGTCACTCACGTGACTGGCACGCCCGTGCCGTCAATTAGTCGGTTAATTACCAGTTAGTTAATCGATCGATCGACACACGAAATAAACCAAATAAACCCCAATAAACAAATAAATTAATTAATTAATTACAACAACAAAAATGATCCCAACAAGCTCTTAGAAGGGGTTAACCCTAGGCATGGTCGATGGGTAGAATTTCTCCAATCTTTCATATTTGTCCTAAAGCAAAAGGTTGGAAAGGAAAATAAGGTGGCCGACGCCTTGAGTCGAAGGGTCTCCCTTCTTTCCACTGTTCAGGAAGAGGTCACCGGATTTGACCACATGAAGAAACTCTATGTAGAGTGTCCAGATTTTGGCCCTGCCTATTCTGCTCTGTCTGCCGGATCCTCGACAGCATTTGCTGACTATCTACTCCAGGATGGTTTTCTATTTCGAGGGCAGCAACTCTGTGTCCCGAGGACTTCTGTTCGGGACTTTCTGGTCTGGAAAATGCATAGTGGAGGTCTTGCCGGTCACTTTGGCAACAACAAGACCATCCATTCTGTGGAGGAGCACTTCTATTGGCCTGACCTGAAGAGAGATGTGGCCAAGATTGTAGCCCAGTGTAGGACATGTACAATGGCCAAACAGGTCAAACAAAACACTAGTCTCTACACTCCTCTCCCCGTTCCTGGTCGACCATGGGTTGATGTGAGCATGGATTTTATCCTTGGTTTACCACACACTGCTCACAAGCATGATTCCATCTTTGTTGTCGTTAATATGTTCTCTAAGATGGCCCACTTCATTGCATGTTCCAAAACATCTGATGCATCTAGAGTAGCCCACTTATTCTTTGATGAAGTCGTGCGTCTGTATGATCTCCCCCAAACTATCGTGTCTGACCGAGATGTTCGGTTCACTAGTTACTTCTGGAAGACACTTTGGCACCTAGTTGGCACCAAACTCAAATTCTCCACTGCTTATCACCCACAAACCAATGGGCAAACAAAGGTCGTCAATAGGAGTTTGGGAAACCTTTTGAGGTGTCTTGTAGTGGAACATTCTGGCACTTGGGATCTTCTCTTGCCTAGAGCCAAATTTACATACAATAGTTCGGTCAATCGGTCCATAGGTATGAGTCCATTTGAGGTCGTGCATGGATACAAACCTAGGAAACCTGTGGATCTCATTCCCCTTCCCCTCGAGTCTAGAATGTCCAAGTCAGCTGAGGAGTTTACACAGCATGTCAAGCGTCTGCATGAGTCGATTAGTAAGTAAATCAACCCCAGTAATGAGACTTATAAAAAATTGGCTGATTCGCATAGGCGTCACCATGAATTTCGAGAAGGTGACTTGGTTATGGTACGGGTTCGACCCGAACGACTCCCTTCGGGAGCCATTAAGAAGTTGCAAGCCCGTAGTGATGGTCCCTTCCCAATTTTGTGAAAGATTAGCTCCAATGCGTATGTTGTGGACTTACCTCCCGAATATGGGATTAGCTCGACTTTTAATGTGGCAGACCAAGTGACCTACACGGAACCCACAGCGATTCCTAGTGATCTTTTCGAGCCTTCTCCTCCCATTGAGAGTGAGCCCACCCCTGTGCGTCTTACAGCCTCGAGAGCACCGCGCGAGTAAATTGAGAGGATACTGGATAAGCAGGTGACCACTACACGGAGCAAGGTGTACCAGCGCTACCTTGTCTGCTGGCGAGATCGTCCACCATCAGATGATTCCTGGATCAGCCGGGAAGATCTCCAGCGCCTCGATCCAGATCTGCTGAGCACTACCAGAGCAGTATCCCCCCTTACTCGACGGAGTCGAGTTCCAGCCGCCCTGGGAGGGTTGGTGGGGACACCGGGCCCACTACCGGGCCCAATGCTCTGAGCCGACGCCGCACTGTCCCGACACCGAGCTTGTGGCTCGGAGATTCGGCTTCCTGAAGACTCGGCGTATTTGTGTCTATTGAGTGATGCACGTATTTGTATGTATTTGTGTGTATGTATTCATCTTATTAGGCTAGTCAAAAGACATGTGTGTATTTTATGTATTTTATTTTATTAAAACCCACAAGTTAAAAGTTAGGTAGGTGAGCTTATTTTATTAGGCTAAGGACATATGTGCTATTTGTAAAAGATTGTGGGTGTGGTTGCTATAGCCTCCTCCTATATAAGGGAGGGCTAATGTAATGGTTTAGACATGAATGAAAGCTCAAGAATTTGCAATCACGTAAGGGCCATCTCCCTTGTGTTTCCTTCCCTTCCCTCTTTCTCATTTTGTGAGTTTGAGTGTCATCCGGTATGAGACCGTCCAGCGTGAGGCCGAGCTGCGCGAGGTAGCAAGTTATCCGTCCTGTTCGTGATACCGGAGTTGCCGTCGATCCATTTCCACGTCGCCGCATCGTCACTTCCCTCTTCGTTCGATCGTCTCCTCGCCTCCTCTCTCGTCCCGGCTCGTGAGAACGAATCTCTCGTTCAATCTCCACCTCTCGCCTTCTTGGTCATTTGCGCTCGTCTGCTCGCTAGTCTACTCGCCTATGCTCGTTTCCTGTTGCCTGCGCTCATCTTCTTGATCAATCGCGTCATCCTCAGAGCCACTCCATTCGCCTGCCATTGTCTCCTCGCCTGTCGACGGAAGCGCTCATCCTCGAGCGAACCCTAGCTCCCTTGACCGCATCATCCTCAAAGGCCTAATTTCTTATAATTCCTCTTAATTTCTCTTAATTCCACTCAAACAGAGAAAAATCATCATTATGTAAGGGAATAGTTATTAAACAATATTTTCATTATTACTAAATATTATTATGAAATAAAGAAAATATCTTAAACAATAAATTCACTTGTACTATTTATGATTATTAATAAAAGTTATTAAATAATATTTTCATTAGTACTAATTAACATTATCACTTAAAATTAATTAGGATCTTCAATATATAGTGATAACAATGATTGTTAAGAATACTTAAGTAATCCTTTCCAATAAGTTGAAGATACAAAAATTGATTTAGTCCTCTTAATCTCAACAAAACGAAGAATAATGTCGTACCCTTTAACCCCGGATAAGAAGGATAAAATAGTCCTTTTGTAACACTTATTCTCTTTCGTATCTCTATTTTTTACCAAACGAACTAGAAATTAGAATATCACCGTACTTATCCCCATGCATGTCAAACGCACGTGAGAATAAGGATAAAGATAAATTAACTCAGAATGAGTTACGTCTATCCTTCTTAAATTCTATTCTGATATCAAACGTAATCTTATGGTCTTCATTTTTGGCGTTCGCCATGTAGCCAAATACATGCCTCCTAAGACGCGGACTGGGCGCAGGCAATCCTGATGATCGGCACTCTACAGACGGTTATGCTATCTTTCTTGTGCCGAATATCATCTCATGGTCTACAAGCAAGCAACAAATTGTGGCTCGCTCATCTACCGAATATAGGGTTATTGCCAATATTACCACATCAGAGTTTGTGCGGCTCCGATCCTTGATGCATGGGATTGGGTTTCTCTCTTCTGCTGCTCCCATTTTATGGTGTGATACTTTGGGTGCCACTTATCCGCCAACCCAGTCTTCCATGCACGGCCGAAACATATTGAGATCGACTTTCATTTTGCTCGTGATCTGGTTTCACAGAAATTGCTGCATGTTCAATTCCTCGTTTTCTGTTGAGTGTTATCGATGGTAAGAGTCCGATTCTTAGGTGGTGGTTATCCAACCAAGAGTGCAGCGTGTGTACATGAATCTATTGTACTCTCAACAATGTATATATGTTTTACACGTGGAACGACTCTCTCTGGTTTTTGGTTTTGGGCGTTTATTGGCTATTAAATAGGACACACATTCCTATTTTTTGGGTTCGGGTGCAAGACATTTTCTCATCGATTGCAATCATTGTTTATTTACATCATATGTAATCTGAACACTCTTGTTTAATTATCAAAAAGAAAGAATCATCGACCTCGATATTGGCCGTGACGCTAAGGGTAGGCTAGTAGTAACAGGTCACACTTAAGGAAGGGGTTTGAGGACCACTCACAGTTTGACACTGATAGAGATGTGGGCCCCACGTTAGTATTGGTGGGGTTTAGACACAGCTTAATATTGCTTGGGGTTCGACGTAGCTTGACACTAGCTGAGGGGTTTGGACCCTGGTTGTGGGCTTCGAACCACATTATGGTAGGTCACAGCAGGTCTCAGCTTCATACATAAGATAGGGCTAAGAGAGAAGATGATTTCACAATTCATTGGAAACTCGGGATGTTTTAACAATCTGCGAGGATGTCCTTATGACAATAATTTTGCAAGACATGATGACGGCTCAATGAGCTCGATTACAAGGCATCAAGAGTCCACGGGGTATTTTTGTGATTACATTAGTCCCCAGATTTTCTTGGAGCTTCATCAGGAGTTCGCGGGACATTCCCGCAATTACATAAGTTCCCGGACTTTCTCAGAGGTTCGGAGGTATTTTTATAATTTCTGATATTACAAGACTTTCTCACTTAGAATGAGACATTGGCATAACCCGAGAGACGAGATTTGCCTAAGTGCCATTACAAGGGTGTTTCTATAACATACCCTTGGCCCCATGTCCCAAGCCAAACAACTTCCTTCGCTCGATGGTTAGAGTCTTCTTGCTTTGAGCTGGTTCTTCCGTACGTTCGCGATCTATTCAAAGTTTTTGTTCAAGGTTTTGGGTTTGGGGACCCTTGGGGGGTTTATAGGTTTAGGGAATGGAGGAAGGGGTCTACTCGGATCGGGGATACCCAGTCCCCTTGATCGGGAGAGAGAGAGAGGGGGGTGGGGGTCCCCTATAAAAACCCCCATTTTATGATTTTTTGAAGGATTTTCTGGGTCTTGGGCCTCATGGAGGAAGAAAACAATGCTTTGACACTTTTGAAGCCACTTTGTGCTCCATTCCTCGTGTCACTTTCACCGGATTGTTTCTGCTCTGCGTGTGACCACTCCGTGAGTATCTTGGAATGCCCTCACGTCCGCTTGCTTCCTGTAAGACTCCCTCGCTTCATGTCCTTTGCTACGGTGGGATGCCCTGGGACCTATGTTCGACCTAGACTTCGGAGCACCCTTGGGTTCATGTCTCCTTTTCGCTCTCTCTGGATTAATTTACTTTCTCTCGACCTCAATTATTTCAAGAAAATAAATGGGTGCAACAATATACAACAAATGTTCTCTCCCTAAAATACTGAACAAGGGGGAATAGCTTCCTCTTGCACAATTCTCACAGCTCGACATAAACAGATCAATTCCTGCCAAGATATCTGTCCACTGGATCAAAGGAAAACTAAGTAGTCCTTCAAATACTTGTTGATTTATGTTTCTCCAAATGTTGTCTAAGGTACCTACAGTCAGGGCTTTTGTGTATCTGTTACTGAAGTTGTTCTTTTTATCCTTACTTGCTCACTGCCATATTTCCCCCAAATCCGATGGCAACTTCTCCCAACTTAAATACTCCACCAACAGGTCCCAGTCTGCTTCTACTTTCGTGCACTTTTAGCAACGCACGATTTTGAACATCTGCTTGAAAACTACACCTCGGGCAAAGGGGCAAGGAATTAATCCTAGTTTCTTTAGTCTATAGCAGGTTGGCAATTTCCCCAATTAACCTTCCAAAGTAGTATGTTTATTCTTTGTTGTGTAGGCCATTTCCAAATCTTATTCCATACATTGGCAGAATGTCCCTACTCAATTCTCTTTTCTTGCGGCAGTTGTTTATAGTAATGTTATCAGAATCGAATCGATGTCTGAATCGGCCAATGAATTGGTTCGGTTCGAATTGGTTGGATCGTTCAATCGAATCGGTTTGAACCCTGACGCCATCATAATATTGATATATGATTCGACCTGATTTTATACCCTACGATAATAAGAAATAAGATATAATGATAAAAAAAACATACATGTATAATTATTTGGCATGATTATGTAACTATACAAGTAAAAAGACAACAATAACATGGTTAAATAAATTGACTTTAAAATTTTGTAATATTTCATTCGTCTTCACTCTTCACAATTGACATTTATGCTCCTTTAAATTTTTAAACTTCAAATATATCTAAAATAAAATGATAAATAATAACAAATCAATAATAATAAGATAATTTTATTCATACATAAATATCATTTTGAATATCTAAATATTTTTACGTTTATTTTTTTTATTTTAAAGAGTGAATCAGGTCCGATCGATTCAGACTCGTTCACCGGTCGAACTGTAATTCGTCTGGTTCTTTAACATTAGACCGGATCGACCTTAATCGGACTGGTTCACGATCGGACCGGTCCAACCAGCCGATCCGATCCGATTATGATAACATTGGCTTATAGGCATTATTAGTTGAAAATCCCCCTTTGGCATCAGGTAGCAGAACTCTAATATCCGTTCAGTGTAGAAACACCATTGTTTTAATTATGTTCAATTAGTAGATGTGGACGGAAGTGTTGCAATTGCAGACAACCCTTTTTGAAAGGGTAAACTTCACCCAAATTTTGGAGGGAGACGTGGGGTTAGAGATTGTGCTCTCCCAAAGGAGATGTTTCATAATTGGTAAGTGTCATAAAATTGACAATGGACCCTTACATGATAAAAAGTATGGTAGAAACATAGAGGAAGAGGGAACACAGAAGTAGAAATCCTCACAAAAATAAAATGACGTAATTTTAGAAATGTTATTGATAAATTTAAACTATCAAAGTAATCACATTTGATTATAATTGTATATACCATTCTGATAACAAAAACTTCCATAGATGTCATGTCATCACCTAACCAAGTTTGGTTGCACTAAACCAACATAGAAAATGTCAAAATTGCCCCTCCCAACCAAAAGTGCGACATGAGGTTTTACATCAGGAAATCATTAGAGAATTTGGGAGAATGGTTGTGTAGGAAAGAGAGTTCCATTAGTGTCCAAGTACCCAGGGCGGGTCAAATGATTGAGGCCCCTATCAAAAAAGCAAGAGGTCTCAGGTTCAATTCACCCCGAGAGAGTTTTATTTGGTCACGTTCTCAATCCTCAAGGGATGCATGACACGGGATTTATTGGTTGAATGATGGTTAAAAAAGGGTTTGGAGCAAGCGTCTATTGGTATTGAACCAAGATCGTCTGACTCCGCATCGCCCTGTCACTCTGCCTAATTCCTCGTCATTAAAAAGAAAAAGAAAAAGAATTTCATTAGTGTCAAAGAGTTCTCTCCAAATGACCATTGACAAAGAATATAGCATTGCCATTAGTAAGGCAAAGGGTCTTCAATGGTTGGCTTTTGTAATGAGCAACCATGTGACTATTGAAGGAACTTGGGAGTGCTTTTGTCATGTCAAGTTAACGAGCATTAATTGTCTAGCTCGCCAAAGCCCAAAAGCTGTAATTGGCCCGTTGATGAATGACAAGTTCTTCTATGATAATGTGCACCTAGAAACATAACAACATTCCCATAAGCCGAATTAAGTGTCTGAGTGGTGAAGCCCAAAGTGTATTAATCTCCCATAGAAGTTACCAAGTTTTGTACTTGAGAAGGAGCCCCTATTTCAAGAAAGAATGATTGGAGAGGGACTTGTCCCAAGGCACTAAATGAGGAAGAGATTGAGAATCACTTGCAAATAATATCCAACAATTGCCTTCCTTGATTGCTTCCTCCCCTCGTTATTCCTTGGAGCCCATATATGGACAACAAGGAATCTTCCTCTTGATCTTTATAGATAAGGAGATTAACACAGGAAAGCCCTAACCACTAGCAACAACCCCATAAGTATAAAAGAACCCCTATCCTCACCAAGTTAGGTTTTTTATTCTTCGGGAACATATTGGGTTGGGAGTTTTTCTAATGCTTCTTTAGTTGGCTGGAAGGGGGAGCGTAGGGCTACGTTGGTATTTAGCCGACACTTCCTTTTGATAATACCATATTTTTGATGACAGAGAAGTTAGCGCAATGCTAGTTAGGTCTGCGGGGAGTGTGAGAGATTTCAATTCAAATCCAATGGATGCCCAATTCAATGCGCATCCCTTTTTCCCACTATTGACAACACCATAGCCCCAGCCCCCATTACTGCAACACTAGATTCTCAGTCCCATATATGTAGTCTAATATTTTTTTCTCACTTTATAATATGGGGCTATTGTGGTTTAACTATACCCAAACTCCTATATATAGTGGTAATTCCACGTCGTGGCAACGCCACATTTATATGTTTGCAACCCTATGTTTAAGTAGCATTTTCCTATAAGTAGTCATCTCCTCTTTCATAGGTCACAACTCATTATAGTTGTATACTAGATTCTTTTCTAACGTAGTTATACACTTGTAACCCATAAAAATCTCTTGACAGCCACTAGATTCAGAATCCATGACAAAGGTTCTGACTGCTGCAAAACTTTAGATGAACTGCGTGCCAATGAAGATAACTTCAAGCAGTTCATCACCTCATATCGCAGTCAAGCTACAGAAATCTGAGAAACATCTGCAGATACATTACAACGGGCTCTACACTTCATTGGTCTTCATTCTTCTTCTTCTACTTCTTGTAAGACGTGTCGTGTAATGTCTCGACTTTTTTGGATTTTTTCAGATCTAGATCCGTGAGTTTCGGATCACTTTTGGGGGTCTCGGAGCATGTTTTGTGGTTTACGCGTGTTTTTTCCTGACGGACCTGCGGAACGTCATAGCGGGTGAACCGTTACTTTCTCCTCCTCCGGGACTGTACCAGTGCGTTGAGCGTGTTCCGAGGATCGCGAAAATGATTTTTCCTAATTTTTCATATTTTTGACATTTTCTAGATTTTCTATATAAACCCCCCTTTTTCCCTTTTTCTTTTTCTCATTTTCTTCTTCTTCTTCTTTCTTCTCCCGTGAGTGCCCACGACCATTGCCCCCCTCTCTCCTGTTTAAGCATTTCGCAGCCTCTTCCTCCTCCGACGACGGGCGGTGGACGACGGTAGCGGCGCAGTGACGACGGCGGTGGCGAGAGGAACGCAGCGGTACCCTTTTTGGGGCGTGGGAGAGGAGCTTGAGTTCGGCCAAGATTTGTGATCGGTGGCGATCCGGAGGATTTTGACCTTATTTGAGGTAGGGGGACGGATCCTTACCCTCTTTACGGCTTTCCTCTTGATTTGTAGGCCGTGGGGAGGCCGAGAGGGGCGTTTTTGAGCCGGGAGGGTAAAAATCCATGTTTTGAGGTTGAGCGCCAGATCTCCTGTCTCGTGACATTTTTGACCAATTTAGGGGCTTAGATGCATGCTAGGTTGGTTGGGGGAAGGATTCCCCTTTGTTTCCCCATCATCGGGTGATGATCGTGGCGTGGATGGGTGTTTTTGGGGTTTCCCGCCAGGTTCGTTCTTGGGACGTGCTGGCGGTCGTTCCAGTGACCGCCAGCCTCCCTTGGTGGTCTCAGGGAGACCACCAGACAATTCGAACGTTGGATGGTTTTAGCGGTCTTCTCGCGACCGCTAGGGTCAGGGTGGCGGTCACGCGATAGACCGCTACCCTTGGGTTAGCGATCGCCAGACGACCGGTTTCCCTCATTTGACCGAGCACCCTTGGGGTGCGTGTTTTCGACCGTTAGGATCACGTGCCTCCTAGCGGTCATGGTTATGACCGCTTACGGATGGCTGGCGGTCCAAGGAGGACCGCTAGGCCGGGGCTGGCCGCCGCGCGATAGACCGCTAGGCCCCTCGTGACCCATTTCTTGGCGGTCCAGCTTGGGACTGCTAGGACCCTCCTCGCGGTCCAGTGTAGGACCGCTAGCCACCCTAGCGGTCCAAGAGAGGACCGCTAGGTAGAAGGGCAATCCTGCGAGGATCGCCACTCGATTTCCTTTCAATCGGTGGTTTCCGTGAGTTGAGTCTTACCTCCGGTGACACGTCCACTAGTCGTAGCCTTCTTACGGCACGCATGTGCTGACCCACCCGGGAGTGGTGGAGTGGCTTACCCGAGAGAGACTATTTTTAGGTTGGCTGTAATATTCCGGACCTTTCGGATCCTTCTTCGTGGGTCCCGGATCTGGTTTTTTAGAGTGTCCGGCTCCGTTGTGTCCGAAATTTCGTTTCGGTCATCTTTCGTGTTCGGGTCGGCGCGATCCGGAGTTGTTTCGGAGGCCCGGAGGCGTTCCGCGACTTTTCCGCGCGTTTTCCGATTTCCGGTGTGTGTTTCGGCAATTCCTTCGGAACCTCGCTGCGGGTGAACCGGGTCGTTCACCTGGGCACGAGTGGTACCGTTACGATCGGTGCGTCCCGAGGATTCCGGAAATATAATTTTTTATTTTTCGGTATTTTCCAAAATTTCTGGATTTTCTATTTAAACCCCCCATTTTCTTTTCTTTTTCTTCTTCTTCTTCCTTTCTTCTTCTTCCTCTCTCACGACCGTGGCCGCCCTCTCACTCTCTCTCTCTCCCGTTCGAGTGCGGCGACCTCCGTTCCGGCTGCAGACGGCCGTGGTGCGACGGCGCGAGGACGTGGATGACGTAGTGGCGATCGTGCGGGCATACGGCGAGCGTGGGAAGCGTGGGGAGGCGAGATTCTAACGGCGTTCTTCGCGGCTTTGAGCTCGGATCGGAGCGTTTCGTCGCGGACCGGAGGTAGGGTGACGTTCCTTAGCCTCTTGTCTTTCTTCCCCGTGAGTTTCGGCTCGAGACGAGGTCGAGAGGGGTTTATTTTGAGCCGGGAAGGGTTGATCATGTCGCGGGGTGAGTTCGTCCGATCCATCGTTTTGAGCCCCGATTTCGCGGTTTAAGGGCGTAGGAGCATGCTAGGGGGCTTGGGGGTTCTTCGCTCGCTATTTCCCCCTCCATGGGGCTTGTTTTGAGGCCGATTGGGCGATTCCGACCGGGTTCGCCGTTTTCGCGCCGGTGAGCGATGTGCGGTCGAACCAGTGACCGCATAACCCTTATGCGGTCCTGTTCGGACCGTTCATCGGCTCGGCGTGCTTTGGCTGGGGCTTGGCGCGCAGTGGGCTTGGACGGTCTATCGTGGGACCGCATATCCTAATGTGAGGCCCCATAGCGACCGCCCAACCCTAGGGTTTTTGACCATTGGTTGTGACCGTTGTGCAGTGCACTGGGATGTGCGGCTAGGAGCTGGCCGCATAACCCTTTGTACGGCCAGGTGCTGGCCGTACATCCCCTAGTGCTATGGTTGGATGTGCGGTCTGGTCTTGACCGCACAACCCCTGAACGGCTAAGCCGTAGCCGCTCTTCCCCAAGTGCGGCTAAGGACTAACCGTCCAGGCTTTTTATCATTGGGAGACGAGCGGCCAGGAGCTGACCGTTCCTCACCCACGTGCGGTCAAGAGTTGACCGCACATCTGTTTGAACGGTCCTGTGTTGGCCGTTCATCTGCCGTTTGGACCCTGGGTGGAACGGTCCTGATCTGACCGTTCAAATCCTTGTGCGGTCCCTATGTGACCGCACATCCCTGAGCGGCCCAGTGTGGACTGTTCAAGGGGACTGGTTGCGTCGGCGTGTCTCTCGTCGTACAGAGTGTACCGGAAGATGTCGTTGTCGACTTTTGTCACCGTGCGACGGGGCCGGTGAGTGAGGTGGTCCCCGTGCGTCGTCGACTGCGGGCGTCATTTTTCGTGACTTGAGAGTCTACTCCTTCAGTGACCCTCCACTAGTCGTAGCCTACTAGTACGCGTGTGCTGGTCGCACCAGGGAGTGGTGTACGGGCTGACCCTTAGAGACGATTTGTGGACCGGTTACCGTTGGGCCCCACGTCTTGCAGCTAGAGTCCGGCTGAGGGGGAAACCGGTCAGAGGGCCAGACCAGGGACGCGCGGTCTGTGTGTGCACACGTGGTTGGGGGCGGTTGGACCCACGTCGACGGGCGTGACCCCAGCTAGTCACTTGTTTGTGGTTACTTGTACGGTGTTCGCGCCTTTGGTAGGAGCTACCACGTCAGGCGGTTCACCTGCGGCGCGGTGTAAGTCGTCAGGGGACGCTACCGGCTGTGCTTCTAGTGGGAGGTACTCCTATCGAGTACGGAGTGTCAGACTGTCAGTTTCGTGGCTTTGACCTTCGGGTTTTGCCGGGTCGACCGTTGAGTTCGATTGTCTCACCGTGGCACGTGTGCCGGTTTGCGTGCAGTAGGACCTTTGTTGTGTAGAGTACAGGGCTTTCCTTTCCGAGGTACTCTCCTACCGCTAGCGTAGTGGTTTCCCGTTTTACGAGGTAGGGTTCGAGTGATCCCTACTGAGTCTTGTTCCGAGACTCATTCCCTGCGTGTTTTCACCGTGTTTCAGGTGAGGCGCCGCCCCGGGAGAGCGTGTCTGGGGTGCAGCATGGTGCGGGTGCCCAGAGGTAGTGCCAGATGTTAGAGCCGGGGTATGCCCCGTGTAGCTGTACTTTTCTTTCTTGTCTCTGTACTAGTTGTGGACTACTGTTGTTATTTTGTGGACCATGTAAAATGCTAATTTATTTCCTGCTTAATATTATAACTGTTTAATTTCTGCAATTACTTGTGATACTTGTGTAGTTTCCACACCATCCTTCTAACCCTTCCGAGTCTTAGGACTCGTGGGTGGCGGTGCGAGTCTCGGGTTATCGGACCTTCCCGGTAATCGGATTCTCGGGTCGTTACACTGGTTACCGTAGGGCCCCCACGCGCAGCCGAGTCCGGGCTTCGGGGGAAGAACCAGCTAGTGGATCTGACATAGGGTGCATGGTTTGTGTGTGCACACTGGGTTGGGGACGTCGGACCCGTGCTGACGAGCGCCACCCCAGCTTGTCCTTGTTCGTGGTACTGGTTACTGTTGTGTGTCTCAGTCTCCGCCTGGGGCATTGTAGGGAGACACTTGAGGCGCGGTGTAAGACGTCAGGGGACGCATCCGGCTGTTCTTCTAGTGTGTGGTGCTCCTGTCTTCTAGCAGGTACGGACTCATTTTTCCGTCGATTTGAGGCCGGTCGGCTTAGTACTATTAGTTGTAGGGAGCTTTTTTGTTTATTTATTATTGCTTGTTGATTCTCTCGTACTTTTGTTAGGTAGTGTTACCTTCCGTGCTTGTTCGCGCCTTTTCACCTTATTTTCCTCGTTATGCGGTGGGGGTCCGGGAGATCCCTACTGGGCCAATGAAATGAGACTCACCCCTGCTTTTCAGGTGAGGCGGGGTCATCGAGAGGCGCGGCGGAGTTTCAGCGTGGCTCTTCTAGCCAAGGTTAGTCGCCAGTCTGCCAGAGCCGGGATATGTCCCGTGTACTTGTACTTTTCTTTCTGTTGACTGTACTTAACTTGGACATGAGGTACAATGGACATTGTAGCAGTTTAATTATTTATTTTTATGTTGTGCATCTTATTTTAGATTATTGTGCTATCTCTGCAGTTATTTCAGCTTCTCGTGTACTCCCACACCATCCTTTTAACTCTTCTGAGTCTTCGGACTCGTGGGTGACGGGCGGAGGTTCGAGACGCGCCGGTTCCTTTCCGGTACTCAGATCTCAGGTCGCTACATGTCGAACACTCTATTCCTCTGCTCCTTTCAAAAGGTCCCATAGATAACCTTGTATCATCTTTTGATATATTATAAACATAACTTCTCATATGCAAAATTTTCTTCTTCTCTTCCCCGATTTTATGTAATTGTCCATCACATGACACTCAGGAGATTTGTAGTTAGGTATCCCCTCCTTTTTGGCATGACACAGAGGGGGAGAACTGTATTAATCACATAGGGGGAGAAATACATGTTAAGTGGGAGAACATATATATTAAGGGGGAGACCTAGCTGAGAAAAATAAGGAAAACGAGTATAAATATGAATAATATATTATTGAACTATTTGAAAATTTGTTGATCACAATAAGAAGTGCAAAATGAAAGATAAATCTCTCAAGAGGATCAAATTAATTTGTCATAGCCAAAAGGGGAGATCATTGGAAAAATGACTATTTCACAAAATTAACATTTTTGTTGATGACAAAATAATAATCATTTATCCCAGTGACTAATATATTAATAGGTTTAAACTAGAAAATTAGGTCTCCATATATCTGGGATAAAATAAAGAGTATTGATTAAGCACATAAAAATTAGGCAGTACATTGTCTATGCACATAATGACAAACACTTATAGACGAACAATCGCCTAAGTATCAAAAGTTAGGCGGAAGGATTATTCCTGTTATCTCAGAAGATTTTAAGAAGATAGGCAGATGCTTCTCATAAGAGATAGGCAATATTCTTGCTATTTCAAAAGTGTGACTAAGATTGGCAGAACTCTACCACAACTGAAGTAGGTGGAACTCCTGCTATCCTAGAGAGCAAAGGAAACATAGGCACATAAGACACGAAACACTAAGACAAAAGTAGGTGATGTAGCGTCTATCTTAAGAAAATGACAAAATATAAGAAATAAAAACACGTGACGATAAGCGATCTTGCACCTATCTTAAAAAAAGGGCAAAAGTATCCACCTTATGTTTCTCACTATTTATGTGACGCGTGTCATCACATGATTGCACGATAACTAACCAATCATCTCGTACTATAGGCACATAAAAAATCTTAAGAAAATCACTATTCACTACTATGTACAAGGGCTATTGTCCTACGTGGAAAGTATTATTGAATATTTGACCAATCCTATAGGTCGCATTTAAAGGCTCATATCTTTAAAGATATGCCTTCGATCAGGCGTATGTACATATCTCACATTTGCATTTATTGTTCAGTATCCATTGAGATATTTGCAAGATTATTGAGGCATAAAATATCATTTTTTATGCTGCATAATGTCTCTTCGAAAGAAAAGAAAAATGCACAAAAACATATATTTGCTACTTATTTATTCATATGGTATCTCAAGTTTCTACTTTATTTCACGTCACATTTAAAGACATACATGGCAGAGATGTTTTGAGTATACCTACAGGAATATATTTCAAAGAGAAAAAAGCACATAAGCATGCAAAAGGAAAATATGCAGACAAACATATCTCTACCATAGAAGACCTATCCTACCTTCTAACTAGACAAAGACCAAAGTGATCAAGCTATAGACTAGACGGAGACCCAATGATCCATGTTGGACAACTCAGGGTGTAGGCAACATACAAATCTCTACGAACAGAAAGCTAGGATCGACCATTGGAGGATGTTGTATCTAACAGACATAAAATTCTCAACCTATAAATACTTGAAGGTTGGTGATAAAACAGGCACAAAAAAAACACGAGTACAAGCGATCAAGCATTTAAACACCGTTCTGCCATCGAAGCTTCCACCACTTTGCTTCCTCAGATTTAAGCCAAGAGAGGATTTCACTGCAACGAAAGCTTCATCATTGAAGTCCTCGAGCTCAGGAAGCATTTTAGAGGAGAAAGTTCTTCATCGTATTTATATTGTCTTCTTTGTCTTCTCGTCTGTTTAACTCAATTATTTCATTGTGCATTTCCAGTCCATCATTCAGCTCATCTGGGAGCTGGTAGGTGGAACCTTGATACTATCTGAGTGATAGTAGGGTCATGGAGCATTTGATGCTTGTTTTACGCGCGCGGGCAGTCACTTCTATTTTCTCCTCGCGGCGGGGGCGCACACTCGCCTTTTTACGGAAGGCCGAGATAGGTCGACTGGGCACGCGAGGATTCCGAGGGTATTGAAAAGAAGGCAGAGAGAATGATGGGAACGCACTGGAAGGGATGGCGTATGATTAATCGTTTTGGGAGACTAGGACAAGGATGGCTAGGTGGAATGCGGGCGTGCCAATCGATTTCTCGATGATTACCGGCGGAACCAAGTGTTTGACTGGGAATGTGCCGCCAGGGCACGACACGTGAGCACGAAATGTCGTGTGCCACGTGGAGAGGAGGAGGTTCCGCTGGTACAAGTGTGCATGCAATTATGGGGATTCATGTACTAGACGTCTTTCCCCACCGATCGCAAACAACTGGTGTTTATTTTACATCGGATTGAATCCGAACACCTTTGTTTCTACTACCGAAGAGAGAGTCAGGGACCCTGGGAGCCGCGACAGTGGGAGGGCTTAGTCCATGCAATAGCGATAGGGCAACAACAACATGTCAAGGATAACTGGGGGTAGAGAGACTGGTTCTGGAGAGGAAGGGGATCCGTCCCCTGACTGGGCTACACAACTAAATGCCATGAAAGGCATTTATATGGGGGCATGAGAGACGATTACAAATGCTTGCAAGCCACGGGACAATTCCGTCATTCATGACAATCCCCGGGTCATTCCATTATTGTGTGGGTAGTTCTGCATTCGTACACAGTGTCTGCCAAAAGATCTGTAACTCAGTCGGGTGCCGCCTGAGGGGTGTCACAATGTACTCCTGATATGAGACAGTGTCAGGATCGGGGAAGTAGGGGTGTCGTAGGCACCGTTGTACTGGAGCAGTTGGGCGCCGCTAAGGCCGAGGCGACCGAATGCCGTAGGCACCACTCGTGACTGGAGCGGCCGAGCACGGTTGAGACAGAGGCGGCCGAGCGCTGTTGAGACTAGAGCGGTCGGATGGCGTTGGTATCACCCTGACCGGGCGATCAAAAGCCGCCGAGCTTGGAATTGTCGGGTGCCGTGGGCACCGCTGTGGCTGAAGTTGTTGAGTGCCATAGGCATCACTTTGACTGAAGTAGTCGGGTGTCATCGGCGCGATAGTGACTGGAGCAGCCGGGTGCCCTAGGCACCGCTGTGATTGGGGCGACCAGGCGCCGTTGAAACTGGGAGAGGTGGGTGCCCTGGATATCGTCGCTAGAGCGATCAGGTGCCATGAACACCGCTGAGACTGGAGAGCCTGAGGGCCGCTGGGGCTGAAGTAGCTGGGCGTTGCCGGGGTTGGGCACCGTTGTGACTGGAGTAGCTGGCAGTCGGGTGTCGGGGGCACCATTGTGACTAAAGTCGCTGGGTAGTCGGGTGTCGGGGGCACCGTTGTAACTGGAGTAGTTGGCAGTCGGGTGCTGGGGGCACCGTTATGACTGGAGTAGCTGGCAGTCGGGTGTCGGGGGCACCGTTGTGACTGAAGTAGCTGGGTAGTCAGGTGTCGGGGGCACCGTTGTGACTGGAGTACCTGGCAGTCGGGTGCCGGGGGCACAGTTATGACTGAAGTTGTTAAGCAATCGGGTGTCGCGGGCCCCGATGTGATAGGAGTAGCTGGGTGATCAGATGCCGTGGGCCCCGACGTAACTGGAGTAGCTGGCAGTCGAGTGTCGGGGGCACCGTTGTGACTGAAGGAGGTGGGCTCTGTGAGACCTCGATGGTCGTGCTCGGGGCCCGTCTGGGACTGGCAGTCGGGTGCCGGGGGCACCGTTGTGACTAGAGTGGTTGGCAGTCGGGTGCCGGGGGCACCGTTGTGACTGAAGGAGGCGGGCGCCAGGAGACCTCGATGGTCGTGCTCGGGGCCCGATGTGATTGGCAGTCGGGTGCCGGGGGCACCGTTGTGACTGAAGGAGGCGGGCGCCGGGAGACCTCGATGGTCGTGCTCGGGGCCCGATGTGACTGACAGTGGGGTGCTGGGGGCACCGCTGTGACTGAAGGAGGCGGGAGTCGGGAGACCTCGATGGTCGTGCTCGGGGCCCGATGTGACTGGCAGTCGGGTGTCGCGGGCACCGTTGTGACTGAAGGAGGCGGGCGTCGGGAGACCTCGATGGTCGTGCTCGGGGCCCAATGTGACTGGCAGTCGGGTGCCGGGGGTACTATTGTGACTGAAGGAGGCGGGCGTCGGGAGACCCCGATGATCGTGCTCGGGGCCCATTGACAAAGGCAGGGGCCTGACACTTCATCTTGCGTCGAGACTCATGAAGTATGCCCATTGTTCGGGCAACAGCACTGAGGGCACGCTTATCGAGGTGACACCAAAGTGGTGCACGATCATCGAGGCGGGGAATTGGACTGGGCGCTTCGACTGAGCAACGTCTGATGGTGCACGATCATTGAAGCAGAGACTGGGCAGGGTGCTCTCATCAAGCGATGTCTGTGTCGTACACGAATGTCGAGGAAGAGATCAGGCAGGCCACCTCAATCAAGCGACATCTGACGGTGCATGATTATCGAGGTAGGGGCCGAGCCGAGTGCTTTTATAGAACAATGTCTAGGGTCATGCACGAATATCGAGATAGGACCCGGGCAGAGTGCTTTCGTCAAACAGCGTCTGGGGGCCGAGCATGAATATCGAGATAGGACCCGGGCAGAGTGATTTCATCAAGCAAGATCTGGGATCGTGCACGAGCATCGAGGTAGGGATCGGAGGTAGAGTGCTTTCTTGAAATAAGATCCGGGGTCGCACCAAAGGGGGTTTGTGTCTTGGCCAAAGGCCGGAGGGGGCGCAATCATGCAGCATGCCCTCGGCGTGAGCCTAGCGAACACAAAACCAGCCAACCAAGTCCTTCAAGTGCCATTCGTAGTCCGGGGGATGAGCTCCATGCATCTTATGGCCCTTAGGCACCCCATGGAGGGTTTTATAGAGCTAGGAGGGGGGTTTAGGCGGACCAGGTTGAGGATGTCAAGTTGGTCGGCCTAAAGGGGGGGTTTAGGCGGAGTTGACTGGCCCCTTTTGCAGTTGACTGAGGCTCTGAGGACGCGGCGGTCTTGAGGGGCGCGTTCATAAAAGAACGTGGTGGTCTTAAGTTGCGCGTTCAGAATGTGGCGGTCTTAAGTTGCGCGTTCATAAGAGAACGTGGTGGGCTTAAGTTGCTGTTCATAAAAGAACGCGACAGTCTTAAGTTGCGCGTTCAAAATGTGGCGGTCTTAAGTTGTGCGTTCAAGAACAGGCAGGCTGGTCCACGTAAAGGGGGTTTACGTGGGCCACAGAGGCTGGGGGCTTCCTGGTTCGGGGAAACCTCTCTCCTTAGGGGGTTCGGCTGGACCAGAATGGCTGGGTTTGACCTGGAAGAGAGGGAAAGGTCATATTGGTCCTACTGGGGGTTAAGACGGGCTGGAGTAAAGGGTTTGAACGGGCCATAGCTGCATGAACCCGAGATTTAGGTGGGCTGGAATGACTAGTTGGATTCAAGAGTTTGAGTTGACTAGGTGAGCTGGGGCTTACGAGGGTCAGGTGGACTGGGTGAACAGATAACTCACTTGAATCTGGCCCCGGGTTGGTCGAACTCAGTGTTCGCCCGTGCTCCATCTTGAACGTGGTGAACCCGGGTGTGATGTGACTGCCGGATTTGTCGGTGTCGAGCCACTCACAGAAGGCGTGTCGGGAGTTGGTGTAGCACCCCGTATAAGAAAAATGATAGAAAAAAATTAATAATATTTCTTCAAAAAAAATATTAGATAACTCTAAAGGAAGGTTAAGTAAGAAGTTGGAACACAGAGTCATCATATGTAAAGTCTATTCATTTAACAAGTGACTTCTTAGTGTAGTTGGTTAAGTGATGTGCCATTTAACCTAGTGACCAAGGTTCAATTCCTATAGGCTAGAGGCAGAAAGTGCACCAAGGCAGAAAAAACTTGCACCAAGTTGAAATGCTTTGAACATGACTTGCACCGAGGTAGAAACCATAGGCTTTAGCAAAACTTGCACCGAGTTACAGAAACCTATAGGCTTGAACATGACTTGCACCTCGCAAGGGTTTGAGTCGGTGCAATACTTGCACCGACCTGGGTTTGAGTAGTTTGTGCAAGGGTTAGAGTTGCAATGTTTGCACGGACCTCGATTTGAGTAGACCTATACCTACGCTTGAACAGGACTTGCACCGAGGCAGAAACCAATAGCCAGCCAAATAACTATGAATATATATATATATATATATATATATATGAGCAAGACTTGCACCGAGGCAGAAACCTATTCCAGCCAAAGAAACCTATATCCAGCCAAATATATAAATATATATATGTGTGTGAACAGGATTTGCACCGACCTTGCAAGGGTTGAGTATGTGCAAGGGTTAGAGTCTGTGCAATGTTTGCACGGACCTCGATTTGAGTAGACCTATACATGCGTATGAATAGTGATTACACTGACTTTATGTGCATGAATAGTGATTGCACCAACCTTGACATAAACTTGCACCAACCTTATTAGACATATACCTACGCTTGAACAGGTTTTGCACCAACCTTGACATAAACTTGCACCAACCTTATTAGACCTATAACTATGCTTGAACAGGTTTTGCACCAACCTTAGGTATATGAATAGTGTCAGTTTTATTTAAAAGAAATTTTGAGAAATAAATTTTATAAAAAAATAAGAGAAAATTATAAGGATCCTAGTCATGGAATTTCATAAACGGATTCCATCAATTTTTAAAGATAAAAATCTTTGAAATTAGATACGGAGTTTCAGGTTGAATTTTATTCTGGCATATTTTATTAAAGTAAATTTTTGATAAATATCAGAAAAATCTAGGGATCATAAAAATATGTAATTTACTATTTTTATTAACACGGTTCATTAGATATAAAATTTCTAAACATTGTAATCATTAGAGTGGTGCGCCCAGACAAACCATAGTTGGCACCCCATTATCCTGTGTCCTTTCCGACACATACAACCCCTTTTTTTTGTTGGCATCGTACTATAGTATGGCCATGGATCGCTGTGATTTCGGATCTTGTTCCCCTCTTGTCTACCCAAAACACTATAATACCCCCTCTATTGAGGCTTCCTCCATTCTTCCGAAGGCTTGCTGCAGAGAAGGAGCATTCTCTGAAGTTGCAGAGGGTGCAAAGGAGAGAAGAAAGCTGCCCTTTTCTTTTACCTCTACCTAGCTGTCACCTCAGAAAGGTAGGTGTTCTCAGGCTTTTAACCAAATACTAGCTAATCTAAGGTAGCTAATCTAGGAAAACAAATATAATATAGTACTAGCTCATCTCCATACGATGTTCCATGCGATAAATCATGTTTATAGTAATTTCTACCGTACTGTCACATAGATCAAGTAAAGGTTAGCTAATATGTTAAAATATGTTAGCTAATCAGTTAGATTACCTAATCTAATCACATGATATATTAGCTTTTTACGTAATCTATTAGCTTTATCAATCTGTTAGCCTTATCATGTTATATTTTTTCGTAATCTATTAGTTAATCTGTTAAATAATCTGTTAGCATAACTAGTAAATCTGTTAGCCTAACCTAATTACATGTTAGGCTAAACCTCCATGTTACTTGCTTTACCGACCTGTTTTACGCTGAATAACTACACCATATTTACTACAGATCATGCTTTAGTAAAAGACCTGTCATTATGTCATGTTCTGTTAAACACTTGAACCACCATGTTAAAAATTTATATCAGGGAAACTAAAGCATGAAACACACGACCATGTTAAAAAATTTATTAGAGAGGCTAAAGCTTGACATGGCAGCCCTGAGAGGTGCCACTTAACCCCTGACAGGGTTCTATAAACCCTGTATAGTTCACAGAAGAGGCATTCCTCTATGAGGATATCATTTCTGAATATGTCCGAAAGCCTACAAGGCACTGATCTCCCCAGTTTTACCGTGTATCAAATGTTACTCGTTTTACTCCTAGTTCGTCCCTATATAACAATACGCCCTTGGATTCCATTCTATAAAATCCACCTGATAAATCCTACATGTTCAATCCTTGGAAATCTCATATTGGCTATAAATGAGAGTGGATGTCGACAAACATGACTAATGCTGTGCATATAGGGCCCGGTCTGGTCCTGGGAGGAGCACCCGAAGGTACTTGTGCCCATGGGAGTTTATTAACCACGGTGTTTGGCATTGCACCGGAGTACTTGCTTGCTAGACTTTAGGCATTCCACTCATTCACGTGATATTACTTGACTGATTGACTTGAGGCCCGCAGAAGGTTAAAAGTATTTGCTTGAATGAAATTGATAAATAGCCAATTCCAGTTATACACGCTTGAAATTATGTTGCTTACTATTGCTTGCTTGACATGAGTTCTTATCTTCTTGGAAAATTGTTGATAATTCTAGTTCCTACTTGCTTGATATCCCCTGCTATTATTGTATTGAAGTTGAAATCTACATACTCTCACTTGTTATTTCCTATACTGCTCTTGTCGATTTTACAATCCTTGATATCTACTTGTCTACATGCATATATTTACCTACATTAATTGAACTTGTAAACCACTTAAAGCATGTTAAATCTTGAGATGTAAATCCTACTGAGCGATTCGCTCATCTAGTTGTTTTCTAATATTTTCAAGTAATTTGGATGTCAACCAACACTCGGAAGGGAATGAGACTGAGTGATGAGTGTTAGAGTAAAGTTATCAAATTATCATGTCATTTGTGTTATTGTATTAGTCCACTTATGTCAGTTGTATCAGTTCATCTATGTCACTTGCATTAGTCCACTTGATTAGAACTGCTCAAGGTTTGAAGCCCAGTCGTTGGACTCTGGGAACGTATGTATTTATCCTTTGATTAGTTGTGACAATTGTCAGCTCGTACTATTTGTATCAATTTCAAGTTAAATCTTAGTTATTTGTGCACTCTGATATTTACATGATTGACATGATCTATATAGACGCGTCACGCCTCCGGGTAATCTTTCGCACTCGGGGCGTGACAGTCTTCGTGGTATCAGAGCCTAGGATTACGATTTCCTAGGTAAAACCTAAGTCTAAGGATAGATTTGTACCTTACCCAGTGAGATGGGTAGAGACATGGGTTAAGTTATATAATGGCATTTAACCTCATAATAAAACATGATATTTATGACCCTTAAACTCTTTTGTAGGATCATAGCTGCTGAACGAGCACAATGGCGCGAGATGCCGCACACCGTGCTAGGCCTTGTGCAGGTGCTACAACAAGTGGCGCAAGGTGGTGCTAACCGTGGAGCTGGTGATCTCCACCGAGGTTTCCGTAACATGAACCCACCTAGGTTCACGGGTTCGTCTGACCCCGAGGATGCTAAAAATTGGCTAAAGGAGATGGAATGAATTTTTCGTTTAATGTAATGCACGGACGAGGAAAAGGTTATACTAGCTATTTTCCAACTAGAGCGGGACGCTCGATGTTGGTGGGAATCCATAGAAGCAACATTGCCAGAAGGCCATGTCACATGAGTTGAATTCACCGAACATTTCAACAACAAGTACTTCTCTGACCATATTCAGGAGAAGAAGGCTGCGTAATTTACCGCACTGAAACAACGTGGCTTGAAAGTGGCCGAGTATGAAGCCCAATTTTCAAGACAGTCATGGTATGCACCCCATTTGGTGTGTACAGAGAAGATGAAGGCAAGAAGGTTCCTCAATGGGCTTCGGCCCCACTGCATTACGCAACTTACACCGATGGATATTCAAGTCTACTCAGAAATGGTTCGGCGTGCGCAGTTGCTCAAGGATGCCACCGAGTTATCGGAGAGGATCCGAAGAAATTTCAAGGCAACACTCAACAAGAAGGAACCTGTCACAAGCCCAGGAAAATGTTGTGCCCCTGTGTGGTTTTGATGATGGCTGACACACCATGAGTCACACTGAGGTGTGCTAATTAATATTGATGACTGATTGACTGCTTGAATATCTGATTGTTTGCTTGAATAGCTAATTCATGAATATGGCTAGATTGGGTTAACGTAGTGGCTAATTGTTCATGCTTCAGTCTTCATAAGTCTGTACATTGGACTGTCTCTTTCAGTGTCTCATGGCATGAGGTCTGTATATTCGAATTGCCCTTGATCTGGTCAAGTGTATACACTCTCTCACTGCAGCTTTCACTTATTCAAGTCTACACATCGTGAAAGTCTATACATTCATCATTTACCCTTCGCTCAAGGCAAAGTTTATACACTGGGGTCTTTTCCTATATTCAAGGCTTCAGCTACACATTAAGTCTACACATTGGCTTCAGACTTTCAAGTCTGTACACTCTATACATCAGTCCTCAAGTGTTACAAGTCTGTACATTGGCCTTCAAAGCCCTCAAAGTCTGTACATCCTTCAAGACTCTCAAAGTCTGTACAGCCTACTTTGTCGATTCAGACTTCAAAGTCTATACAACGTGGGCTTCAGTTATTCAAGTCTACACATCGCACTGTTTATGCATTCAATGTAAAGTCTGGACATCCATCGTCTTGGCCAGCGTCTCATGCAAAGTCCATACATTGCATTCAAAGTCTATACAGCGTTCGTCTCAGCCACCGTCTCATTCAGCGTCTCACGCTTGCAAAGTCAATACTCTGGTCGGTGGAACAAAGTCTGAACATCCTTCAATGAGCTTTGAAGTCTATACACTGATTCACTGTTCATCGCCTCTGGGCATCAAAGTCTGTACATCGCCTTCAATCTTCAAGTCTATACACTGGCTTACTCTTTAAGTCTGTACAGCCGTTTGCATTGAATTTCAAGTCTAGACATTGCACTGTTGCATTCATCATCTTCGTGTTATTTTTGTTGATTGTCTTCGTGCTGTTTACTGAAGCAGCTCGATTTGTTCTGATGAACTTCGAGTCGTTTCCCTGTGAACCTCGTGTCGTTTCTTCGGTACTTAGTTGCTCATCTCGAGTCACCTTTTTATTTTTTTTGCTCTTGTGTCTTCGTGTTATGTTTGTGTCTTCGTGTTGTGTCTATGTCTTCGTGTTATTTTTGTGTTTGAGTCTTCACGTTATTTCTGTACTTGTGTCTTCACGACTTCGTGTCGTTTTCACGACTTCGTGTCGTTTCCTTCTTTCTTCGTCCAGGTTTTCTCTGATCGCGTGTTTTACCACTGTTTTTACTCCGTGTCATTGTCTTTCTCATCTCGTGTCGTTCTCTTCGTAGTGTTTGCGTTGTTACAGTGACTTCGTGTCGATTTGTTGTGTTAGCTTTGTTACTGTATGCACCTCGTGCCGTTCTCTTTGCTGTTTGTTACATCGTGTTATTTTTGTATTCGTGTCTTCGTGTTACTTGTGTATCTCGTGTCGTTCTCTTGGTAGTGGTTGTTTTGGTACAGTGATACTTCGTGTCGTTTTCTTTGTAGTGTTAGCCTTATTAGTATGTATCTCGTGTCGTTCTCGTTTTACCTCGTGCTGTTTTAATCTGACCTCGTGTCATTCTCTCTTTATTTCGTACTGTAGTAATCTTGTGTATCTCGTGTCATTCTCAGTACAGTGCATCGTGTATTGCTATCACATACCTCATGCAGCTTTAGTTATTGTGGCCCTTAGTTTTAATCGTGTTAATTCCTTGCAGAAGAAGAAGAAGGTGGTCCGAGGAAATATTTCCCAGTGACTGGGCAGCACGTGATCCGAGGCTGGAATGAAGCTTGCTGAGAGACTGCCACGTAGTCCGAATACTTAGGGCTAGAAATGTGGAGGTCACACATCGGGACTGCTGCTGCTGCTGCTATATATATGAGCCTTCTTCCACAGAAGAGGATCGATCGAAAACAGTAGCCTGAAGAGTAGAAAGCCCTTCGATCCAGAAAAGGAGAAAAAGAAGGAAAAGAGAAGAAGAAGAAGAGATAGAAGAGAGAAGCCGTGAAGGAAGAGTAGAGAGGGAGAGATTAGGAGAGCAGAAGAGAAAGAAAAAGAGAGATCGTGAGTTGAGAAGAAGAAGAAGAGAAGTAGTAGAAGAAGTTTCTAGGAGAGTAGAAGAGAAAGAAAGAGAGATAGAGAGTGAGCGAGAGAGCTCGTGGAGAAGGAGGAAGAAGCTGCTCGAAGATCTGTCTTCACTGGACCGTGGATCAGATCTAGGCCAGTCAGCTCCGTTGAGAGCCACATTATGCATTTCATTTTTCAGCTTTCTGTTTGCTGAAGTTATTTTCATTTCGTGTTTTTGTTTCTTCTTTTTCATTTGGTTATCTGGTTCTTCCGATTGCCCTGCTGGGAATCGGGTTCCTCCTGTGGATTCAGGAGAAGGGAGACTTGTCTCCGGTTCTGGGCTTGTGGGTTGCAAGTCCAGGGGTCCCTCCGGTTGGAGGAAGAGAGGTCTTCGACCTCTGGGTTGCTGGTGACTAGAAGTCACCCGTTGGTTCCCTTCTGGTCTGGAGGAAGAGAGACTTCGGTCTCTGGTTTCCAAGTGGCTGAGAGTCACTTGGGGTGTCCCTCCGGTTGGGAGGAAGAGGGGAGGGTGTTCCCCTGGTCAAGCTGTTTGGCAGCATTTGTTGCAGACTGAGTCTGTTGTGCTAGCGTTGCTAGTGGAATCCTCACTCCGGTTGGGAGTGAGGGGTGGATGTAGGTCTGGAGGACCGAACCACCTAAAAAATCTATTGAGCAGTGGTTTGATTGCTTGAGTTGCTTCCGCTAGATGCTTGAATAGGCACGCTCCATCTGCTGGTTATTTTGTTCTATCGAATTTGCTTAATTCCGGAACTTGCCTAGCATCTAAGTTTTTGAATTGGGCATTACTTGTAGCAGGATACATTCACCCCCCTCTGTATCCGGGCCTAGCACCCTATCAGTTGGTATCAGAGCGGTGTCTGCTTAGAAGGTCCAGCGACCTGCAGATTCGATCTTGCAATCTTAGGTGCTAATTTATTTTTAGTGCATCAATATTCTTGTTGCGTTAATCTGTGTGTTCTCATGGCTCATCCACCGATCTTCAGTGGTACGTATTTTAATGCATGGTTCGCTAGTTTGAAGAATTATGTTAAATCTGTGAATCCAGACCTGTGGAAAGTAATTTCACATGGTCCTCATGAACTACCAAAGAAAAAGTCTAAATGGACTGACAGTCACAAATCTATGCATGAAGAAAATCAGATAGCAATAAATCTAATGAAGGCAGCTACTGATAGAGCTTTTCATTCATGTTTCTTTGAATCCAGTTCTGCTAAAGATATTCTGGATACACTGAAGCGAACTCAGGAGATGGACAGCTGCATGATGGCCAACAGAAGAAATCAAAGTGGCAGCGATCAAGGCAGCAATCAAACTGAAGAAGATGATGATGATGAGGTAAATCTCTTCGAGAATTTCTCTCTTGATGATTGGGAGAATGCATATACTGAATTATTTGAATCTCATGAACTGTTAAGAAAACAGTATAAAAAATTGAAGAAAAGTAGTAGGTCAGACAATTTAAATGTCGAGTGTAGAAATTGTGCTGAACTGAAAAACGCTCTTGATGCTAGTATGTCTGATAATCTAATGCTGAAAGAATTTGAATGCGTTAAGTCTGAATTAAACAAGCTAAAATCTGAAGATGACTCTCTCAGAAAAATCTCCAAAGAAGATGATGAAAAATCAGAGAAACTTAAACAGGAGAACAAATTGCTGATTGAAAAACTTAATGCTATAAAGTCTGTAAACATAGAATTACAGAAAGATCTTGAAAAACAGCAAAAAGATATGAAGGAAATTGAAAATGGAAGAAAGTATGAAGTTAATTCAGAAGATCAGCTTCTAATAAATGAATTTGTTCAAAATGATAAGCTTAAAAAGGAAATTGAAAAATTGAAGCTGTTAAACAGTGGGATGTCTGAAAGACTTCTTACTTTGGAAAGAGGAAAAACTGTTTGCATTGAAGATTCTGATAAACTGAGCAATCTGGAAAATGAAATTGAAAAATATAAAACTACTAACAAGGTGTTAACTGAATGTGTGAATTACAGTGAACAAGAGATTGCCAGTTATGAGCTACATATTTCCTCTTTGGAAGATGAAATTCAGGATTTGAAAGTCTCTTTGTCTAAATTTGTTGATGGGCAGAAAAATCTAGACAAGCTACTAGGTATAAAAATCAACTCTAGGAAGGAAGGGCTGGGCTACAATAAGATAAACAAGAAGGAACTTCAGAACAAAGTTATGACATCTTTTGTAAGTGGTTCAGATGTAGCCACCACCTCTAAAGACAAACAGCCCATCGCTCAGAAAATGGTGGGAGCAAAGGATAATTTTAAGAAAGACGGACTGGGCTATAGTCCAGTCATGAGGAAGGTCGATGGATCCAATTTGAAAACTGTTTTTGTTAAATCTTCTGAACAGGAAAAGCCTTCTACTTCATCTTCACCTCATTATAAGGCTAAGAAGGCAGAAAAACATGATAAAAATCAGAAAATGATTGGAAAACAGAAAATAAATAAAAAGGGTCCATCAGTGGTTGCTGATCACAGTCCTCACACACACTCACATGCATCTAAAAAGAAGATTATCTATCATTACTGTCATAAAGTTGGACATCTGATGCATGAGTGTAAGCTGATGGAGAAGGATGATAAGAATGCTAGGAGATCTCATGATAAAAATTCTTCACCTCAGAAAAGGAGTATCACATGTTCTAACTATGGCAAATTAGGACACTCTATTGCTCATTGCTGATTTGCTAGTGGTAAGAAAATCTTTTATTCATATCATGCTAAATTCCCTACAAACCAACATGTTTTTAATAAAAACAAATCTGTTTCAATGAACCAGCATATCATCTGTTTTAACTGCAACAAAATGGGTCACAGGGCCTCTGAGTACTGGTCAGGCTCTTTTAAAAGAAATTCTATTTCATGCTTTGAATGTGGAAAGGATGGCCACAGGGCCATTGATTGTTGGCATGCCCAAGGAGGCTACGGCAATAATGAACTCAATTTTAAAAAGAATGCCTCTTATTGCTCTCACTGTAGAAAGCATGGCCATACAGTCAAGGACTGTTGGCATATTCAGGGTAGAAGTGTGAATCTCAAACATGCTAAATTCCCTGTAAGACAATTTGCAAAACCTTCATGTTATAACTGTGGAAAGTCAGGCCACAGAGCTGGAAATTGTTGGCATGTTCAATATAACCTTGCTAAACTCCATATTGCGAAATTTACATGTCATCATTGTGGGAAGCCAGGTCACAGGGCTGCAACCTGTTAGCTGGCAGGATATCAAAACCAAACTAGTTTTGGCAAACAGAATTTTTATTCTGTTAACAAGAAATCTCATGCTTATGCACATAGAATTCATGCTAAAAAGAATGTGCATAAATCAGACCTGAAAACTGCCCCTAGAAATGTGCTGAGAAAACCTGCTAAGAGTAATACTGTTTTGTCAGGACCCACGACTTCTTGGGTACCTGTTTGTGTAAAATAACATTGCTATGCAGGTGTGCCTTGGGACTGAAATAAAATGGGTAATGATCCAAGGCACTCAAGAATGAAAAACCCTTTCTAAACTTTTCAGGTAATTTCTCTGCATTTCTCATTTTTAAAATTACTTGCATATCTGCCATTTGTAGCCGTTTGGTAATTGTTGAAATGCATAAACTCTGAAAAATAAATTGCATTCTGAAAAATCTAAACTGCATATGTGTGAGGCTTGAAATTTGTCTGATGCATAGTTCATTGATAATCTGATAAGCTGAAATTTGATCCATGCATGCTGCTCATGAAGAATTATCATGTTTGACCTCAATGGTATATAAATGGTAAGGTACCAAAAGGCAGGGAGGTCTGTCTGGAGGTTCTTACTATGTGTGAGGTGGTCTTTTAGACCAAGTGCTCCGCCTCGTACCATGGGACACCTTGCTGGTTAGGACAGTCTGAATGTGCATGAATCAAAATCATATGTTCAGTGTCTCATGGCAAACATTGCATGTTTTCAGGGGGAGTTATGTATAGCTTATATTTAGTTAACTGCATTGCATTTCATGAAAAATGCCAAAAATGTTGTTTGAATGCATATTGTAAGGGGGAGTCAATGCATTGCATATAGGTTGTCAAATGCATACTCATGTGAGAATTCATTACATATCCTTCATTATTGATCTTGTTGACAGACCTTGAACTTCTGTTTGAAAAACATTGAGCTTCGAAATCTCTCCCATCAATTGGTATCATTTGGCTTCAGAATTTTATCAGTCTTTCATGAAGATTTCAATGGGATTATCTCGATCATAAATCTGAAAATTCTTGAACTAGAAATCTTTCATTATACATTTTTATGAATGTCTGAAATAACTCATGTGGTTTAAGCTTAATGTATTCATGGAGTTTAACTTTAAAATTTCTTGACATATCTGAAGCATGTTTAATAAACCTTAACCATCTGGTTCATGTTGAGTCTGGTGAAAACTTCTGAAATCTGCACTCTTGAATACATGACTTCAATTGGTTAAGTACATGAGATTAATATTGTTTTGAAGCAAATGAATGTTTCTGAATTGTCTAAAGGGTAAAGTAATTGTCAGAGCAATGACATTGGTCACTGAGAAACATAAGTCCAAAGGACTGTGTCATGAGGTGCCTTAGCCAACTCTGTTTAAAATCTCATTGAAAATCAGGCAGAGCAATGGCATGCACACTGAGAAATACAATTCACTCATCAAGAAATGATTTGCAGTGTGTCATGATGTGTGAATGCTATCTCTGTTCATATGAAGCATGACAGTTAGTCACACTAAGTGCTTAGGGATATTAGCCTCTGATCAAGGTATATCCTCGAGTTACAAGGTGTGCACTGAACTAGAGTGCTCGTAAAATTTGTAGCAGGAAAAATTGTTGAACAAATTGAAATGTCTGAATATTGATGCTAAAATCAAATTGCTACAACCCTAGACAAAATCATATGACTTCATAATTGCTTGATCTCAATACTAATGCATGTAATTTCGAAAGAAGTCAATAAATTTGATTGTGTAAGAGAAAGGGAGATTTATCAAGATAAATATGAGGTCTTGGTTCATCTTTATTAAACCATGGTTTTAGATATCAATATAGAATTTTAGTACAATACTCTGCATACATCATGTTTAAACCATGCTGTTCAATAAAATTCATTCATAAGCCCTTATAATGGAAGATTTTGAAATATTCTGATTTGGATTTATGAGAATGACATTTCCTTGAAAAATCTGATTGAATTCCTTCTGTTTGAAGCTTATCTGAAATTCTTCTGCTCATGTCATTGGTTCATTGACCTGAACTTCTCCTTGTTTGCCCCTGTGGCCTCCTCTCATCTATCTCATAAGATTCCACTTATTGAGGGGGAGCTTCCATGTCATGCATCACTTGCATATTAATTGGCATCTATTCAGGGGAAGCATTCCTTGTCACACTGAATCATGTCCATATCATTTGTGACCTTGCATTCAAATCCCTCATGATCAGATTTATGCATAATCAACAAAAACTGTTTAGTCAACTCCTCTCTTATCAGTTGACTGATTCCATCTGTATTTTTCTGACCATACAATTGTGAGGTGCTACTCCCTTTATTACCTTGTTCACTTGCAGCCCTCTGAACTTCAGATTCCTTATGGTGTTGGATTTCAGATTGATTCCTGAGATGTATTTCTCTTCACACTGTTGGAATCTTCCATCTTGTTCTGCCATAAGTTCTGATTCTGTGATATTTTCACCAGAATTCAGATTCTTTGTAATGGCTGATTTCAGATTGATTTATTGGATAACCAGAGTCCATTTCTGTACTTCAAGTGGAGAGTAGTCAATCATGCATGTTGATAGGGGGAGAGCTATTTCATTGCATAAGGGAGATCTTCATTTTTTTTTTTTTTACAATAGCTTTATATCTTCTGCTTAGTCAAAAGGGGGAGTTTTTAATTCTCTCTTCAACTCATGTCTTTTTGCTGAAGGCAAAGGGGGAGAAGAATCTAATTTGAGTCAGTGTAACTCATTGTGTTGTCATCATCAAAAAGGGGGAGATTGTTGTGCCCCTGTGTGGTTTTGATGATGGCTGACACACCATGAGTCACACTGAGGTGTGCTAATTAATATTGATGACTGATTGACTGCTTGAATATCTGATTGTTTGCTTGAATAGCTAATTCATGAATATGACTAGATTGGGTTAACGTAGTGGCTAATTGTTCATGCTTCAGTCTTCATAAGTCTGTACATTGGACTGTCTCTTTCAGTGTCTCATGGCATGAGGTCTGTATATTCGAATTGCCCTTGATCTGGTCAAGTGTATACACTCTCTCACTGCAACTTTCACTTATTCAAGTCTACACATCATGAAAGTCTATACATTCATCATTTACCTTTCGCTCAAGGCAAAGTCTATACACTAGGGTCTTTTCCTATATTCAAGGCTTCAACTACACATTAAGTCTACACATTGGCTTCAGACTTTCAAGTCTGTACACTCTATACATCAGTCCTCAAGTGTTAAAAGTCTGTACATTAGCCTTCAAAGCCCTCAAAGTCTGTACATCCTTCAACACTCTCAAAGTCTGTACAGCCTGCTTTGTCGATTTAGACTTCAAAGTCTATACAACGTGGGCTTCAGTTCTTCAAGTCTACACATCGCACTGTTTATGCATTCAATGTAAAGTCTGGACATCCATCGTCTTGGCTAGCGTCTCATGCAAAGTCCATACATTGCATTCAAAGTCTATACAGCGTTCGTCTCAGCCACCGTCTCATTCAGCGTCTCACGCTTGCAAAGTCAATACTCTGGTCAGTGGAACAAAGTCTGAACATCCTTCAATGAACTTTGAAGTCTATACACTGATTCACTGTTCATCACCTTTGGGCATCAAAGTCTGTACATCGCCTTCAATCTTCAAGTCTATACACTGGCTTATTCTTCAAGTCTGTACAGCCGTTTGCATTAAATTTCAAGTCTAGATAGTGCACTGTTGCATTCATCGTCTTCGTGTTGTTTTTGTTGATTGTCTTCGTGCTGTTTACTGAAGCAGCTCGATTTGTTCTGATGAACTTCGAGTCGTTTCCCTGTGAACCTCGTGTCGTTTCTTCAGTACTTAGTTGCTCATCTCGAGTCACCTTTTTATTTTTTTTGCTCTTGTGTCTTCGTGTTATGTTTGTGTCTTCGTGTTGTGTCTATGTCTTCGTGTTATTTTTGTGTTTGAGTCTTCACGTTATTTCTGTACTTGTGTCTTCGTGTTGTTTTCATGACTTCGTGTTGTTTCCTTCTTTCTTCATCCAGGTTTTCTCTGATCGCGTGTTTTACCACCGTTTTTACTCCGTGTCATTGTCTTTCTCATCTCGTGTCGTTCTCTTCGTAGTGTTTGCGTTGTTACAGTGACTTCGTGTCGATTTGTTGTGTTAGCTTTGTTACTGTATGCACCTCGTGCCGTTCTCTTTGCTGTTTGTTACGTCGTGTTATTTTTGTATTCATGTCTTCGTGTTACTTGTGTATCTCGTGTCGTTCTCTTGGTAGTGGTTGTTTTGGTACAGTGATACTTCGTGTCGTTTTCTTTGTAGTGTTAGCCTTATTAGTATGTATCTCGTGTCGTTCTCGTTTTACCTCGTGCTGTTTTAATCTGACCTCGTGTCATTCTCTCTTTATTTCGTACTGTAGTAATCTTGTGTATCTCGTGTCATTCTCAGTACAGTGCATCGTGTATTGCTATCACATACCTCATGCAGCTTTAGTTATTGTGGCCCTTAGTTTTAATCGTGTTAATTCCTTGCAGAAGAAGAAGAAGGTGGTCCGAGGAAATATTCCCCAGTGACTGGGCAGCACGTGATCCGAGGCTAGAATGAAGCTTGCTGAGAGACTGCCACGTAGTCCGAATACTTAGGGCTGAAAATGTGGAGGTCACACATCGGGGCTGATGTTGCTACTGCTATATATATGAGCCTTCTTCCACAGAAGAGGATCGATCGAAAACAGTAGCCTGAAGAGCAGAAAGCCCTTCGATCCAGAAAAGGAGAAAAAGAAGGAAAAGAGAAGAAGAAGAAGAGATAGAAGAGAGAAGCCGTGAAGGAAGAGTAGAGAGGGAGAGATTAGGAGAGCAGAAGAGAAAGAGAAAGAGAGATCGTGAGTTGAGAAGAAGAAGAAGAGAAGTAGCAGAAGAAGCTCCTAGGAGAGTAGAAGAGAAAGAAAGAGAGATAGAGAGTGAGCGAGAGAGCTCGTGGAGAAGGAGGAAGAAGCTGCTCGAAGATCTGTCTTCACTGGACCGTGGATCAGATCCAGGCCAGTCAGCTCCGTTGAGAGCCACATTATGCATTTCATTTTTCAGCTTTCTGTTTGCTGAAGTTATTTTCATTTCGTGTTTTTGTTTCTTCTTTTTCATTTGGTTATCTGGTTCTTCCGATTGCCCTGCTGGGAATCGGGTTCCTCCTGTGGATTCAGGAGAAGGGAGACTTGTCTCCGGTTCTGGGCTTGTGGGTTGCAAGTCCAGGGGTCCCTCCGGTTGGAGGAAGAGAGGTCTTCGACCTCTGGGTTGCTGGTGACTGGAAGTCACCGGTTGGTTCCCTTCTGGTCTGGAGGAAGAGAGACTTCGGTCTCTGGTTTCCAAGTGGCTGAGAGTCACTTAGGGTGTCCCTCCGGTTGGGAGGAAGAGGGGAGGGTGTTCCCCTGGTCAAGCTGTTTGGCAGCATTTGTTGCAGACTGAGTCTGCTGTGCTAGCGTTGCTAGTGGAATCCTCACTCCGGTTGGGAGTGAGGGGTGGATGTAGCTGGAGGACCGAACCACCTAAAAAATCTATTGAGTAGTGGTTTGATTGCTTGAGTTGCTTCCGCTAGATGCTTGAATAGGCACGCTCCATCTGCTGGTTATTTTGTTCTATCGAATTTGCTTAATTCCGGAACTTACCTAGCATCTGAGTTTTTGAATTGGGCATTACTTGTAGCAGGATACATTCACCCCCCTCTGTATCCGGGCCTAGCACCCTATCAGAAAATTCAAAGCAACATTCAACAAGAAGCGGCCCTATATGGGAGGAGAGTCTTCCAAAGGGAAGAAATTTTAGAAGAATGATAAGCCTTTCACTGCCCCCACACCCACAAAGGAAATTTGTAATTATTGTGATAAACCCGGCCATAAGACCGAGGAATGTTGGAGGAAGCTAGGAGCCTGTCTCAGATGTGGAAGCCGAGAACATCGGATCCCTAACTGTCCGCTGATGAACGAGCAAGCCGTTAAAGAGGAGAAGCTCCCGGTAAAGAAGCAAGGCCGTCTGCAAGCTCTCCAAGAGATGGAACCAACAAAAGAAGGAATCGTGGAAGGTACACTAACTATTTGCTCTAAGAATGCTAAAGTTTTATTTGATACGGGAGCAACACATTCATTTATTTCTAAGAAACTTGCTGATATATTCTCTATGGAGCCTGAATTGTTGGACTTAGTCATATCTACACCTATCGGGAACAAGGCCGACCTCACACATCAATACCCAAACTGTGAGGTTATGGTTAAAAGAAATAATTTACCTGCCGACCTAATTTGCTTAGATATGGAAGTGTATGATGTCATACTAGGTGCTGATTGGTTATCCACATACCAAGCAACTATTGATTGCCGAAATGGCAAGGTAACTTTTGTGGGTTACTCGGAACTGGTTTACATGAGCCCTCGGGCTAGATCACCTCTTATATCAGCCCTCCGAGCTATTAAACTTATAGGCAAGGGATGTATGGCATTCATTGCCCTTTTCACTGCCCCGAACGTCGAGGAGCTTAAGCTTGAAGACATCCGCGTAGTTCGGGATTTTTCTGACATTTTTCCAGAAGAATTACCCGGCTTACCCCCAGAGCGAGAGGTGCCATTCACCATCGACCTTGTCCCTGGTGCTGGACTTGTTTCCAAGGCACCCTACCGAATGTCCCATGCTGAGCTGAAGGAGCTAAAGGAACAACTGATGGAACTATTGAACAAGGGTTTCATCCGGCTGAGTACTTCCCCATGGGGAGCGCCTGTGCTATTCGTCAAATACAATCAAGACAGATCGATGAGACTCTGCATTGACTATCGATAGTTAAATCACCTTACAATCAAGAACAAGTACCCACTACCGAGGATTGATGAATTGTTCGATCAAATATCTGGAGCTAAATATTTCTCCAAGATCGATCTTCGTTCGGGTTATCACCAACTGAAGATCAAAGAAGAAAATATTCATAAAACTGCATTCCGAAGCAGGTATGGGTATTACGAATTTACTGTTATGCCTTTCGAACTAACAAATGCCCCCGCAGCTTTCATGCAGCTAATGAATAGCATATTTAGGCCTCACTTAGATCAGTTCATTGTGGTCTTTATCGATGATATTCTTATTTATTCAAAGTCTAAAGAAGACCATGAAGAACATCTTAAGAAGGCATTACAGATATTGAGGGAAAACAAACTATATGCCAAATTCAGTAAATGTAAGTTCTGGCTCGAGGAAGTATCCTTCTTGGGCCATATAATTTCAAAGGACGTAATTTCCGTTGACCCATCAAAGGTCGAAGCCGTGAAGAATTGGGAACGACCAACCAACGCAACGGAGATTCGTAGTTTCTTGGGACTAGCTTGTTATTATCGGCGTTTCATCAAGGACTTTTCAAGAGTTGCTGTTCCTCTCACCCGATTGACTCGCAAGGAAACACCTTATGAGTGGAAGGAAGACTGTGAGAAGAGTTTCCAAACTTTGAAGAATCTCTTGACCACTGCTCCAATCCTATCATTGCCAGTCGAAGGAGAGAAGTACGAGGTATATACCGATGCTTCTGATATTGGCCTCGGGTGTGTATTAATGCAGAATGGGAGAGTCATTGCATATTCTTCCCGGCAACTGAAGAAACATGAAGAGAACTACCCGGTGCATGACTTAGAGCTGGCTGCGGTAGTATTTACCTTGAAGATCTGGAGACACTATCTCTACGGAGAACAATTCACGGTATACTCCGATCACAAAAGCCTCAAGTATTTATTCTCTCCAAAGGAGCTGAACATGCGGCAAAGGCGTTGGCTCGAATATCTCAAGGATTTTGACTTCACTATACAGTACCATCCCGGTAAGGGTAATTCTGTAGCTGATGCTCTCAGTCAAAAGCCGAGAGCAATATTAGCCAATTGTATGATCCAAGAATGGAAGCTATTGAAGGAATTCTCTCAACTCGATATTAGCACCGATGAACAAGACGGGTGTATTACTCTAGCCCATATGAGTTTACGCCCGGATTTGCTGTCAGAAATTCAGAAGTTACAAGAGGGAGATCCGGCACTAGTGGAGATAAGGGACAAGCTGGGCGAGAGACCGGATTTTAAGCTGACACTAGATGGGAGATTGCTATTCCATGAACGGACATGTGTACCCGACTGTCTCGAGCTGAAGAAAAAGGTCCTCAAAGAAGCTCATAGATCGAGGTACACGATCCATCCTGGAGCTACCGAGATGTACCAAGACTTGAAAAGAACTTTCTGGTGGCCTAATATGAAAAGGGAGGTAGCGGATTTCATATCTCGCTGCTTAACATGTCAACAAGTGAAGGCAGAACATCAGAAACTCGCCGGAAAGTTACATCCACTAGACATTCCCAAGTGGAAGTGGGAAGACATTGGCATGGATTTTATTATGGGTTTGCCCAAGTCTATAGGTGGACATGATGGAATCTGGGTAATTATCGACCGCCTAACTAAATCGGCTCATTTCTTGCCTATCAAAAGTTGATGGTCGATTGATGTCCTTACTGCCCTATATATTAAAGAGATAGTTAGATTGCATGGAGTTCCCGTCTCGATCGTATCTGACCGAGGCTCGCGCTTCACCTCTCATTTCTGGAAGTCTACAACACTCTCTGGGGACGAAACTCAACTTCAGCACTGTCTTCCATCCTTAGATAGATGGACAGACAGAAAGGACAAATCAGGTTGTTGAAGACATGTTAAGGGCCTGCATTATAGACTTCAGCGGAAGTTGGCACGACCACTTAACCCTAGTCGAGTTCGCATATAATAATAGCTATCAAGCCAGTATCCAGATGGCACCTTTTGAGGCACTCTATGGTAGAAGTTGTCAATCTTCAATATGCTGGGATGAAGTTGGTGAAAAATAAATTCTAGACCCAGAAATGGTAAGAGATTCAATGGAGAGAATACACCTCATTCGGGAAAGGCTAAAGATAGCATAGTCCAGACAGAAGTCAAATGTTGACAATAGAAGAAGAGATCTTGAATTCCAAGTTGGAGATCATGTTTTTCTCAAGGTATCTCCTGGTCGAAGTATTAGAAGATTTGGTGTTAAGGGCAAACTTACACCAAGGTTTATTGGTCCATTCGAGGTATTGGAGAGAGTGGGCGAGGTAGCCTACCGCATTGCCTTGCCTCCATAATTATCAGAGGTGCACAATATATTTCATATTTCTATGCTAAAGAAGTATGTGCACGATCCTCTCCACGCCATCAATCACACTGACTTGGTGATACAGAAGGACCTTACCTATGAGCAAAGGCCAATAAAGATCCTCGACAGAGAAATCCGAGTACTAAGAAACAAGACGATCCCTATGGTTAAAATCTAATGGAATCGATGCTTAGAACAAGAAGCTACATGGGAAACCGAAGAGTCCATGATAATGAGATTTCTAGAATTATTCTAGTCCGTAAGTAATTCTCACCCTCCTTGTCTCCATATATGCAAATTAAATTTGGAGATAAGTGGGGGAGGGTGTAGCACCCCGTATAAAAAAATGATAGAAAAAAATTAATAATATTTCTCCAAAAAATATATTAGATAACTCTAAAGGAAGGTTAAGTAACAAGTTGGAACACGGAGTCATCATATGTCAAGATTATTCACTTAACAAGTGACTTCCTAGTGTAGTTGGTTAAGTGATGTGCCATTTAACCTAGTGACCAGGGTTCAATTTCTGGCATCCACCATTTGCCTTTTGTGCCAAATAATTATACGTTATATGCTCTAGCACGAGGGCCCCCCTCTTATAGGGATTTTCCCACCAGTCGGACGGGGTGTGGGAGCCCACAACAACCACCTGGTCTGGTTGGGCCTGCCAGCGACCCCACCTGGTCCGAGAATGGCTCCACCACACTCAACCTGACCATGTGAGGTTTGGGAGCTCCCCGCCTAGACCAAGGCCCCCTCTTCAGTGCGCTAAGTCTCCTCCCCAGCTCCCATCGCCAACTGGACCAGGCGAGGTCCGTTAGCATACCGCCCAGACCAAGTGGCATCTTCCAGTGCAACGCCCGTACCAACCCCCCTCTCTCAGCATGCTCCCATCCTCAACCGAACCAGGTGAGGTCCTGTGTCACATCCAATTGGACCAGGTCAAGCGCCCCAGTGCAGCCCATGTCCACCAGACTAGGTGAGGTCTACGAGCGCTATCAATGGACTATTTAGCCCTCTCCAACATTGCCACCGGACTAGCTATCCCTCTCCAGCCCTCCAGCCTTGCCAACAGTCACTACCAGACCAGCTAACCCTCGCCAACGACTCCACTGGACTAGCTAGTCCTCACCAGCACCCTCAGCTGGACCTAGTGCTTCTTCCCAACGCACTAACTAGACCAGGTGCCCATTCTCTGTGTCCACCAAACCAAGTGCTTATTGTGGCCTATAATATCGAAGGAAGCCCAAGAGTCACCATATAGAAGATCGGAAGGAAAGCAATAGCAAGAGACCTTTTGAAGAACTTGAGTTAGCCTTTTCCTGTGCTTAGGGGTATGTCGCTCAGAAGATAATTAAAGGGAGTTCCTTAAAGGGCATTTAGCCAAAGTGATCAAGGACACCCTCATTTATTCACTCATCCCAATTGCCAGTTGATCTCCAGCCTTGTTCATCTCCAGCCCAGTTGGTCCCCTGTTGAGGAATCCAAGCTAATCCCTAGTTGATGATCTAGTTTAACTGTTGATCTTCCAGTTTAATCACAGTCCCTTCTAGTTTAATCCCAGTCCCCAGATGGTGATCGAGTTTAACTCCAGTTGATCCTCTAGTTTAATACCAGTCCCCAGTTTTTGATCCAGTTTAACTCTAGTTGATCTTCCAGTTTAATCCCAGTTGATCCTCACTTGACCTTAGGGTCTTCCAGTTGACCAGTTGACTTTTTAGTCTAATCTCGATCTCCCAATTAACCTTTTAACTTAATCCCAACCTCCCAGTTGATCCTCTAGTTTAATCTAGATTAACCTTAACCTCAGTCCTTCAGTTCAGTCAGTTCTCCAATTTATTCTCGGTAAACGATGTCTTGGGCCACAGTCCCTCCGGATATCTATTTCATTCTGGTAGCTCTAATCACTAGTCTCACTCCAGTTCTGTTCAAGATCAGTTATGTTCCGAACATTTGTCCTGCCCCACCCACCAATTCTAGTTCGGATCAGTTACGTCCCAGCCATATCTTATAGGTCGGTTGTGTGAAGGGACCTCCTCTGCCCCTCTGCATGTCTCGGGAACATCATGGCATGTCTACAATATGTGGGTACAACCAATGTATCTCCATGACACGTTCTGGGCATCTAGGAATTCTAGCCCATTAAAGCTCTACTCTCTAAAGCGATGCTCAACTATCGTCCAATTCATGCTCTATCGGATCTCTACCCCAATCAATTAACACCAATAGTGATGCATCCGAGTCAGTACTCCACAGTATGTAAAGCCCCTCGAGGGACATCATCATTTAAGCAAATATTATGCAAGCAACTGAGTTCCTTTTTATATTGCAATGACTTGGGGACCGTCATCTGTGGCGGAGTTTGTCCCGTGGCTTGCACTTCCTATAATGGAATTCTCAATGCACTCCTGTAATGCCCCCCTTCGCGTCACCTATTAATGAAATGCGGTTAAAGACGGTAGCCCTTCTATTCCCACATTCAATGTTTGTCAATCCCTGAGATATCTTGTCTCCCAAGCTGCTTTTGACATCCCCATGTCCTCGTAGTATGGTTCACACCCCCTCGACGTCATGACTTTTAGGGTACTTAGTCCTCTCTTGGTGGTAGGAGTAAAGATGTTCGGATTCCATCTGATGTAAATAAACATCGATCACTTGCGATCGGTAGAGATGACGTCCTTGACCTGAATTTCCTCATCACCTGATACACTCACGCTTTGGAGCCCCTCCTTGACCCTAGCTATTAAATAGTTATCTGTCACCCAGCATCAAGCTCCCATGTGTGTCCCTGACCTCCCCGAAAAGATGAGGGGAGGCCCTCAAACGAGGTGGGAGCTCAGTCTATCTGGGAGCATATAGTGAAAGATTGATACACTTAGACATTGTTCAACGTATGAAAAAAGGCGAAGAAGACTCTAGGAGCTCAACAAACCTTAACCACGGAAAGACTCATGGCCCTTCTTGGGTGAGGCAGGAGTTTTGGGATGGGATGTGTGACAAATGGGTCTAGGAGGGGTGGCAAAATAAGTCCGCCACTGGGGCAGCAAACCGTGCCAAAGTGCAGTAAGTGAATGTGCATATGTGTGGGTCTGTCAGTTTTAGGACCCAAAGGCATAGATTTGTAAGTAACATTTTTTATTTTTGATATTTTTATATTTAATTTTATTATTTTTTATGATTTGTAAAGTAGGAAATGGAGCTCAAGTGCCAACCATTGTTTTGGGAGGTGTATGACTGCACCAATAAGAAGAAGGGGATAGATGAGTACGGCAACCCTAAATGCCAATAGGTGGCGATAAGTTTATTTACATAAACAAGTTTTTCCATTTCAAATATGAATGATTAATATGAAATTTACAATATTTTTGATTCAATTTGTAGGAGTCACACGAGAGAGAGATGATAGAGATGTACGTGGAGGACACCATGCAACATCTAGAGATAGTTGTTGAGATGCCGATGGTGGTAGCCTGCCCACCGAAGAAAGTGTTAGTTGTACAGTTTTGGGCAGAGCATGAACGCTAGCAAGGTGACAACATCTTGCCAGAGTTCATGCTCTACCTTGACGAATGCCTTCATTACTGCCCCCACCCCTGGGGCCGATATCCTAGATATGATCTGAGAGGAGATGGACTCCACTACCAGAAAAAGCGGGATTTCAGACGGCCAGTATCCGTCTGAAATCCGTCTGAAAATCCGTCACAAACCACGTTTGTGACGGATTTGCGACAGATTTCAGACGGAAACCGACCGTCTGAAATTCTTAGTCACAAATTTGTGACAGTTTATTTTTCCGTCGGAAATTACGTCTGAAAATAAGATAGAATTTAATCAGTCACAAATTCTATCTGAATTTCATACGAGACATTTCCATCTGAAATTTAAAATTTTCCATCTGACATTTACGACGGATATATTTGCTGTTTGAAATTCCGTCTGAAATTTCAGACGGATATTACGACGGAATATAGTTACCGTCTGAAATTAAGCCCAACTCTTAGTCTCAAATCATGTTACCGTATGAAAACTCGTCCGAAATCCGTCGCTATTTCAAACGGAAATTATGACGGCTGTAATTACCGTCTGAAATTCAACTCAACTCCTGTCCGAAATGTGGTTTGAAATCCGTCTATATTCCAAACAGATTTTATGACGGCTAATAGACTAACTTTATTCGTCGCAAATCCCGTCTGAAAATCCGTCTGAAATCTACGTTTTTTTTGTAAATTTTAAATTATTTTAAAAAACCTGTTTAATCATACATAAACATCAAGAAATTCTACATGTTGAAAAAAAATATTGGGAACCTGCTAATCAAATAAACACCACCGAAAAATAAAATTCAACACCATGCTGATCAAATAAATACCACAAAAAAAAAGACATTAACCCTGCTGATCCGTCTGAATATCATCAAATATCAAGAAATATCCGGTACATCGTCCATATCCTCATCGTCCGTATCCTCACCGCCCTGCTCATCTCCTCTGTCGCCGCCCGCAGAAGGATCCCCCTACATTAAAAAAATAATAACATTCATTCATAGATAAAAAAATTAGTGCGAAGAAATTAGCATAAATTGAAAGCAAACATATCAAATTGATAACTACATATTTTATAAATCAACTACTAGCCTGAAACAATATTTAAACCAAGTGTATTTTAGAAATGAACTTTGATTCCATCAGTTCTGACAAGTCACTTTCATCTCCCCGGTCGTGTTGGAACGATCGACAGGGCCATCCAACCGGTATTTCAAGTTTTAGACCCCCGGACCCGACCTGGCAGTTCATTTAAACTATGTGTATTTTAAAAATGAACTTTGAGCGCCGAGCTCAAACCGGACATCCGATTTGGATTCCGTCAGTTCTGACAAGTCACTTTCATCTCCTCGGTCGTGTTGGAATGATCGGCACGGGCATCCGACCGGTATTTCAAGTTTTAGACCCCCGACCCCGACCTGGCAGTTTATTTAAACTAAGTGTATTTTAGAAATGAACTTTGAGCGCCGATCTCAAACCGGGCATCCGATTTGGATTCCGTTAGTTCTGACAAGTCACTTTCATCTCCCCGGTCGTGTTGGAACGATCGGCACGGCCATCCGGCCGGAGTTTCAAGTTTTAGACCCCCGGCCGCGACCTGGCAGTTCATTTGAACTAAGTGTATTTTAGAAATGAACTTTGAGCGCCGAGCTCAAACCGGGCATCCGATTTGGATTCCGTTAGTTCTGACAAGTCACTTTCAACTCCCCGATCGTGTTGGAATGATCGGCACGGGCATCCGGCCGGTGTTTCAAGTTTTAGACCCCCGGCCCCGACCTGGCAGTTCATTTGAACTAAGTGTATTTTAGAAATGAACTTTGAGCGCCGAGCTCAAACCGGGCATCCGATTTGGATTCCGTCAGTTCTGACAAGTCACTTTCATCTCCCCAGTCGTGTTGGAACGATCGGCACGGCCATCCCGCCGGTATTTCAAGTTTTAGACCCCCGGCCCCGACCTGGCAGTTCATTAGAACTAAGTGTATTTTAGAAATGAACTTTGAGCGCCGAGCTCAAACCGGGCATCCGATTTGGATTCCGTCAGTTCTGACAATTCACTTTCATCTCCCCGGTCGTGTTGGAATGATCAGCATGGGCATCCGGCCGGTATTTCAAGTTTTAGACCCCCGGCCCCGACCTGGCAGTTCATTTGAACTAAGTGTATTTTAGAAATGAACTTTGAGCGCCGAGCTCAAACCGGGCATCCAATTTGGATTCCGTCAGTTCTGACAAGTCACTTTCATCTCCCCAGTCATGTTGGAATGATCGGCATGGGCATCCGACCGGTGTTTCAAGTTTTAGACCCCCGGCCCCGACCTGGCAGTTCAGTTAAACTAAAGTGTATTTTAGAAATGAACTTTGAGCCCCGAGCTCAAACCGGGCATCCGATTTGGATTCCGTCAGTTCTGACAAGTCACTTTCATCTCCCCGGTCATGTTGGAATGATCAGCATGGACATCCGGCCGATATTTCAAGTTTTAGACCCCCGGCCCCGACCTAGCAGTTCATTTGAACTAAGTGTATTTTAGAAATGAACTTTGAGCGCCGAGCTCAAACCGAGTATCCGATTTGGATTCCGTCAGTTCTGACAAGTCACTTTCATCTCCCCGGTCGTGTTGGAATGATCGGCACAGCCATCCGACCGGTATTTCAAGTTTTAGACCCCCGGCCCCGACCTGGCAGTTCATTTGAACTAAGTGTATTTTAGAAATGAACTTTGAGCGCCGAGCTCAAACCGGGCATCCGATTTGGATTCCGTCAGTTCTGAAAAGTCACTTTCATCTCCCCGGTCGTGTTGGAACGATCGACACGGCCATCCGGCCGGTGTTTCAAGTTTTAGACCCCCGGCCCCGACCTGGCAGTTCAGTTCAACTAAAGTGTATTTTAGAAATGAACTTTGAGCGCCGAGCTCAAACCGGGCATCCGATTTGGATTCCGTTAGTTCTGACAAGTCACTTTCATCTCCCCGGTCGTGTTGGAACGATCGGCACGGCCATCCGGCCGGAGTTTCAAGTTTTAGACCCCCGGCCCCGACCTGACAGTTCATTTGAACTAAGTGTATTTTAGAAATGAACTTTGAGCGTCGAGCTCAAACCAGACATCCGATTTAGATTCCGTCAGTTCTGACAATTCACTTTCATCTACCCGGTCGTGTTGGAACAATCGGCACGGCCATCCGGCCGATATTTCAAGTTTGAGACCCCCGGCCCCGACCTGGCAATTCATTTGAACTAAGTGTATTTTAGAAATGAACTTTGAGCGCCGAGCTCAAACCGGGCATCCGATTTGGATTCCGTCAGTTCTGACAAGTCACTTTCATCTCCCCGGTCGTGTTGGAACGATCGGCGCGGCCATCCGGCCGGTGTTTCATGTTTTAGACCCCCGGACCCCGGATTTTCTCAATTCTTCTAAAGTAAATGAGTTTTAAAATTAATAATGAACATAATTGAGTAATTCCATCAAAATAAAAATATAGTAAACACTCACATGTGCGGCCTGTGCTGTGGTGGTGGTGGATTGCTGAGGGACCATTCTCCTCTGGGAGAGGAGGCCACTGATTGCCTGCAAAACCACTGACACTTGGCTAGAGATCTCTTGCTGGAAATGCTGCTGATGCCGCTGCATATCAGAAATCTGCGATCGGACCATGTCCATCATGTCGCTGGCAGAAGCGCTGGGGGCAATGGAAGGTATAGTGAAGGCACTGCCACTGGAAGAAGTATAGCTAGAACTCGCACACGCTGATGTCACCGCGCTTGCGTCTAGGCTCTCCCCAAAACCATATAGTCGGCCTTTCTTCGGTACGCCAGCTGCTGCCACCCACTCCACCGGATCGAACTCCGGCTGCTGCGTGTCTTCCTCCCCGTACTTCTCTGTCACTGCTTTGCTATATGTTTCCTGCAAATTGAATAAAATAACTAGTCAATTTCATATGAATTACATGCCGATTTAAATGAATGGTACAAGTTACATATGTAGATAAACTTACCGCTGCTGACTTAGCTGTGTCACTCACAAAATCATTAGTCCCCTTCTTTTTTTGTGTTCTGTCGAACACCTCGAGGAACGACGGAGGTCGATTAAGCTCCACAGCCTGTTATACAATTCATAGTAAAAAAAAGTCAAATATTGGGATAAATTGTAAGAAGATAAATTGGTATATTACTTACCAATTTTTGTTTATGAGCCGCATAAGAGATGGACCCACTCGTATGCAAATTTGAACCTGGTTTTGACGCCATGTTTGCTTTGACTTTTTCGGACTTTTCTATCCACTTGGGGTCGATAAAATGGTCACAAGATATCTCCCAATCCTCCTGCCTCATCCATAGAGGGCGATGCGCCTTCCACAATTGTCGGTCTTCACTCCCCCCACTCAATTTTTTAGCGTGTGCTCGGGCCTCATGTATTTTCCTCTTGTAACTTGAGAGCATAGTAGACTCCCAGGCACGACGACATCTCGCCGCGTCATGTCCACATGTGAATTGAAAAGACCACTGTAAATCAATTGCTTTTCACACTTAGTATAAAGTTGTAAATTGACTTTGGGAAATACTTGAATTAAATGACGTAATTACTTACTAAGAACATGTTGTACAATGAATCGCAGACGGACATCGGAAAATTTCTGAAAGTGGAAGCTGCCCCGGGCACATGTGCCAACATGAGTTCGGTGGAATGATGGACAGCGCTGTGGGGTTCAAATTTCATACTGCAATTGCAAATGTCAAAATATTCATATTAGACAGTTGAAGGCTAATTAATGTAATATAACCTTATAGATTCACCCGGATACCCAACACGGGCGACGTCTATCATGGGTCGTGCCTCCCTCGTGACAACTGCCGGCATCGTCAAGGGGCTGACTGGTGGGGGTGGGCCCTGTACAAGTGGGAGGTGGTGGGAGGGCACTAGGATCTGTAAGAATAGATCTTCATGTGGAGTGATACATATAATGCGAACATATAATTAAAATATACATACCTGCAGCGGGAGGTGGTGGGGGTGGCGTCTGCACAAGAGGTGGGAGGCCACTGAGACCTGTAAGAATTTATTGTCATGTGGAGTGATACATATACTGCGAACATATAATTAAAATATACATACCTACAGCGGGAGGTGGTGGGGGTGGCGTATGCACAACAGGTGGGAGGCCACTGAGACCTGCAAGAAGTAATTTTCATAAGTAGAACAAATATTGAAGAATTTAAATTAAAATATACATACATGATCCTCGAGATGGGTGGCCACTAAGACCTGCAAGAATTTATTATCATGTGGAGTGATACAAATATTACGAACATATAATTAAAATATACATACCTGCAGCGGGAGGTGGTGGGGGTGGCGTATGCACAACAGGTGGGAGGCCACTGAGACCTGCAAGAAGTAATTTTCATAAGTAGAACAAATATTGAAGAATTTAAATTAAAATATACATACATGATCCTCGAGGTGGGAGGCCACTGAGACCTGCAAGAATTTATTGTCATGTGGAGTGATACAAATATTACGAACATATAATTAAAATATACATACTTGCAGCAGGAGGTGGTGGGGGTGGCGTCTGCACAAGAGGTGGGAGGCCACTGAGACCTGCAAGAATTTATTTTCATAAGTAGAACAAATGTTCAAGAATTTAAATTAAAATATACATACCTGTAGCGGGAGGTGGTGGCGTCTGTACAAGTGGTGGTGAGCCGACACTTGCACCTATAAATAAATTCTTTTAAGTTTGTAAATAATTAAAATATTTATATAGCTAACTTATTGATCAAATATACCTGTGTCTGAAGAAGATGGTAGCGAGGAGGGAGTAGCGCCCCTCTCACTGCTAGGTCTCCTCCCACCCCTAGTACGACCTCCTCGCACCATTTCCTTATTAATAACAAAACAATTAATACATATTAATCCACAATTATATAAGGCTAGACAAATGTTATTTAAAATTATGCTTAAAAGTAAGAATCATCTTACTAAATTATCAAAACATGCCTCCCTCATGTTGATATATCTAGCTCAACTTCATCATCTTCGTCATCCATAGTAGTCTCATGAGATTCAAAATCTTCGTCTTCATCTGATTCCTCCTCCCCTCTAACATCAACATTTAGCTCCGTCGGATCGACTTCTTCCACTCCATCTCGCGTACGTAATGACAGTGGCTCATCAGATTCGTCCAGATTAAACCTAGAGGAACCGACAACGTCAACTTCGTCTGATTGATAATATTCAGCACGAGCAACCTCTGAGACATCTCCACTCATAGTTAACTCATAAGTGGGAAAGAGTTTTGAATTAACCCTGCAAACTGCCCACCAATCTCTATTCTTGGATGATGGATAGCTTGAATAGTACACTTGCTGGACTTGTGCGGCTAAAATGAACGGTTCATAGGTCTTAAGTTTAGACCTATGCTTGACATTGACAATCTCATAATTTGTGTCACGTAGAACAGAATTAGGATCAAACCATTGACACTTAAATATGTATACATGATTGTCTTGTCCCAAATACTGAAGTTCTAAGACTTCTTCAAGAATACCATAGTAGTCCAATTCCATTTCATTGTATAAACTTCCCTTCACACATACGCCGCTGTTCATCGTAGACTTATTTCGCCCATAATCCCTTGTATGAAATTTGTATCCATTCACAATATATCCCGGATAGGCACGTGTCTGGTTCGAGGGGTCATAACTTATCTGTTGTACTCTTTGATCAGTAATGAGACCTTGTTCAACTTATATTCAAATTAGAGTAGTTAAAATAATAACAATTACCTCAACATACGTAAATACAAACATATATATTCAGAGTTCACACTAACTCGGTTTCTTAGCCATTTGGAAAAAAACTTCTCGCGTTCTTTTTCAATCTCCACATCCTGGATATTTGGACATTTTTCAGCTAATTCTAAATCAAATTGTCTACAATATAAATGTAGCACCCCGTATAAAAAATGATTAAAAAAATTTGATAAAGCCAATGTATAGGACTTTGTGAAGTCAATGTTGTATAGACTTTGAGGAAGCCAATGTATAGACTTTGAAGAAGCCAATGTATAGACTTTGAGGAAGCCAATGTATAGACTTTGAGGATGTATAGACTTTGAGGAAGCCAATGTATAGACTTTGTGAAGTCAATGTTGTATAGACTTTGAGGAAGCCAATGTATAGACTTTGAGGAAGCCAATGTATAGACTTTGAGGATGTATAGACTTTGAGGAAGCCAATGTATAGACTTTGTGAAGTCAATGTTGTATAGACTTTAAGAAAGCCAATGTATAGACTTTGAGGAAGCCAATGTATAGACTTTGAGGATGTATAGACTTTGAGGAAGCCAATGTATAGACTTTGTGAAGTCAATGTTGTATAGACTTTGAGGATGTATAGACTTATGGAGTTGCTGGAAATGTGAATTAAGAACTTACTCAACATAAGGTTCAATCTCGAGGCAATTCAAAAGAATATATATCTCAGCGGCGTGCAACTCTCTATCTTCGAGCGTGCGAGTCAAGCAACGTCCGAACGCACGTCCAGGATGTTTAAATATGGAGAGCCGATCGGAAGATTCATCCACTCCCCATCATCATTACGTGGAGGTCGAGTACGACGAGTTTGAATCTCTGGCTCAAAGTACATAGAACAGAAGTTCAAAATTTCTTCAAGAATGTATGCCTCAGCAATCGAACCCTCCACCTGTGCCTTGTTGCGAACTTTCATTTTTAATTCATGCATGCACCTACAACAACAAGTCAGATGGCAACGATATGTAGCGGCTATGGATGACTTATAAGTTAACAAAAATTGTCACATACCTCTCAAATGGATACATCCATCAAAATTGTACTGGCCCTCCGACGATAGCCTCATATGACAAATGAACGACCAGGTGCTCCATCGAATCAAAGAATGCCGGAGGAAATATCTTCTCTAGCTTGCAAATGATTGTGACAACTTCTTGTTCGATAGTTTGTACATCCCGAAGTCTGAGTTCAGATGCACATAAAATCTTGAAAAATTGACTCATCTCAGCTAGTGCTCCTCATATCTGCTTTGGCAACAAATCACGAAATGCAATGGGCAGTAGCCTCTCCATGAACACATGACAGTCGTGACTTTTCATACCATATATTTTTCCCTCATTAACATTCACACAACGGGCTATGTTGGATGCATATCCATCTGGGAATCTCAGCTGTTTCAACCACTGGCATACTTCCTTGATCTGTGTATCATGAAGCACATAAGTTGCTTTAGGCTGCACAGTTTTGCCATTTACGTTTTGTAGTTCCAGTTCTGGACGTCTACAAAGCATCTTTAAATCCATACGTGCTTTGGCGTTGTCCTTTGTTTTCCCTTTAACATTCATGATCGTATTGAACACATTATCAAAAAAATTCTTCTCGGTATGCATGACATCCAGATTGTGTCGTACAAGAAGAGTTGACCAATAAGTGTAGATCCCTAAAGAAATCCACTTTAATATAAAAAACAATAGATATGGTGAAAGCAATAAAATAGCACGAGGTGCTAATGTGGAGATGATGTGATCGCCAGAGACACGAGGGTCTCAAAGAGGAGATTGATATGGGGAGATGATCGCAAAATACCTCAAAAGATGCGGGGGATGTGAGTGCTCCTTTCTCTTCTAGATCGGCCGGCCGATGAAGAGAGTTCTTCTCGATTTGATTACCCTTGCAAAACAAACAAACACAACACCAAAAGATTGGAATTAGAAATATGGTGAGTGTAGCATCAAATTCTTATTAAAGATATGATCATGAAAATATGATTAAGAACACACCTTAAGGGTGGTTGCCCTTAAACCCCTATGCAAAGAGCGTGTGGGGAATGAATGATATGATGAATGCAAAATAGAAATATGGAAGTGTGCAAGAGTTGCACTATGGGAAGATCTCAATGTGATTGAGAGAAAACCAAATGAACATGTATGCATGCAAACGACGATGCAGTAAAAAGAATAAAAATAGAAGAAGAAGGAGCCTGTTGCTTTTGGCTTTGATCCTCGATGGGGAGAAAGTCTTCCAAGAGATGATGAAGATTTGAACGTGTTCTGCCTCTCCTTTAGCCAAGCAACCTGCGAAGGAAAGAAAGGAAAAGAGAAAACAGAAGAAGAAAATAAAAAGAAACGAAAGAAGAACAGAAGAAGAACAACGGAGGGAGGAACAGAAGAAAATAACGGAGGGAGGAGTATCCAACCGATCAACAGAGACGAAAGCCTCTATTAATAAGATCGAATAAGGGATAAGAAGGAAAGAGTCCAAAGGAGGAAGAGATAAGAACGGACAAGAGTCCAAATAGGGGAGGATTAAGCTGGGCAAGAGTCCAAATGAAGCAGGAGTCTCTCTGGGAAAGGCTGCGTTCGTTCGGAGCACAAAAGTGAAACACGACCTGGTTCAGGGCGTCAATTGTTGAATTGACGACCTGCCTAGAGGGCGTTTCTTAAAAACACGCCTTAGGCTAAGGCGTCTCTTCCTGGATCACTTTGGAAATAAATCTTTCTTTTATTTGAAAATTCTGAAACACGCCTTAAGAAGAGGCTTTATTTAAAACACGCCTTAGGAGAAGGCATTACTTATTTGAAACACGCCTTAGGAAGAGGCTTTATTTAAAACACGCCTTAGGAGAAGGCGTTATTTAAAACACGCCTTAGGAGAAGGCGTTATTTATTTGAAACACGCCTTAGGTGAAGGCGTTATTTAAAACACGCCCTAGCCCAGGTCGTTAATTCCGAAAAATTAGAGAAAATATCCAGAAAAATCCAGAAAAATCCAGAAAAATAGAGAAAAATAGGAAAAGAGGAGGAAAAGTGAGAAATCCAAGAAAAGTGGGAAAAACCACTCAAACAAGCTAATTTGAGGGTCAAATGGGGCATTGCACGGTAATATAAAATATACTCAAAATAATGTCAATTTTAGCGTGTCTACAGCTGCCCCGCCTTAGCGTCTGCTTTGCAAGGGAGCAGAGCAAATCGAAAAGTAGATGCCAAGGTGTGATGAGACACGCAATCAACATCACTTGATGAGAATGAAATCAAAAGCACGAGATGAAGCAAATCTCGGGAAATTCAATGAAATCAACGATGTTTGGATAAAAGGGGAGTTGTGCATGCGGTGCACGAAGGAGATAAAATAAATGATCAACTTCCAGCGCGGTGGAAGTACCCCAGGTCACAAACCTGTAGATTTCACCATTGGGGAGCGGTTACCAGCCAGTGGACATGCTGCAGCCAAGGTGGATCAAAGGAAAAGATTGAAAATAAGATGATAAAAATCCAAACAAGGAGCTTCCGGAAAACAACCCAAAACAGCGACAAAACAAACTGAGGATTCAATTCGGCAATGAAAATCTCATATCTTGGAAATTAGTGATCAATTCGACTCCCAAACAGCTCATCAGAATGATTTTCCAAAGTTAATTCAAAGTCCTACATGAATGCATGCTGGGTTTAAAGGGAAAATAACAAATAAAAATACAATATAATCAAGGATAATATTGTTAAACTGCCCAGACTGGGTCAAGAAACCAATTCTGCGAGCTGATACTAAGCCGAAGCCCGTTTATCCACGCACCAACTCATAAAAAGGGAACCATCGTCCCCAGTCTTGAACGGCTCAACGGCCTATCCGTATGACTAAGACTTCTCTGGAATCATCATTGTTTTTTTTTTGGTGAAGGGGAACTCAAATTCCAGATTTACCAAAGCCACAAGGTCCTTGATATAATCTAGTAGCGTATGTAACATATAGTAAAAATGCATACAGGGAGAGATGGTGGAGCAATAAGTATGGGGGAACTGAGAGATGAGGTGCAGGCACCGTGGGGCTTGGATGATGATGCCCGGACGGTGGGACCAAGAGCTTCTTATCTTGCGCTCAAAATTTCATTAGCCAAGATATAATGAAGATAACAAGCAATGAATGAGGCATTTAAGCATAACAAGCATAGCATGAATGGAAGCATCAATAAGCAATGACAACATAGACATCAAAGCACTCAAAGCTTAGTGTGAATAGTATTCAAGCATGTATTAGCATGAATAGCATGAGTTAAATTATAGCATTGCAAAGCATCATCGTTTGTTGTTTGTCATAAGGATGACAATCTTGGCATGTGAGATTGAGAATTTGAATGATTGGAATCAAGTAATGTCCAGTGGCAAAGTGATCAAGTGAAATCAGCAGGAGTTGATTGAATGACTTGTAGATGAATAATCAGAATGATATAGTAATCAGAATGATATAGGGAGATGATAATCAAAATGCCCTAGTGTGGCATATTACGAGAATATCGGGAGGAATCAAAAGGTTGATAACAATAAGTGAAGATAGGATTCATCCCGTGCTCTTGGTCCTTGCAAAGCTGTTCCTGCAAAACACCATCAGAAAATACAATGCAAATTTTTGGATTTTGGAAATATGTAAATTTTTATGAGTTTTGGAATATGCAAAATTTTATGGAGATTTTTGGAAAATATTTTGAATTTTTATTGGGATTTTGATCGGGAAATATTCAAATTTTTTTTTTTGATTTTGGTTTAGACATTGTTAATGCAGCATCAAAGGGTTGTTTTGAACCACTGGCTAGGGGTCCTTGTTCCTTCCCTTTTTGCTAAAACTGCCCAAAGCTGGACGTGTATTGAAGGGTGGCGCCCTATAACCGACCGCCCTTGATCAACGGTGCCCCTACCAAGGCCATACCCGAGAAACATTCGGTCTTAGCGGGAGAAGAGAAGAATAATTGTGACAAGCTTTGCGCAGGATGGGAGATATTAAGACTTGAATTCTTTCCAAGGTGTTAACCCTCAAAGAGGTAGTCTGTTGCGCCGGGGCTTTGTGCCTTTGATTTTTAGACCCTTGACATGCATACGACCAGGGTTTTCCCTGCGGGGACTTTGCCACTCTTGTCATGCCATAATTCATACTTTTGCTTTTATCGAAATTTTGACTTGATTTTCATAATAGCCCTTTTGGCGAGATGTATATCATGAAATTCATATTTAGTTTGGGTCAAGACTGCCCCTATTTGAGACTCCTCTCGTATTGGGGATTACCAAGGTTGGTCATCTCATCCGTCAACTCTTACCCCTGCATGCGGCCGAGTAAAGAAGAGAAAAAGACTTTCAGAAATTCATGGCATGGCCAAGGTAGGAACGGTGTTTTATCAAAGGAGCCGGCTAAAAGGACGCCGTGAAGTGTGTGAAATGCCCAGCTAAGGTTTGCTCTTAACAAGCGGGGAGAGAACGTCGAATTCCCAGCGCGGGGTTTTTATCAACCAAAATGCTACGAAAGCAAGTCTAAAGACTCTTTTTAAAAATGAGAATTCAAAAGTTTAAGATAAAGGTTTAAAAACATCACTCTTAATCTTGTTAAGAAGCACTTCATCTTGAAAATCATGCGTGAAGTAATGAGGGAATGATATCATAAAAATGCGTACTTACGCCAATATGTTACCTTGCAACCTTTGTAGAAGTAGCTGCTTCGAGAGGTTGATCATCGTGGGATAGTCCTCTTTGGCAGTCAAAAGGTTTGGCAGCAAAGGATTGAAAGTGGCTTAACAAGAAGGAGTGGTGCCAAGACCAGACTCGGACGAATAAGGAGAAAAGTGAAGAGAGGCGAGGGCTAGAACTCCCTCACTAAGGCGCGGAGACCCTGATCACATGGAACAGTCTACAGAAGAAGCGGAGAATTAGAAGGAGGAGTGAGGACTAAAGCCTCGAAAGTAATGGGAGAATGGGCAGATGCCCAAGGCAATGGATGTGGAAGAAGTTGGGTCGGACCCTTGATTAGGAGGAATCAGAAGAAGAAATTGATATATAGAAAGAGGCGGATCCGGAGGGTCCGGAGGTGGTGGAGAATCAGGAGAGGAAAAATCCGAAGGCTCCGGAGGGATAACGAAAGAAGGGACGCGATGCCCTGGGAAGAAATAGAGAAAAAGATGATGAAAAAGGAGGAAGAAAATGAAGGATGTGATATCCCGGAGGAGCAGAAAGATGAATCGGAAGAAAGATGGATGGTCCGGAGGTTCTGGAGGAATGAGATGGAAAGGGGCGTGATGCCCTGGAAAATGATAGAGAGAATAAGATAGAGAATCCGGAGGTTCCAGAGGAATGATGGAAGGAGGGACGCGATGCCCAAGAAGGTCCGGAGGTTCCGGAGAAATGAGGTGGAAAGGGGCGCGATGCCCGAGGGGAAGGTCCGGAGGTTCCGGAGGTAGAAAATGGAGAGGGGCGTGATGCCCTGGGGAAAAGTCCGGAGGTTCCGGAGGAATAAAATCAGGAAGGAGAAGGTGGAAAGGGGCGTCGTGCCCGAGGGAAAAGTCCGGAGGTTCCGGAGGAAGAAAGTGGAAAGGGGCGCGATGCCTGAGAGAAAGGTCCGGAGGTTCCGGAGGAGGAGAATGGAAAGGGGCGCGATGCCCAAGGAGGAGGGATAAAATTCCTGGAGGTTCCAGGGAGATAGCAGGACAAGGGACGCGATGCCCCAGGGATAGTGGATAAAAAGATGAAGATGAATAAGATGGGAAGTGCGGAATATCCGGAGGTGCCGAAAGGCGGGGAAGATACGGGTTTGGAAACCCGGGAAGCAGGAGGTGCAAATGCATGCAATGGGATGGATGCGATGAATGCATGAAATGCAAAGAATATGAAGAATGTGAAGGGCGAGAGGATGAGATCCTCCTCCTAACCCTGGGAATGGCCCATGAAGAAAAAGTGATAGAGATGGATGAATAGAAAGTGGAACAAATAAGGGATGGCCCCTTAGCATTAAGATAACTGCCCCTCCACGGCAGTGAAAGTGTATGAGAAATAGCCCCTGCCGAAGCTTCAATGGTGAATAACAACTCCCTTGGAAGGTGAAAAGTAATAGCGGGAGGGAGTTGGAAAGTTAGGCTTGGAAGCATCATGTTGCTGAGGAATTCAAGATTTGGAAATTGGAACAAAGAGTGCCCTGCCCAGCCCTTACGAAGCATCAATGCTTGGCGTGGTGGCGACTTGGCCTCTTCAATCATGCTTGGCACAATGATCCGGATTGGCATCCGGCAAATAAATTCTTGGGTCTTGAACATCACGGCCATGGCCAAATCTGTCTTGCCCGGCTCTTGATCATCTTCGGCACATATACTTGCAGAAGCACCCATATTCCGAGTAGTAGAAGGAGGTGAAGCGGAGGCGGAAGGCTTTGTGAGTGGTGGGGGTATAATGGAAAGTGTTGGCGTAAGTGGAGGCGGAGGTTCAAACACATCGAGTTTCTCCCTTTGCTTGCAAGCGGTCGGGGTTAGCTCGAGTGCAAAAAGTGGTGGATCCTGCTCAGGATTAACCATAGGTGAAGGGTTATGTGGTGGAATAGGCAACATGGGTTTCGGGGTTGAAGGGATAAGGGAAGGTTGAGATGGTGGTAATGGGCGGTCAATTGGAGAAGGCTCAATGGTAGGCTTGACAGAAGTCGATGGTGTGGAGGCTAATGATGTGGTTGTGGGAGGTTTTATAATGGAAGGCTCAGCGGTGGCTAATGGTGTGAAGGTTAATGGTATAGTGGGTGGAGGCGTAATTGGTGGAGGGTTAATGGGTGAAGGTTTGGTGCGTAGGAAATGCCGAATGGGGCGAGCGGTGTTTGGAGTGGGAGTGAGAATGGGAAGAGACTCAATAGGCACCGGCGCGTGCGATTGGAATATCGACCCATCGTCGTAACACCAACTAGTCTCATAAACAGGGGTTGAATTAGGGATAGTGGTTTCCTCCTGAGCAGGGGGTTCATCGAATGAAAATGGGGAAAACGGAAAGTTAAGGAAACTCGGAAGGGGTGCCTGCGGAGCTTCATCATCATCGTATACTGCCTCGGATTCTTCAAATGCCAGCTCTTGCTCACTTGAACCGCCGACGCCGTAATCATCCCTCCTGTCTTTCCATTCTCTCTCCATCTTTGTAATCTCGTCCAAAGCGGCGTGGAGAGGATTGACCGGAGTGGTAGGAGCCGTGACCCTCTTTATTTGTTCCTCCATCAAAGTGACTTTATCAAGCAGAGACCGTTGGAGGGGTGTGACTTGAACAACCGAGGGCTGGCAGGGCTTTGAAGGAGGAGGAGCCGCATAAAAAGGCCGTGGAGGTGGATTAATGGGCCGACCCGTAAAAGAACCCGGATGGGCCGGATTGCAATGAATAAATGGGCCTTGGGGCCGCGATGGAGGAGGAATAGAAGGAGGCGGGTGATGGGCCACCCGAGTAGAATTGGAAATAGAAGAGGGAGGTGGGTGATGGGCCACCCGAATAGAATTAGGAGGAGGAGGTGGGTGATGGGCCACCCGTATAGAATTGGAAGGAGGAGGAGATGAAGGAGATGCACCCTCAACGGCAGCCTGAAGGGCTTGGATCTGTTGAGGGGTAAGATGATCTAATGCATGCAAAATCTGGGAGACCTTCTCATCATTAGGACGAGAGGGTCTAATAGGAAGAGCGGCCTGAAATTGAGTAGGGGGACCATGAGAATGGACATTGCCCATGGGTCGGGCATGACCATAAGAATGAGAATGTGGTCCTTTGAAAGAATGGTGAGAATGATATTGAACATGTTGAAATTGAGGATCATAAGATGTGCATGGACGATCATCCTCATGAGCATTATTTGAATTGAACATGTTGTTTTGTCTATCAAAGTAAGTCATTATGCAATCCAAGTAATGTGCAAACAATTTGCAAAGAAACACACAAGTTGGAATTGTTACCTTGATTTTTATTTGTTTAAACCTTGGTGAATTAATGATTTTTAGCAAAGTTTGGAATGATTCACACAAGGGGGGGGGGAAACCTAGTTTCAAATGATATGAACTCCAATGTCAACTAGGAACCCTTCTCACCACGTATATGGCCAACTAATCCGGGACTTCAAAAGGGTACAACCTGCCCGGCGTTCGTGAGGGAATCCACGGGTGCGGGGACTTACGGAGGCTTGGAAAAGGGATTTCCGGTCCAAAGAGACGGAATGCTCAATGGAGGGTCGTCCCGATTCCAAGAGGGTGTGTGGAATCCTAATGAAGAGATAGGAGGTCTCCCAAACCAAAATGCGAATATGAATGCAGCAGGGAAAATCAAGCTAATCACAGCAAATGATCAATCAATAAAGATAAGCATGAATCATGATGAAAAATCACAGCCGGGAGGGCTCTGTAAACCCACAGTAAAAACACGCCCTGGCAGGGGGCGCTACTAAAAAAGGACATGACGGTGTGACTGTCGTGAATCAACGTGAGGGCCCAGGGCAGGGTGAAACACGCCTTAGAGTGAGGCGCTATAAATAAAAGGACGCCCTATCCAGCGGGCGTCAAATCCAAGAAAACGCCTTTAAGGGAGGCGCTAATAAAGATAAAGACGCCCTTGCAACGGGCGTGAATTCACCAAGCAAGCAGAAATAATTGGAGACAGCTAGCAAACGCCCTGTCAGAAGGCGTTAACTTCAAACAACACGCCCTGGGTTAGGGCGTGAAATCAAAAGGCGCCTCCGACAGAGGCGTTAATTCTCAATCCACGGCCAACAGTAACAACCACTCACAGTCGCAGGCAATCAACAAATATAAGATATAAGCATGCTCATCCAAATTTCAAATAAGTGGAGATTTTAAAGAAAAATCAATAAACTGACAAATCACTTAGGGAAGAGGACAAAACCAATGGAGGGTGCCCGAGGGGCACAAAAGGGGGACGCACCGAGGGTGCAAATAAGGGAGATGGCACACACGGGTGCCTAAGGGGAAATGGGTAATAGATGAAGAACACAAAGGGTCCCACCGTGATCGCCAATTTGTAGATCCCTAAAGAAATCCACTTTAATATAAAAAGCAATAGATATGGTGAAAGCAATAAAATAGCACGAGGTGCTAATGTGGAGATGATGTGATCGCCAGAGACACGAGGGTCTCAAAGAGGAGATTGATATGGGGAGATGATCGCAAAATACCTCAAAAGATGCGGGGGATGTGAGTGCTCCTTTCTCTTCTAGATCGGCCGGCCGATGAAGAGAGTTCTTCTCGATTTGATTACCCTTGCAAAACAAACAAACACAACACCAAAAGATTGGAATTAGAAATATGGTGAGTGTAGCATCAAATTCTTATTAAAGATATGATCATGAAAATATGATTAAGAACACACCTTAAGGGTGGTTGCCCTTAAACCCCTATGCAAAGAGCGTGTGGGGAATGAATGATATGATGAATGCAAAATAGAAATATGGAAGTGTGCAAGAGTTGCACTATGGGAAGATCTCAATGTGATTGAGAGAAAACCAAATGAACATGTATGCATGCAAACGACGATGCAGTAAAAAGAATAAAAATAGAAGAAGAAGGAGCCTGTTGCTTTTGGCTTTGATCCTCGATGGGGAGAAAGTCTTCCAAGAGATGATGAAGATTTGAACGTGTTCTGCCTCTCCTTTAGCCAAGCAACCTGCGAAGGAAAGAAAGGAAAAGAGAAAACAGAAGAAGAAAACAAAAAGAAACGAAAGAAGAACAGAAGAAGAACAACGGAGGGAGGAACAGAAGAAAACAACGGAGGGAGGAGTATCCAACCGATCAACAGAGACGAAAGCCTCTATTAATAAGATCGAATAAGGGATAAGAAGGAAAGAGTCCAAAGGAGGAAGAGATAAGAACGGGCAAGAGCCCAAATAGGGGAGGATTAAGCTGGGCAAGAGCCCAAACGAAGCAGGAGTCTCTCTGGGAAAGGCTGCGTTCGTTCGGAGCATAAAAGTGAAATACGACCTGGTTCAGGGCGTCAATTGTTGAATTGACGACCTGCCCAGAGGGCGTTTCTTAAAAACACGCCTTAGGCTAAGGCGTCTCTTCCTGGATCAATTTTAGAAATAAATCTTTCTTTTATTTGAAAATTCTGAAACACGCCTTAAGAAGAGGCTTTATTTAAAACACGCCTTAGGAGAAGGCATTACTTATTTGAAACACGCCTTAGGAAGAGACTTTATTTAAAACACGCCTTAGGAGAAGGCGTTATTTAAAACACGCCTTAGGAGAAGGCGTTATTTATTTGAAACACGCCTTAGGTGAAGGCGTTATTTAAAACATGCCCTAGCCCAGGTCGTTAATTCCGAAAAATTAGAGAAAATATCCAGAAAAATCCAAAAAAATAGAGAAAAATAGGAAAAGAGGAGGAAAAGTGAGAAATCTAAGAAGTGGGGAAAACCACTCAAACAAGCTAATTTGAGGGTCAAATGGGGCATTGCACGGTAATATGAAATATACTCAAAATAATGTCAATTTTAGCGTGTCTACAATAAGGTAATTCCCAAAAAATACTTTTCTTGACCCAGTTGTGATCCTTTCCAAAATTAGGGAGTTATCGTGTGCTACCAGACAATTGAACTACATCTGGTAAATTGTGCACCCGTGACGCCATATGTAGACCTGACACCCGTTGCAAGTCAGCTTCATCCATTTCAACAGTATTTTTTTTAAACGAGTCTTTTTGCCTTCGAAAAGGATGGTCACTTGGTAGAAACCGCCGATGGCAATCAAACCAGCAGGTTTTCCCCCCATGTTTCAATACAAATGATTTGGTATCTTCCATACAGTAAGGACATGCTAGCCTCCCATGTGTGCTCCAACCAGATAGCATTCCATATGCAGGGAAGTCACTTATTGTCCACATCAGTGCAGCCTTCATAATAAAATTTTGCTTCCTATATGCATCATAAGTAACAACTACATCAGTCCATAAAAATTTGAGCTCATCAATCAACGGCCTGAGATATATGTCAAAATTTTTTCCGGGACTTTTTGGACCAGGAATTACTAGGGACAAAAACAGATTTTCTCGCTTCATGCACATGTGCGGCGGAAGGTTGTACGGTGTCATGAACACTGGCCAACAAGAATAAGCTGCCACTGAACCACTGAATGGATTAAAGCCATCTGTGCATAAACCCAATCGAACATTACGTGACTCCCTTGAAAAGGCAAGATGAGTACGACTAAAGTGAGTCCAAGCTTCACCATCGGCAGGATGACTGATTATATCATCGGCATGACGTACTCTTTCGGTGTGCCATGTCATATGTCGAGCCGTCTTTGAGGACATATACAGTCGCTGCAGCCTAGGCACAAGAGGGAAGTATCGCAACGCCTTATAAGGTACATCTTTTACCTTTGAATTGACCCCCCCCTTAGGTTTGAATCTGTCATGGCCACAAATGGAACATGATATCTTATCTGCATCATCTTTGTAATATAACATACAATGATTCGGACATGCATCTATTTTCACATATCCAAGTCCTAAGTCATTGACCATCTTTTTTGCACGGTAAAAAGTTTCTGGCAACTTCTCGTCTCGAGGCAACATACTCTTGATCAAGAGGAGGAGACGGTCAAAACAAGTCTCACTGATGTGAAATTCAGATTTCAAGTTCAACAACTGTGACACTGCAGACAATCGAGTGTGCTTTTCACAACCATCCCACAGCGGCTCATCAGCATCCCTAAGTAGTTCATAAAATCTTCCGGCTATCTTATTCGACGCTTCATCGTGAATATTAAAACTAGAACCAACAGCATCTACAACCATATCCACGTACCCACTTGTGCCTGCAATATTTTCGGGATCATACCTCAAGAATTGCTCACCATGACACGTCCAATTCGTATAACCATCCACGAACCCTTTCGTGTACAAATGATGTTGCACATCCCATGTTGAACACCACCTCAAGTTTCTACAACTTGAACAAGGGCATCGAATGTGACCGTCGCGATCTATTGCTGCATTTGGATTCTCCAATGCAAATTGAATGAAACTCTCAACCCCAAGCTTAAAGTCATCTGACACCACCCGGTCAACTATTCTACGATACATCCATGAACGATCTGTCGACATTTTTCCTGCACCCAATAAATGACAATACACATCCTAACTTTCAAATCATTACTCATAATATTACACCCGACCCTTTCCTCACATCGTTCATCATAGACCATTTGCAGTTGGAAGAGGAATATTGATTAGATTATCACTTTTTAACCCATCCATGAAAGTTTGATCGCACAATCACTTACTATATGTGCTGCACGATTTGCTGAAAATTTCGGTAGCATCTCTCCACACTTCTCCGATATACCAAATATATTTATTGATTTTGAAATTTTCTTAAACACTTACAAGTAAGTGGTTAAGAAAACACTCAAAATCAATAATGTATATCAGAGAAGAGTGAGGAGACGCAACCGAAATTCTCAACAAACCATACAAACACATATAGTAAATGACTGCCTAAGTGCGATCAAACATTCACAGACTGTCCAAATGGGACAATTCAAGACTTTGAGGTAGATATATACATTCTCATAAACAAATGAGAACATACACATCAAACCCAAAGTCTTGAACAGGAAGGCACATTGACACGGTTTTAACGCGCTCTCCTGAGGTGCGTGTAATGTTAGGTCGCACCCACGCACCTCAGCTCACAGGGAATACCCTATGCATTTATATAACATAAAATTAAATAACAACGCAATTATCATTATGCACATATCAAATTAAATAGCACCTAAATTATAAAATTTTTCAAATGAAGAACATCGAAGCTATAAACAATCTACATTTTTTAGTCAAATTAACATCAAATTTCTATTAAAATCAGATTTAAAAATATATTTACATGCAATTAAAATCCACATAGCTTTAAATCACAAAAGGAATTTTTTGGGTATTTACCTATTGCTAAATAGAGAATTCTGATTTCTTTGCATTTATCAACATCTTTGTATATATGTACTACTTAAGATATGTGGTCATTCCATTTCTCTATATCTTCTTATCATCATAAGACAAGGTCATTCCATTTCTCTATATCTACTTAAGATATGTGCTTTCCCACCCTGTATATTCTTATTATTGATCTTTTCTTTCTCCTTTCTTCTTCCTCCTCTGCTAGTTGTCCATCTCTGAAGGTATTGCGTTTCCTAACAAGGGTGCAGCTAAAATTGGAAGGTTGGCAGTCAAAATTTCTATCTCAAGCTGGTAGAGCCGTATTGATTGACTTAGTCATATATAGTATGCCAGTTTTCCTTGCCTAAGTCACTTTTATCCCAAAGAAGGTGATCAGTTTCATTGACCGGCTATGTGCAATTTTTTTTTGGTATGGAGAGAAAGACACCAGAAGTGTGGTAGCACACTAGACTCCATCAAGATGTTGTTCACTGTCATGAACAATGCCCAAGTGATCCTATTTTTCACATGCTGCTGCGCAGGAGCTGTTATGAACAGAATTGTGAGGTCATCAATCTCTTCACCTCCTACAATGCCTTGTGCCCGTAATTGTTCAATTGTAGCTAAGAGAACAAGGTACAAAATTACAGAGTGGAAAAAGTATTCTGCGTAGGGCGGCGGCTTGGGAGATGGGTGACATCGAAAAATTAATCTGACAGATGAGCAATTGTGCAACTTAACCAAGGATGGAACAATGTGGCAAAGCACCTTCATAACAACTGAGGGTGCAATTTGCAGACTAATCCCAATCTGAAATAATGATGATTTCAGCTTAGATGTGAAATTTCTAAGCATGACCATAATTGGTACAACAATTTTACTCTTGTCATCATCATCAACTAAGATATCTTTCTTGTGATCCACATATACTAGTTTCCAATCTATCCTCTGTATGCTGAACAGTCGAGCAAGATCCTGCTTCAACTCATCATTGCCCGAAGACCGAGTGATATCTATTGATCTACCAATCAAAAAGCTGCTATCATTAGTGGAGTCACTAGAATTAAATGCCACATCTGGAACCCCAAAAGATTGAGAAACAATTGATGTTGAGAATTCTGCTTGAGTTTCCTTGGAGCCACTGGAATTGGAAATAATGTTGTTTGAAGTGAGATTAGTCTGATAGTCTTTGCCAGAGCTTATGTTTTTTGCTAGTAAAGGATCACTAGGCATTGGTATCCCAAGAGGGTTATCAATGTCAACTCCAAAAAGTACATTGTTTCTCGGATCAGAAGCTGGAACTTCACTTTTCTGCATACCATCTGAACTAAAAATTAATGATTGTTGATTGAATGAAGGTTCTTTGATGGTTATGCTACAATATCCCTTGTTCATGAGTGCATGAGGAATGATAGGACAATTGTTTGTTGAAGGTGATGTAGAACAAGATGGGTTATCTTCAGCCCGGGTTACGGATACATCCTCATTGTCCAAACAGAGTTGCTGCAAGCTAACAGCAGTAAATGAGACAGCCATATTGATAGCATTTCTTCATGATGCTCAATGTTCTGCATTTAAAACTGGGAGGAATTCATGTCATCATTAGGGCCTCCACCCAAACCAGATTCTTCATCTGGATTATCCATCTGTTTGTGTGTGCCAGATCCTGTCACAAGTCTAGTGGAATCTTCTCCCTGGATATCACCATCTACACTTCCCTGTATGGCATATATCTCATCGATCGGAAAACTATGATGCAAACTAACTCCATTAACACGAGAGCTTAATGATGTAGATCTGTCAGCATAAGCAGCTTGCTCAATATCATCGTGTATTAAGGTGCCGTTTGATAGGCTGTTAAGGAGGTGTTTGATAATCGTGCTTTTGTAGATAACCTCGGCTAATCCGATGGGTGCGAGGAGGTTAGTGGGGTCCACGTCACTCTCTATCGTCACTACTTCACTCTAATTCATTATCAAACCGGCCCTAATATCATAACATGTTGCTTTCAATGATGTTTCCATGTTTGATGCGCCATAAGATATTTAAAGTGCCTTGGCATTTGTTTCTCATTTTGATTTTTAATTCAAACATATCAAAACTAACCAGATTGATAATTTTAGAATGGAATGACTATGCTGTTTTGCAGTACCTCACATACCTCACATGACATCTAAGAAAGATATTGTCTTCTTAGATTAAAAATTATTTGGAGAGAAAAAGGTCTAGGGATTGGAACAAATAGATAGTTCTTCAACTATAAAAACCAAAGAGATCTCAAATATTTTTATTTAACTAGAGAGTTTTTTATAAGATCATTCTATCTAAATGAATAACATTTTTTATGACGGAGAATCTAACAAAACTAGCAAATGTCAAGAAATGAATAATATTTTTGTCTAATTAGGTGACTAATGTAGATTCGGAAATCTCACCCCAAAGAATAAATCTTCTATGAATTCTGCCACCTGTGAAATTTAGAATCTAAGGAGGAGGTATTAATAGCGAGGGAGCATGGGTAAGTATTATAGTATAGATGGAGCCAATTGATGGTGGAAAATGTTGAGTATGGCCCGTTACAGTGTGTGTCTGCGAGGGGGAGGGGGGCCACGGACAGGGGAAGAGAGGGCGGTGGAGGGGGTGGGGGAGGGCGGCCGGAGGGAGTGAGGGAGCGGGAGAGGGGGGGCTGAGGTGTGTGCTGTGCGTGTGTGTGTGTGTCTGCGAGGGGGAGAGGGGCCACGGACAGGGGAAGAGAGGGTGGTGGAGGGGGTGGGGGAGGGCGGCCAGAGGGAGTGATGGAGGGCGAGAGGGGAGAGGGAGAGGGAGTGAGGGAGCTGGACAAGGGAGAGGGAGAGGGATTGAGGGAAGGGAACATGATCGGGAGAGAGAGAGGGAGAGGGAGGCCACTTACCGGCCGGCGGCGACGGCGACCGTGGGAAGAGGATGATGGCGGCGACGGCGACCACGACCGTGAGAGGGAGGGAGGTTGGCGAATGGCGGCGACGGCGAGGACGGCGGGACCTCCGGCGACGGCGAGGACGGCGGCGACGGCGGCGAGGACGGCTCCGGCGGCGACGACCGCAAGCAGAGGGTAGAGGAAGGAGAGAGTGAGAGGGAGAGTGGGGGGGTGGAAATGGGGCCGGGTGGAAGAGGTGGGAGGGAGGGGTCAGAGGTGGCGGGAAGTGTGGAATTTTCCGACGGAAATACGGACGGAACTTATTTCCGTCTGAAATTTCAGACGGATTATTTCCGTCTGAATATCCGTCCCAAATTTGCGACGTATATAAAGACGGAATATATTCCGTCTATAATTATAGACGGATCTTCAGACAGACTATAGTATGTCCTTAATAATAACGGAATTTGTGACGGACACTAATCCGTCACAAATACAGACGGATTTTAAGACGGAAAATATCCGTCTGAAATATCCGTCTGAAATCTCACTTTTTTTGGTAGTGCTCGTGACTCACATCATTGGACTCACTGAAGTCATGCCTCTTTAACTCTTTGCAGTTGTGCCTCTCGCATGTGTTGGACTCGTGCCTCTGGCAGGCTCTCTCCGACATTATGGCGAACGCGATGGCCCCCTACCTCTCGCACCTCTCGTAGGTGTTTCCTCCTAAACGAGCATTGTCGACTGCATTACAGCCCCTTAAGTGAGTACCAATTTGTTATATTTTTTAAATTTGTAAAATTTGACTTATAACACTCCTATTTAGTTCAAAGAAACTTAATTAAAAACTAAGTTAGTTCAAAATAACCCATTTAGGATAAACCGAAAAACTCAGATTCGGGAGTCCAATATCTAAAATACTAGTCTAACTAAGCTAGCTTTAAATCGAAGAACTCGGGTTTTAGGAGGTACAAAATCTAAAATACCTGTTCAATCAGTATGTTGATCATTCCAACACGATCGGGGATCGGGGAGGTGAGAGTGACCTGTGGGAGCTAACGAAATCTAAATCGGATTCCTAATTTGGACTCAGATCTCAAACTACCCTTTTTTCGAATTAAGTTAGTTTACAATTGAAGAACTCGTGTTCAAGGGATATAAAATCTGAAATATCAGTCCGATTAACTTGTCGATTATTCCAACACGACCAGAGAGGCTAGAGTAACCTATGAGAGTGACGAAATCTAAATCAGATTTTTGGTTTGGGCTTGGTGTTCAAACTACCTTTTTCTATACGATGACGGGGGAGACGAGGACGACGACATCTAAGATTTTTGTTGATTTTTTAAGTTATTGTAAAAAAATTATACTTTTTAAATATTATATTTGAACAATGGTGCACTTGACTTTAATAATATAAATATGTAATTTTCATTTGTCATTGTGCGTCTGATATGGGTATTGTATATATTTATTATTGAAATAGATTTTCTAATATCTTTTAAAAATAAATTAGTTTTTAAAAAAATTAAAAAAATATTAACATATTTGAGATAGTTCAAATCGATTATTAAGTAAGAATTTAGTGACAAATTACCGTCGGATATAGATTCCGTCACTAAAAGCGAATGTCTGAACTTTGCGACAGAAATATCGGTCATAACATTGTAACAGATTAGCGTTAGATTTTATATCGGTCGTTGAAGAACGAGTCTCTACATTCAGCGACAGATTTGACACAACTCTCTTTCCCTAGATAAATTTAAGATGAAATTGCGACGGAAAATGTTGTCGTGAATGAGCAACCAAAAAAAAGAACGGACATGTTCGGTCACAAATTAGTCACTAATCCATCTCTAAATTCATTTGAGAGAGATTAATGATGGATTAACGACGGATCGTGTCAATCGCTAATTACGACTTTTCTTGTAGTGAAAGTGCTATTTGATCTGGAATGAGAAGCTCACAACACTTGGACGAGAATGCTCAATAGATAATTAAATATGCTCGAGTCACTCTAGTTCGTCTCTTTGGTGTCTTCGTCTTGTATTTATAGACATCTTCATTTGACACGACTTATCTTGAAATTAATTTTTTTTTCTCTTTGATTTTTCCATTGGTTGAGAAAGGAGAGAGCGGCTAGCCGTACTTGTGGGTTGTGCGAGGGAACCGGGGGGGGGGGGGGGGGTGAAGGGAGGCACACAGGGGAGGCTGGTGGAGTGGATGTCTCAGGTGGAGGTGCTCTCCCACCGCGCCGTGGGGTGCTTCGTCATCCATTGCAGCTGGAACTTCATAGTGGAGAGCTTGGTGTGTGGTGTGCTCACGGCAGGGTTCCCACAGTGGATAGACCAACCCTCCAACATGTGGCTGGCGGAGGTGGCGTGGGGCACTGGGGTGCGCGCGGAGGCGAATGCGGAGGGCATGCCGCCTCCAATAGAGGCCAGTCCAAGCTGCCCCCTTGACACCACCGGAGAGAAAGAGGAGGAAGGTAACGGTGGGTTGGTATATCTGGGTGCAGAGGAGCCTTCGACATCAAGGGGCCGTCGGAGAGGAGGGGAAAGAGGAAGAGGGAGACGGCGTTAGAAGAGAAAATCAGACGAGACAAGAGAGGGGATTTGAAAAACAGCTCCTCCCCCTTTATACCAAATAAGTTTATCTAAAATTTAAAAATTATGACATATTTATTAAATACAATGTTATCTGTTTTTATAGATTTCAAAATTTAAGTTAAAAATTAGCATAACATAATTTTTTTGATAGAAAGGGTTTTTTTTCTAAAAAATACTAGCAAACACCCTATTAAGCACAAATCTAGATAAAATAATTTTCATTGGAGAACACATATAGTACGAGGACTAGCTAATTCAATAGACCATGTTTATCTGTTCATTCATTGGAGGACTTTTCCCAAGATAGCCTCGTTATGCATAAGCTCCCCTTGAATTATCATGCTTCTCTTTAATTTCATGCTTCTCGTTATGCATAGTACTTGTCCTTCAGGGAACGATCATGGGAATAGCCACGCTTGAGAGAATAAAGATCATCCTGTGCAGTTTTATAAGCTACATTCCCATTCTTTCCCATTCCAGATATTGCAAGGCTCATCCCTCATATTCTGATTTCTTATGTAAGGTTCCCATTTAGGCTGCGTTTGAAAATCATTGGGAAATGACTTTCAAAATACAATCTTCTCACAGATTTTAATTTATTTCAAATGGGCAGAACTATCTTAGCTTTCGTGAAAAAAAAATTTGCAGAGGAATTAAAACTAGGTACAAAAGTGTCCAATTTTCTTAATCCATCGAAGTTGCCTCATGGTAGATTCTTGAAGATTTTAAATGATTGTAATCACTGACATCCTGTCAATTAGTACGGCATATAAATTTTTTTCAAATATGCTTTGCCCAATGATTTTCAAACGTAGCCTAAGCCACGTTTTCCTTCGTATTAACGTCTTGTCGCATTTTTAGTCACTTCTACTATAATGGAATTTTATTTTCTTATTCTTCTCTTTTCTTGTTCTTCTCTTCTTATTTCTTCTACCTCTGGAGTTTTTTTTTTTTGAGCCCTCTCTTGGAGAAAGATTTTTTTTTTTTTTTGCTATGGAGATTCAATTAAAGGCTAAGGCCGAGATTGAATTTAATTTAGAGTTGAGAATATGAAGCTTAACTATGAGGAGTTATAGAGATGAATTATCTTTTTAGTCGTGGTTTCAAATTATTTTGGAAGATATTATGGTTGTCCCGAAGGAGGAGGAGGTGACGATCCCCTTGGTGTTCTGGTTTGAGTAGGGATTTCGTTTGGCAAATGTCTTCACCCTCATCTCGGTCAATGTACTTCATTTTCCAATTCCGACTCCAAGCTTGTATACTTCTTCTTCTTTTTTTGAGGAACACGAGAAGTTTTCATTTCATCCACCTACATAAAAAATTTACATGCACGAGCAACACGTACAAACTATCATCATCAGAGTCTTATACCAATTATTTGGGGTCGACTATATGAATCTTGTTCCGTCAAAGATTTCTATCAAGTGCTAAATTCATATTTAAACCCAAGAAACTAATGTCCTTCCTAATAACATTGCACCATCTCATTTTAGGTCTTCCCCGAGCTCTTTTACTAACATCCACTAAGATTCGGTCACATCTTTTAACCGGCGCTGAGTTAGGGAGACGAAGCACATGACCAAATCACCTGAGTCTATTTTCTCTCATTTTACTATCAATTGGGGCTATCCCTAAATCCTTACGAATGTGCTCATTCCTAATCTTGTCTTTCTTAGTCTTGCCACACATCCATGTCAACATCTTTATCTCTGTTACACACATTTTATGAATGTGTTCCTTTTGTACTGCCCAACAGTCGGTACCATATAAAAAAGCAGGTCTCACAGCCGTTCTATAAAACATCCTGGAGAGGGGGATTTCCGCAGCCCACCACAAAGGCAGCCCAACAAGACCCACAAGGCCCAACCAGGCGAGCCCGCCCGAGTGATAGCCCACAGGGCCCACTTAGGGAAGAAAAGCCCAATAAATAAGACTCGAGGAACTAACTCTCCCCGGCGGCCTTCTAGGCTCGGAGGGCCCGAGACAACGGTCAGGTCCCAAGGAAGGTCCGGCCTAAAGCCCTCCCCCGTCCGAGAGAGATAGGCGCTAGCCGACCTATCCGACCCCACCTTCGCCGGGCCATGCCTATCGCTCGGACAAGAGCTAGCATCCCCGAGGCTCGGTAAGGCCGGTTGATTATCCGCATGTGCAGCCATTCAGAGTCCCCCACCAGTGGGAGAGTTAGGGGAGCCGCCGGACTCCGAGGGGATAACGTTCCCACGATCAGGCCATGAAAGCCCCCGTTAAAGACGTAACTCCCGCCGGGAACCCCTCAGCTTGCAGGACTCCTAAAGGCGGCGCACTATTTAAGCAAGGGATACCCTCCGGAAGAAGGTAAGAGAGAAACAAGGCATTCACACACCCTTAGCTCCTGAGCACGATTCGCTTCACCCTCTGGTGGAGAGGATTCTCGCGCATCAGCTCTCTCCTCCCCCCATTATCGCTTCCACCATAGCTCTACTGACTTAGCCATCGGAGGGTTTTCCCCCAGGGAGATCCCCTGGGCCCTCTGATACGTTTTCCTCTCTTGCAGATTCATCTTCTGGTGATCCATAGCCCGCTCAGGACTCAGCGCGAGATCTCACCTCTTCATCTGGCGCCGTCTGTGGGAAACGAACGAAGAGCCAAGATGGTGAGAAAAAGCTCAGGGAGGAGATCCGCCGATGGGAAGGGTAAGGCTATGGCAGCAGCGGGAGGCGCCCCCTCTAGGGTCTCGCAGAGCCCCCCCTCCAACGCCAGCATCCACACCAACAGGCCACCACCCCCCCCCCCGGCGGAGACAGGGGCACCCCTCGACGGTGGCACCAACGCCTTCCAGGCCCTCAACGAAAAGATGGACGTCCTCGTGGAGCTCATGAGGGCCCAGGAGGCTAGGGACGCAAGGTCCCGCGCCCCGTCAGGAAGTCCCCCTCGAAGGAGTGCGACGCAGCACACCGCCGGAGGCCGCTTCACCCTCCGCGGCCGACAGCTCCTCCGCAACGACGTCAGAGGACCCTCGCATGCTCCGCCTACGGAGCAAGAGGCTTCCTCCACGCCGAGGAGAGGGAAGCAGGGGGCGAGGCGGCTACGCCCGGGCACCAGTGCCCCGGGAGATCGCCACTACGCCCCCCCCAGCCCCACGGCGCGACCGCAGCCAGAGCTGTCTCTCCGGCTACGAGATTTTGAAAGACGGTTCGCAGAGCAAGAGCGCACCCTCCGCGCCCTGCAGAAGACCTCTTTCCCGGAGGACGAGGAGAAATCCCCTTTCTCCGAGTACATCTTGAAGGCAGAGGTCTCTCCCAGAGCCTCCATCCCAACCTTCAAGCTCTACGACGGCCAGGGCGACCCAGCCGACCACTACGATAGCTTCGACGCCCTGGTGACCCTGCATGGAACGCCGGATCCCATCAAATGCCGAGCCTTCACGGCCACCCTGGTCCAAGGCGCTCAGGCATGGTTCCGGGCCCTCGCCCCTGGGTCCATCCGAGACTTCAGGTAATTTGGGCGAATTTTCAAGGAGAGTTTCGCCGGTAGCGCCCCCCCAAGGTCAGTAGCGGGGCTCCTGGCTCTCAAACAGGCACAAGGGGAGAGGCTCCGGACTTACGTCCATCGATTTAAATCGGAAGCCCTCAGGATCCCCTGCCTGGATGTGGCCTCAGCCACAACCGCACTGACCGGGGGCACCCGGGACGAGAATCTCCGCCGCGAGCTTGTCCTCCACCCTCCCTCGACCCTTACCGAGCTAGTGACTCTGGCACTGCGCCACGCCGAGTGCGAAGAAGTACTCAGCGCCTGCCGAGACGCAACCGGCTCGGGTCGGGAGGGGGACAAGAAGCGGACCTCCGAGCCAAACCCTGGCTCGGGTAAGAAGCGCGATCGAGAAGGAGAGCGCAAGAGAAAGTACGAGCGGTACACCCCCTTGACCGCGCCAGTCTACGAGATCTATGAAGACATCAAAGACTCGGGACTTCTCCGCCAGCCCGAGCCAATCAGGTCGAAGAACCGCAAGCGGGACAGGCATTGCCTGTTCCACGGCGACCACAGCCACCACACCGGAGATTGCCATCAGCTCCAGGACGAGATCGAGCGCCTCATCCGTCTGGGGCATCTAGCCCGGTTCACGACCGGGCACAAAGAAGACCGAGACGCCGCAGAGGAGATCGACAACGCCCCCCGAGGGGTCCACATCAACGTCATCTCCGGAGGAGCGGCATCGGACGGCGACACCAGCCGAGGAAGGAAACGTCATGCCGAGCGGGCCAGCCGAGCCTTAGAGCCCCCCAGAGGCCCGCCGATGGAGCCCCAGGTCATAGTCTTCTCCGACCAAGACCTGGAAGGGCTGAGCACCCCGCATGACGATGCCCCCGTTATCTCGGCCACGATAAATCACTGTAATGTAGACAGGATTTTGGTTGATAATGGGAGCGCCCCCGATGTATTATCTTATGACTGTTTTCTCAAGATGGGGGAAGACCCATCCAAGCTCCGCCCGATCCGAACGCCCCTTTGCGGGTTTAATGGCCTGGCCACCTACCCCGAGGGAGCCCTAAGCCTGCCGGTCACTATCGGCACCCCACCCAAAACCGTTACGGTCATAGTGGACTTCATAGTGATTAAAGGTATGATAGCATACAATGCCATTTTTGGCCGGAAAATTCTCAGCCGAATAAAGGCCGTACCATCTACCTATCACCAAAAAATGAAGTTTCCCACCAAAAATGGGTTGGGGGAAGTCCGAGGTAACCAGGCCACGGCTAGAAGGTGCTACAATATCTCGGTGGAAGCCTCAAGGCCGGACGGGAAGGATAAGGGCCCCAGGGGAGTCGAAGGAAAAGCCGTGACCACCGAACCCGGTGGCGAGTTATTAACGGTATTCCTGAACGACGACCCGGCCCTAGGAGTAAGGATCGGCGCCGACCTACCACCAGAGGAACAACAGCAATACAAGGAGTTTCTTTCTGAGTACGTTCGGGTCTTCGCTTGGTCCGATGATCAACTCCCTGGTATACCAGAGGAAACTGTGATGCACAAGCTCAACCTCGATACCACCGTGAGACCCGTACGGCAGTGGAGGAGGAAGCATGCGCCCGAGAAACAGGCGATCATCAAGGCGCAGGTCACCAAGGGACAAGAGACTGGTCTCTTTAGACCGGTCCTGTACCCGACGTGGCTAGCCAACGTCGTCCTGGTGCCGAAAACCACAGGCAAGTGGCGAATGTGCGTAGACTTCACCGATCTGAACAAGGTCACCCCCAAGGACTGCTATCCGCTATCGAGCATCGACCAACTGGTTGACTCAACCTCGGGCAACGAGATACTCAGTTTCCTGGATGCCTATTCGGGTTATCATCAGATCCGAATGAGCCCTGAAGATGTCGAGAGGACCGCCTTCATCACCAACTACGGCGTGTACTGCTACACCCGGATGCCCTTCGGATTGAAGAATGCTGGAGCCACATACCAGCAACTGGTCAACCATATGTTCGAGGGACAGTTAGGTCGGAACGTCGAGGCCTACATCGACGACATGCTCGTCAAGACCTCGAGGGCCCAAGACCACTTCACCGACCTCGCCGAGACTTTCGGCACCCTCCTGAGGTACAGCATGAAGCTCAATCCCGCCAAGTGCGCCTTTGGAGTAAGATCCGGGAAGTTCCTCGGTTTCCTGGTCACTCAGCGAGGGATCGAAGCCAACCCCGATAAGGTCCAGGCCATCCTGGACATGCGCCCGCCCGCATGTATTAAAGACGTCCAGCGTCTGACGGGGCGTGTCGCTGCTCTCAGTCGTTTCATGTCCCGTGCGGCCGAACGATGCTTGCCCTTCTTCAAGCTGATGAGGGGGCCCAAGGTAGCATCTGCTACGTTCGCATGGGATGGGGAATGCCAGACAGCGTTCGCCGAGCTCAAAGAGTTCCTGGCTTCGCCCCCGGTGCTTTCCAAGCCCGTCCCGGGCGAGGTCTTGTTTCTCTATCTCTCGGCGACGCCATCAGCGGTCAGATCGGTCCTAGTCAGAAATGACTCAGGAATCGAGATGCCGGTCTACTACACCAGCAAGGTGCTCAACGAGGCCGAGTGGAGGTACCCCGCAACCGAGAAACTCGTGCTAGCATTGGTTACCTCCGCAAAGTGCCTCCGACCCTACTTCCAGGGGCATCCCATCACCGTGCTAACCGGCGAGCCACTGAAGAAGATGCTGGCCCATCCCGAAGCCTCGGGGCGACTCGTCAAATGGGCCATCATGCTCAGGGCCTACGACATCTCGTATCGGCCACGATCAGCTATCAAAGGACAAGCGCTCGCCGACTTCATCGCCAAGAGCACCGTTCCAGTCGAGGACAGGCCTCCGACAGCAACCGGGCCAACCTAGGAGCTGTTCGTCGATGGATCATCCAACTCGGTCGGCAGCGGCGCAGGGATCCTCCTAAAGTCCCCCGAAGAAATAGAATTGCAATACGCCCTGAAGTTCAACTTTCTGGCGTCCAATAATGCTTCCGAGTACGAGGCCCTTATCTCGGGAGCCCGCATGGCCCGACGGTTGGGGGCCGAGCGAGTCAGGATCCACACCGACTCCCAGCTAGTTGCAAGCCAGGTCAATGGTGAGTACGAAGCTCGGGAGGCACCTATGATCAAATACCTCCAGTTGGTCCGGAGCCTGGCCCAGCAGTTCGAGGAGTTCGAGGTAGTCCGAATAGCTCGGGAGCAAAACTCTCGGGCGGACGCCCTCTCCCGACTGGCCTCCTCCCTAGACCCGGAAGGTACACGATCGGTCCTCCTAGAAGAGCTAGAGCGCCCGAGCATAGACTCGGAGCTCCTCGCCATTGACTCGGCCACTCCCGGTGACTGGCGCTCCCCCTACCTGTCCTAGGTACGGGACTCCCAGGAGCCCTCCGACCCTCGGGAAGCCCGCCGAATGAAGTACCAAGCTCGGCGCTTCGTCATCCTCGACAACGTTCTCTACCGAAGATCGTTCTCCGGGCCCCTTCTGAAGTGTCTCGGTCCCGACGAAGCGAGCCAAGCTGTTGAAGAGATTCATCAAGGCCTGTGCGGAGCACATTCAGGAGGTCGGTCGCTGGCCAGAATCCTGGTAAGGCAGGGGTACTGGTGGCCTACCCTACAGCGCGACTGCACGGCTTACGTACAACAGTGCGACCGTTGCCAGCGGTTCGACCATTTGGTCCATCAGCCGGCCACGTAACTTATCACCCTTACCGAGCCCTACCCTTTCGCTCGGTGGGGGATCGACATCCTTGGGCCATTCCCAACGGCTCAATCCCAGAAGAAGTTCATCATCGTCGCCATCGACTACTTCACCAAGTGGATTGAGGCTGAAGCTACAGCAAGGATCACCGAGACAGTCGCCTGGGGCTTCGTTTGGAAATCGATCATCTGTCGCTTTGGCATCCCCCGAGTGATAGTGAGCGATAATGGGCGGTAATTCGACTCTCGGTACTTCCGAGACAGATGCGCCGACCTAAATATCCGCAACCACTTCACTTCGGTCGCCCACCCTCAGGCCAACGGGCTGGTTGAAAATGCCAACAAAACCATCTTGAAGGGCATAAAAACCAGACTCGGCAAGGCTAAGGGTAGCTGGCTCGAGGAACTGCCTAGCGTACTATGGTCGCACCGAACGACCCCCAGGACGGCAACCGGTGAGACCCCTTTTCAGCTGGTATATGGCACCGAAGCCGTCGTTCCGTTAGAGATCGCCAATCCGTCTCTCCGAGTGATCAGCTTTTCGCCCGAGGCAAACGAGCAGAAGTTGCTCGAGAACCTCGACCTGGCAGACGAACTCCGAGAAATCACGAACGTCCGAGCTACGGAATACCAGCGCCGCCTCACTCGGTACTACAACGCCAAGGTCCGGGGCAGACAATTCCGACCAGGGAACTTCATCCTCAGGAAGACCGAAGCCTCTCGACCACTGGAGGCGGCGGGCAAGCTATCCCCCAACTGGGAATGCCCCTACCGAGTGATCGAGACGCTCGGGAAAGGTGCGTACAGGTTGGCCACAATGGAAGGGGAACCCATTCCCCGGACATGGAACGCAACCACACTACGCAGATTTTATTTCTAAAAACTGTATCAACAAATCGGGTAAAATAAAACCCCCTTTTTGCATTCTTTTTGCATTCATTCAAGATAATTGTTGGTACATCAGAAAGGCAACTGCCAATACATTACATAGTGAAAAGCAAAAATCTATCTAACACCACGGCAGACGGCCATCGCCCGGCCGACCCGGTCTTGACCTTCTCGCATCCAGCCACTGACTCTGCCTCGCGTAGAAACTGGCTCGGACAAGAGATGGTCGACCCAGCTGGCTCGGGTGGACCGTGACAAGGGTGACAGAGGGATGACAAGGAGAAGGTCACCTTTCACGCGAGGAAGGCTACCTTCCAAGTTGGCAACAACCTGGAAAAAAGAGCGCCGTGAAGGTCTCCTCTCTGCCAATCCACCAACTCCTTGGAGGCGAACAGAAAGCAAGCAGCCCCCGAAGAGTGAAAGAAATGAAGAACAAAAGAGAGAGAAAGAGGCTGCGGACAGAGGTGAGCCGCCTCCTCCCCTCCCACGGAGGGGAATGGCGGCCGGCATCCCTAACTCCCCCATCCGCCCTCCATCCCGGCATCCGCCCGGAAGCCTCGCCGGAGCCAAGAGGAGGCAAACGGCGTGCCCCCACACGTCGAAGCCCTCTCCAGATCCGCGTGGCGACCGTCGGACCCGTCTCATGCACGCGCGGCGACCGTGGGATCCGACCGATATTCCAGGACAGCTGGAACCAGCCGCTCCCCGTCGTCTGCGGCGTCACCTTCTGAAGGGTCCTCCATGCTCCGATCGCGGCGGCGCAACGCAGAGCGAAAACGAGGGAATAAGAGCAGACCGCCGGCGAGAGTCCTAAGTGTTAAGAGGGAAGGAGCACCCTTCGGTCTTTTTTATAGGCCAAGGGAGGCCACGCGCCTTAAATGACTCCCCCCTCGAAAACACGCTACAGGACCTCCCCTGGAAGGTCACCTCCAATTCCTCGGTCCCCGCCCTAGCGGGATTCGCGAAGTGCCTCGACTTTCAAAGCATGGTGGAATGAAAGGACGCCCCGCCAGAAGTCTCCCGAATCGGCATGCGAAAACGATGCTCCAGCCTCCGCACCTCCGCTTCCCCTAACTCACTGCAGTTGGGGACGGGTTCCCGCCTCGCCGGCACAAGCTCCGGACTCTGACCAGCCATCGAGTCGGGGGAAGATCCCTCGTACGAGCTCGAAGACTCCGGGGGAGAAGGAAGTTACCGGACCGCCTCTGCGGTTACCCTCGCCAACTCCACGAACGCCGCCGCAAGGCTCCGCGTCTCCGCTGTGCTCTCACGGCGCATCAAGAAGCAAGGAAAGCTTAAAACCCTGGAAGCCTAGAACGATGAACAGCGTCCCCTAAAAACCCCTGAGGGTGACGGCGCGTCGTTCCGTGCTCCGAGAAAAAGGGGGGGCCCTTCGTTTCGAATCCGTCAGGATCATCATTACGGGCCTCGGCGACCGCTATAAGCGGCTCCATAACGCCAACGGAATTCCACCCACCTGAGCCACGCCGGTCCAAAGCCTCGAAAAACTACTCATCCGAGCCTCCTTGGCTCGGGAGTAGGAGGGGGACAAGTGGAGAGGGGGATTTCCGCAGCCCACCACAAAGGCAGCCCAACAAGACCCACAAGGTCCAACCAGGCGAGCCCGCCCGAGTGATAGCCCACAGGGCCCACTTAGGGAAGAAAAGCCCAATAAATAAGACTCGAGGAACTAACTCTCCCCGGCGGCCTTCTAGGCTCGGAGGGCCCGAGACAACGGTCAGGTCCCAAGGAAGGTTTGGCCTAAAGCCCTCTCCCCGTCCGAGAGAGATAGGCGCTAGCCGACCTATCCGACCCCACCTTCGCCGGGCCATGCCTATCGCTCGGACAAGAGCTAGCATCCCCGAGGCTCGGTAAGGCCGGTTGATTATCCGCATATGCAGCCGTTCAGAGTCCCCCGCCAGCGGGAGAGTCAGGGGAGCCGCCAGACTCCGAGGGGATAACGTTCCCACGATCAGGCCATGAAAGCCCCCGTTAAAGGCGTAACTCCCGCCGGGAACCCCTCAGCTTACAGGACTCTTGAAGGCGGCGCACTATTTAAGCAAGGGATACCCTCCGGAAGAAGGTAAGAGAGAAACAAGGCATTCACACACCCTTAGCTCCTGAGCACGATTCGCTTCACCCTCTGGTGGAGAGGATTCTCGCGCATCAGCTCTCTCCTCCCCCCATTATCGCTTCCACCATAGCTCTACTGACTTAGCCATCGGAGGGTTTTCCCCCAGGGAGATCCCTTGGGCCCTCTGATACGTTTCCCTCTCTTGCAGATTCATCTTCTGGTGATCCATAGCCCGCTCAGGACTCAGCGCGAGATCTCGCCTCTTCACATCCCTTTGAGTTTCACAGGCATACGATGATCACAGAGGACTCCTGATGCGCTTCTCCATCTTAACCAGCCTGCCTTAATCCTATGTGTAATGTCGTCATAAATCTCATCATTCTCTTGTATGATAGACTGTAACGATCCAAGATCCGGATGCCGGGAAGAACCCAATACCACTCGAATCCTGGCCCGTCGCCCATGAGCCGGAGGGCTCGGAAGGGCTAAAAGGAGTGTAGAGGTACAAAGAAATAAGAAATAAATCAGGATAATTCAACAATTAACAGAAATAAATAAACTAACTACAATAGAGTCCAGTCCAACAGAAGTATAGTCTAAGACAGAAGAGTGTACCCAACACCGAGTGAACACTCGGCCCGGCGAGCTGGCAACTACGAATCTCCGCACAGCACCCTCGAACCTTGAGGAAGAACCGTCACACCTGAAAAGCATGGGAGAGCCTTCTATCACTGGCTCGGTAGGGGTCTCGCAGAACCCCAACCGTAAACAACGGCGGTAGCAGAAAGCAGCAACAACAGCAAGAACAGTAAACCCGGTGGCCAGTAAAACCTCGGCTCTACAGCTATTCCTACTGTATCGAAAAACACGCCCCGATCTCACAATCGGGGGACCACCGGACTAACGGAAAAACCTCTGACTACACTGCCAGGAGAACCATTACAACACCACTGTCGTAGAGGCCCGTCTCACAGATAAAGGCCCAACCCAAAACTACGCGGTCCGGGTAGACACGATCACAACCTCGCCGTCGTGAACCCTATACCGGCTAGAAAACCCTCGGTGACACTCACCGAAAACCCTAGACCTCGGCTTCTGGAAAACACCTGGGAACTACTGTGGACACTAAAAAAATTTTCACGTCATATTTTCGTGCAGGGGAATAAAGAAGAGAAGAAAAGATAAGAGAAGAGGAAAAGAAGAAAAGGAAACGGCGCGCTCCCAACACCCTTCAGTGGCACGCCTGCAGGGTCCTCCCTCATCGGCACGCCCTGCAAGCCTCTCAATGGCACGCTGGCAGGCCCACTAGCGGCACACTCGCGGTGCCCTCCAGTGGCACGGTCCCTTAAACGCCTTCAACGGCACACTCCTTCAAGTGCCCTCAGCGGCACACCCATTTAGTGCCCTCCAACGGCACGCCCTACAGACCCACTAGCGGCACACCCTCAAAGCCTGGCCTCGTGGCGGAACGCCACGGCGACCCTTCAGCGGCATGCTCGCAGGCCCGCCCAACGGCACACTTTTCCATCCTTCCAGCGGCGCACATGTCTCATCCCCCAATGGCACAGCACTCCGCCCATCCACCCGGTGCAACCGGCAAAATAGACGTAGGGCCATTCCCTATGGCCTTTGGCGCATAGCAGGGACAGCTCAAGGCTAGCTGAGGTGTCGCCCAAGGGTGAAGGCACGCAGGCTACCCCCCTACAACCGAGGACGGGAGAGTCAACTCCCATTTAATGCCAGACGTTCCCGCCTTCGAACCATCCCGCCGTGGGAGATATAAAAAGCCCCCGCTGCTCCATGGCAAGAGATAGAGACAGAGACACACAGAGAGAGATGGACAGAGAAGAGAAGAAGAGGAAAAGAAGAAGAAGAGGAGGGAAGGCACTTGCTCCCCCCACCGCTCCGACCACCGCCGTCTGTGCGAAGAGAGAGAAGAAGAGAAGAAGAGAGAAGAGACTACCCTCCCCGGCTACTCCGACTGCCACCCATGTGGGAAGAGAGAAGAGATGAAGAGAGCCCGGCCACCGTCTGAGTGAAAGAAAAAAGTAGAAGAGAAGAAGAGAGGGAGAGAGAGGTTCCAATGTAGCAGGAGAGACTACATTTGACCCTCATTGCCTCGTTGCTTTGTTTTCTTTCTTTCTCTCTTTGTTTTCCTTGAGCATGTAACCCCCTTGCGGTTTCTTCATGAATAAACTCCATGTTTGCCTTGTCCACTTGCTTGTGTGCTCTTAATTCACGCCCTTTCCCTTTCAGTGCATTGGCGGTTTCCTGTATGATTGCCCGCTTCTTGAGGTCCCCTTAGAGCTCACTCGACCAATGAGTGGTGCTTCTGTGAGCTTGGAGTCCTCCCTCATGGCCACAGTCCCAGGTTGCTCGAGGGCGTTGCATGGTCCCTTCAGGCTCTTCCCAGGGGCTTGATCTCCCCATTTAACCCCCCCCCTTTTTTTCCAGCTCCAGCGGCACACCTGCCTTTGCCCCTCTCCGGCACGCTCGCGCTCACCCCTTGCCGGCACACCCGCCTGCGCCCACTCCGGCACACCTCCAAGCTGCCCCAGTCCGACACACCCCCAACGTGTCTTGCCCGGCACACCCTAGCGTGGCCTACCTGGCACACCTTTTCTCCGCTGGTCGCTCCCCTCCGGCACACCTGCCATGCCGCCCATTCCGGCACACCTGCTATGCCGCCCATTCCGGCACACCTGCCCATGCCTTCTCCGGCACACCCTGTCTGTGCCTCAGCCCGGAACACCCGCATAGCTCCTCATCCCGGCCCACCCGGGCCACTTCCAACCGGTGCACCTTCAGCCTGTTTCAGCCTAGTGTCTCTCACTCGTCGTTTCTTCCGGGCTTTCCGAAGTTTTATCAAAGGTGCTGCTGCCTCTGGCACCCACCTCAAATTGTCAGGTTCCGCCACTCCATGTGGGCTCGTTCCCTTTATCTCCCTTACCATCTATGTCAAGGGGAGATGCTGCCAAATTTTCTTCAGAATTAACATAATAACAGTAATAACAAAAGAGAATTAATAACGCAAAAAGAAACAACAAATGAACAGACTAAACATTAATGCAATGACTTTAACGAAATGACAACGAACTACGGAAAGTCCGAATACCTGAATACTCGCATCTTTACGACGGGTTGCCGAACATAATCATGAACATGGTTTACATGAATAAAAGAAAACCAAATCAAAACTCACACATGCATTCTATGAATGAAAGAACTTTCTCATATGCAGTCCATGTGATGCGGGACGGACATGCGACCTGGGACTCTAGCTCGCGATCGTCCCTAAGCGAGGGAAACGTTGGACCGTGCGCAGTTGAGAAACTGGCAGTGAGTCTCGGGTATCGGCCTTTCCGCGTTAACTCGGGTCGAGTCACGGCACGGTCACTCACTCTCGCTCTCGCAGCGGTGATAAAATGATGACAAGCTAGATAATCTATCACTCATGCAGCGGCATATACAAAAATATACGAGTAAAGTAATGCCTACGAGGAGGGTAGCGAGTGTACCTCCATGCTCCGGAGTGGGGAAGACGTTCCTGGCCAAGTACGGTAACTCCCGGTAACAACGGTAAAAGTTAATTACTACAGTGAATTTTATTGCGCACTCCACGCAGGGAGGTAAAGGGCTACAAGTGGGGCCCGAAAAAACTGACCCTGGGTTGACGGGCAGCAATTTGGAGGTGCGTACGGCATGAACTCGGCCTGCTGGTCCGACTCCGCACTATTCTAACTCGGTGATGTGCCAACTCAATGGCTGACTCACTAGACAGCAAGCAACGGTTTTAAAAGGAACGTCACCTTCCTAAGATCTTATGGAGGCGCCGCTTGGCTGGGACGATGGCAGGACGTCCCTGAACGACTTCCTGAAGTGGCGGCTTCTGAAGTTAATTTTTGATATTTATTCCTGAATATCTTCTGGACTATAATTTCGGACCTGCACAGGGAACATATCTGCAGGCCTCAACGACACGAATTACGACGCTCAGATCCGGTGGTCGATCGAGACGTGGCTGGTACCGTTGGAAAGAGTACTCATAGATCTACAACATATAATTTTGACAGCTCCATCCACCGAATGGATTGAAAATGAATATGACTGTAACACTATTTTTGTTTCTGACTCGGACTGACAGACACACTGGGCAGCAAGGGATCTGCCTGAAACTGACCTTTGACCGAGGGTCAAATGAATTTTATAGACTCCACGAAAATTATGGTGGAAGGGGATATATGAGTGGAACACTGAGTAATTTTTTGGAAGTTTCTGAAAATTTATACGGGGGTGGAGAAAATGTGACAAGGTGACTCTATCCCGTGGATCTGCAAAAGGGCAGATTACTGAGAGGACAAACAAAAATATGGGAAAAATACCTAATGACTTTCAAATGACACGAAATTTGAACCGGAGGTTAAGGGAGATGGAATAAACAAACCTTCAAAATTAGGGCGCGATCAGACAACAAGAGCTAGAGATAAAAATCCGGAGATGAGCTTCTATCCTGATGTAGATAGAATCCGGCGATGGTGGCGGCGGCGGCGGCGGCGGTAGAAATAGAATTCAGAGGGGCTAATGAGAAGATACAAGGGATTTAGCGTAAATCCATCTGCAAGAGGGGGAGGAAGAGAGGAGGAGGGCACACCCTTCTTTGGTTCCAACCAAATTTCATAATTTTTTTCTCTTCATTAATTTCTCTAATGACACTATATATAGGCTTATATAGAGAATGGCAAGGGGTGGGGGGGCTGGGAATTTAGTGGGAGAGAGGGGATTTTCTTCCCCATGTGGTCAAATGACCAAATTAAATAAAAAACACAACATGGGATAAATTATATTATAAGGGGGAAGCATCTTAGACTTTAAGGGTTTGAATATTGGACTTTTTAATCCAATTGTCCCCTTGAATGGTCAAGCCATCTAGAAGCCCACCTTGGACCTTTGACTGACCCCACATGGGCCCTAAGACTTAGGTGGACCAATAGGAAAGGAGATGGGGGCCCCTTGCTGGTCCTACTGGACTTTTGCACAAAAACCCAAAGAATCCTAAGGAATGACAAATTGGCTTATAAAGCCTTACAATTGCAAACCTACTTCCCAAGGATATAAATGCAAACTAAAAGGACACAAATATAAAAATAAAAGTTAGTGCCCGATGTAGATTCCCATCAATTCTCCCCGGGTGGGAAGAACTCGACCCCGTTGAGTAAGGGGTGCGGCTGCTCGTGACGCCGGAGGATCCGTCATCGTACCCGGAAGCGCGGAGTACGCTCCACTCCAAGTAATCGACACTTGCTCATCCCGTATAGATTCGATATGCACACGCTGCCATGGGAATGAGGCTAGAGGTGGACACTCCGGGGTGGGGTCACTCTCAAATGAGGGAGACGGCTCAAAGACTCACTAGGAATCACCGCGGGTCCCTTATGTGACTAGATCCGATATGTGGAGTAGAACCAATCCCAATAGTCCGACAAGTCTCATACTCGAAAGGGACTAACAACGCGAGCGTACAAAACCGACTCGACTCAACGTATGCACAGACACACAATGCACTCGACAAACAAACGAAACAAAGACTCACAAGGACCCTAAACAAACCTAATGTTAGTCCGACCCGTACATGGGTGACGGTGGACCAGGACATCCGAATATGTGCCATGCATGCATCTTATGTACCCGAAGGTTGGTGGTATGGGAAACACCTAGACGCCCAAGTATGACCCAGTCATGCATGAACGGCCCTTTGGATTTGGGTGGGGAAGGGCTAGGAGATCCAAAACTACCCTCGTCATTACCCCTAGACGTAGGTACGGCTTGCCAACTCGACCGAGGGGTAGGGGTGGGATAGTGAACTCCTTGGAAGAAGTGGAGTGAATATGATAGGTCGGGAGGTTCACTAGTGAAGGGGTCAAAAGGGTCAAAGAAGGTATGACCCCATGAAGTGGGTTCCCCCATGACTCGGTTCCAAGTTAAGAATTCATAATCACAGTTATACATTGTGATCGGTGGGACGATGGTCATGTCTAAAAAATAAGATTCCTCCTTTGGGCAAAAGGGAACGAAGTCGGACTCAACCGGCATCGGGAGGAATAGAAGAATCTCTGTGGTGACATAACCCACAGTGCACATGGAGGTAATGGACCCTATGGCTGGATGGGTGAAGTTACGACTAGTGGGTTGGTCGAAGCCTCGGGCCAATAAGTGCGTCAACTTCCATTGCCAACCTAAACCAAGAATAAGGTCACCCAATGTGTCAACATGGTGACTAGATCGGAATGTAGTATGGTAGGAGTTGACGGGCACCAAAGGTAGGGTAGGGTCCATAGATGGGTAAGGAGGTGGGACCAAGCCATCCTTGAGCCAACTGTAAGCGGCTCGGCTATGTATAGTGTACCCGTTAGAAACACGGGTGGCTCGGGCTTGGGTGGCTCCAAATAAGATGGTTCCGAATAAAGTTCGAAAGTAGAAAGTGGCAATGGAGCACTCACGGGTGGTGAATGAGCATCTATCCTTTCTATCTTTTCCAACCAATCTGAAAGCATTTTCTTGATTTCATCTAAGGTGCGGGTTGGAGTAGGGGCCTCGGGGTGGACTCGCTCCTCATCTCTTGGCTCGGGTGTGGACCTAGGCTCGGCTAGAAGCGGGGCTTCCACTTGGTGGGAGGTGACTGGGCGGACCACTTGATTGGGGTTGCTTGGAGGGCTTGGATGGGGGTGAAGGGGCGGGGTTGGTTGGAGGTGTGGCCCACTTGATTGCGGGTGAGTTGGTGGGGTTGGCTAGTGGTATGACCCCCGTGGTTGGAGGTAGGTGGGCGGGGAGGTAGACCCTCCTAAGCGCTCTCCATATCCCATCATGACTCGATGGGCCTTAGCCTTCTATCTTTCCAGAAGTACTTGATGTCCCTTCATGTTTCGGCGGCTTCATAGAAAAGTCACCTTTTGGCAAAGTCGACTTGCGCGGGACCGAACATAAGATAACACTCAAAGTAGTCGTCCATAATGGCTTCCCACTCTAGGTAGTCACTCGGATTATCGGAGCCGTAGAAGTCTCAGGCTACAGGCCATTTGGGGTGGTCCGGGTGATCGTTCATTTTAGATAGTATCGCCACCATGCAGAAGATGCGGCCCCTTGGTCATCCATGGGACACGGGGACACTAGTGGATGGACATGCCGACACTTGGACAAGACACTAGACCGACTATGCAAGGTTGGAATGCATGCACACTAAGGACCCTAGACTTAAACCAAGACTCGGTACGTGGCGGAGTTAACCGATCCGAAGATCACTCGCACAAGTGTGCGGCCTTCCCGATAGGCGTAGCCTAACGTTCGGACAACACCTTTTTATATATCGAACAATGGTATGTGGATGTAACCTTAGACCGACTTAGACGATGACTAGACGTAAACGACTCTTTTTTTTTTTTGTTAAGCAAAGACTAATGACTACCCTAGACTCAACAGGCGCTCTGATACCAAATTGATACGGGACGGACACACGACCTGGGACTCTAGCTCGCGATCGTCCCTTAGCGAGGGAAACGTTGGACCGTGCGCGGTTGAGAAACCGGCAGTGAGTCTCGGGTATCGGCCCTTCCGCATTAACTCGGGTCGAGTCACGGGACGGTCACTCACTCTTGCTCGCTCTCGCAGCGGTGATAAAATGATAACAAGCTAGATAATCTATCACTCATGCAGCGGCATATACAAAAATATACGAGTAAAGCAATGCTTATGAGGAGGGTGGCGAGTGTACCTCCACGCTCCGGGCGTGGGGAAGACGTTCCCGGCTAAGTACGGTAACTCCCGGTAACAACGGTAAAAGTTAATTACAACAGTGAAATCTATTGCCCACTCCACGCAGGGAGGTAAAGGGCTACAAGTGGGGCCCGGGAGGACCGATCCTGGGTTGACGGGCAGCAATCTGGAGGTGCGTACGTCACGAACTCGGCCTGCTGGTCCGACTCGACACTATTCCAACTCGGTGCTGCGCCAACTCGGTTGCTGACTCACTGGACAGCAAGTAACGGTTTCCAAAGGAACGTCACCTTCCTGATATCTTCGGAGGCGCCGCTTGGCTGGGACGATGGCAGGGCGTCCCTGAACGACTCCATGAAGGGGCGGCTTCTGAAGTTGATTTTTGATATTTATTTCTGAATTTCTTCTGGACTGTAATTTCGGACCTACACAGGGAACAGATCTGTAGGCCTCGGCGACACAAATTACAACGCTAAGATCCGAAGGCCGATCGAGGCGTGGCTGGTACCGTTGGAAAGAGCACTCATAGATCTACAACATATAATTTTGACAGCTCCATCCACCAAACGGATTGAAAATGAATAGGACTGTAACACTATTTTTGATTTCGGACTCGGAATGAGAGACACACAGGGTAGCAAGGGATCTGCCTGAAACTGACCTTTGACTGAGAATCAAATGAATTTTCTAGACTCCACGAAAATTATGGTGGAAGGGGATATATGTTTGAAACACTAAGTATTTTTTTAAAATTTTTAAAAAATTTGTAAGGGTGTGGGGAAAATACAACAAGGTGACTCTGTCCCGTAGATCTGTAAAAGGGCAGATTACTGAGAGGACAAACAAAAATATGGGAAAAATACCTAATGACTTCCAAATGACACGAAATTTGAACTAGAGATTAGGGGAGATGGACAAAACAAACCCTCAAAATTGGGGCTCAAACAGACTACAAGAAGAAAAGATAAAAATCCAGAGGTGAGGTTCTGTCCTAATTTGGACAGAACTCCGATGTAGCGGCGGTGGCGGCGCGATGGCGGCACGAACGGCGGCGGCGGCGTCAGAGAGGGAACTCAGAGGGGCTAAGGAGAATATAGGAGAGGGATTCACACCCTAGATTTAGCAGAAATCCATCTGCAAGAGGGGGAGGGAGAGAGGAGGAGGGCACACTCTTCTTTGGTTCCAACCAAATTTCACAAATTTTTCTCTTCATTAATTTCTCTAATGACACTATACATATGTTTATATAGAGAATGGCAAGGGGTGGGGGGATGGGAATTTCATGGGAGAGAGGGGATTTTCTTACCCATGTGGTCAAATGACCAAATTAAATAAAAAATACAACATGGGATAAACTATATTATAAGGGGGAAGCATCTTGGACTTTAAGGGTTGGAATATTAGACTTTTTAATCCAATTATCCCCTTGAATGGTCAAGCCATCTAGAAGCCCACATTGGACCTTTGACTGACCCCACAAGAGCCCTAAGACTTAGGTGGACCAATAGGAAAGGAGATGGGGGGCCCTTGCTGGTCCTACTGGACTTTTGCACAAAAATCCAAAGAATTCTAAGGAATGACAAATTGGCTTATAAAGTCTTACAATTGCAAACCTACTTCCCAAGGATATAAATGTAAATTAAAAAGACACAAATATAAAAATAAAAGTTAGTGCCCGGTGTAGATTCCCATCACCAAGAATAAAAGAAAGCTAACCACGTGCATTTCATGAATAAAAGAAAACCAAATTAACCCCTCATGCATCTCATGAATAAAAAAAAAGAAAGAAAAAATAACTCCTCACATGAGTCTCATGAATAAGGGGACCTCCTCTTAGACCCTACCCCGCCTACATGGATTTAGCCCTAGATGCATGGACCCTTCAACCCACTCTTGCCTTGACCGGCACGCCCCTGGCTTGCCCTGATCGGCACACCTCCAGCTCAGTCCTAACCCAGCACACTCCCAACTCAATCCGACCCTTCAACCCACTCTTGCCTTGACCGGCACACTCCTGGCTGGTCTAGACCGGCACGCTCCTGGCTCGCCTTGACCGGCACGCTCCTGGATTGTCTTGACTGGCACGCTCCTGGCTTGCCCTGATCAGCACACCTCCAGCTCAGTCCTAACCCGGCACGCTCTTGGTGCCGGCACACCCTGCCTGTGCCTTACCCGGCACACCCCGCATGTGCCCTGACCGGCACACTCCCAACTCAATCCTACCACAGCCGGCACACTCTCCGTTCCCCCCCAGCGGTACACTCTCTAAACTCTACTCGGCACGCTCCTTCAGCGGCACACCCTTAGCTCCGCCCCTACCGGTACAACACCAAACCCCCAATCAGGCACGCCCGTTGTAGCACCCCTTAAAAAAATGAAAAAAAAAAGTATTATTATTATTAATATTTGCCAAATAAAAAATATATTAAATAAACTCTTTAGGAAGTTTATGTAAGAAGTGGAACACGAAGCTATCAAATGTAAAGGTTATTCATTTAACAAGTGGCTTCCTAGTGTAGTTGGTTAAGTAATTTGTCTTCCAACCCAATGACCAGGATTCAAATCCTAGCATCCACCATTTACATTTTTGCCAAATAATTATATATTATAGACAGATGGGCCATGGATTAACTGTCCAAACATTATCTCTATCTCACGTAAAAGCCATATTATTTCCTAACGTGAATAGTATCACTTTTTATTTAAAAAGAATTTTTCAACAAAAATTATATGTGAAAATAAAGAAAAATATAAGGATCTTATCCATGAAATTTCATAAACTAACTCCATCAATTTTTAAAGATAAAAATCTTTGAAGTTTAACTTGGAATCTTAACTTATGAATAGTGCACCCCAACTTACAGCACTTCGTAAAGAGACACGAACAGCCTATTTGAGTTGGCATCGCACTATGGGATGCTATTATTTCAGATCTGGTTCCCCTCCTGTCTACCAAAAATCCTAAAATCCCTATATTATACCCCTCTATTGAGGCAGAGACTCTTGCCTTCTCTGACATTCGAAGCCTTGCTGCAGAGAACGTGGGAGCATTCTCTGAAGCATTGTAGAGGAGGGAAGGAGCTGATCTTCTTCCTTTCTTCTTCCACCTGTACCCTTTCTGCCACCACACAGAGGTAGGTGATCTCGAGCTTTAACCAAACCATAGCTAATCTAGGTTATATTAGCATGTAAAATTAGTGATTAGTCTCATCTCCATGCGGTATTTAGTGGTTACACATCATGTTATAGTAGGTGTTCTCAACTTTTAACTAAACTAATAGCTAATCTAGGATGATTAGTCTAGGCATTTAGTCTTAGGCTCATTTCCATGCGATATTTAGTGTTTATAAGCATGTGTTGGCTTAAATCTAGGATGATTAGTATGCCTTAGCTTCATACCTAAGATAATTAGCATGTATTAACTTTATACCCAGAATAATTAGCAAGTATTAGTCTCATATCTAGAATGATTAACATGTGTTGGCTTAAATCTAGGATGATTAGCATGCATTAGCTTCATACTTGAGATGATTAGCATGTATTAGCTTCATACCTAAGCCGATTAGCATGCATTAGCTTCATACTTGAGATGATTAGCATGTATTAGCTTTATACCTAAGATAATTAGCATGTATTAGCCTTATACCCAGAATAATTAGCAAGTATTAGCAAGTATTAGTCTCATACCTAGAATAATTAGCATGTGTTAGCTTAAATCTAGGACGATTAGCATGTATTAGCTAATATCTATATTTGATATAGTTCATGCTTTAGTAAAGGGCCTGTCATTATGTCAATTTCTGTGAAACTAAAACCACCATGTTAAAGATGTTATATGAGAGAAACTAAAGCCTGAAAATAGTGAAAGAAGAAATTGTAGTCAAGAGGATGAAAAATGTGGAAAAAGACCAAGTTGAAAGCACAATGAAATGATATTGAAAATAGGGGGTTCTAAGAAGGAGAATAATGAAAAATCTAGAGAGAATGAGAATATGTGAAAGAAGAGAAAGTCATAGATTGGAAGGTTAGGAAGAAGTTTTATGAAGAGTGCAGAGAGAGAAAATGAGAGGAAGAAGGTGAAAAATGTGAAAAAAATGAGATCTATAGGTGCAGGTGAACAGGTTCTGAGTAAAAAACAGAACCGTAGAAAATTAATTATAACTTAAAAACTAAGAAGAATTGGAGGATGTGGTAGAAGAAGAAAATCTATATCTACAAGAGAAGAAGAACTTGTGTGAAGAACTCAAAGTGAAAGGAGGATTGGAAGGACATAAAAACTGGGGAACAAAAGAAAGTATCGACCCTGCCTGTTGACAGGGTCGACGTTGCCTGTTCACTGCGTTGACACAGTGAACGGCAGAGTCGACCCTGCCTGTCGACGCTGCCTGTTCCCTGCGTTGACGCAGTGAACGGCAGAGTCGACCCTGCCTGTTGACAGGGTCGACGCTGCCTGTTCACTGCGTTGACGCAATGAATGGCAGAGTCGACCCTGCCTGTTGACAGGGTCGACCCTGCCTGTTCACCGCGTTGACGCGATGAACTGCAGAGTCGACCCTGCTTGTTCACAGGGTCGACCCTGCTTGTTCGCAGGGTTGACGCGATGAACTGCAGGGTTGACGCGATGAACTACTGAGTCGACACAGCCGGCTCATTACGTTAACCTGATCATTAGGCCTTCTCTTTTGCCATCTCCACTGATAGATGGCAGCCTGAGAAGTGATATTTAACTCCTGACAGGGTCCTCTAAACCCTGTATAGTTCCCAGGAAGGGCATCCCACAGTGAGGGTGTCGTTTCTAAAAATTGTCAGGTGGCCCATAAGGCACCTCTCTTATCTAGTTTTTTTTCGTGTATCAAACGTTACTGGTTTCCACTCCTAGTTCATCCCTACACATAAATGCGCCCTTGGACTCCATTCCATAATTCCACCTTATATATCATACTGGTCAAACCTTGAAATTCCACATTGGCTATAAATAAGAGTGGATGTCAACAAACATGATAAATGCTGTGTATATAGGGCCCGGTCTGGTCCTGGGGGAGCATCCGAAGGTACTTGTGCCCATGGGAGTTTATTGACCACGGTGTTTGGCATTGCACCGGAGTACTTGCTTGCTAGGCTTTAGACATTCCACTCATTCTCGTGATATTACTTGATTGATTTGACTTGAGACCCGCAGAAGGGTAAAGTTTTGCTTGAATGAAATTGATAAATAGCCAATTCCAATTTTACATGATTGAATTTATATTACTTTCTATTACTTGCTTGACATGAGTTCTTACTTTCTTGGAAAGATTTCGTGAATTCCAGTTATTACTTGCTTGAATCTCTTGCTATTGCTGCATTGAAGTTGGAATCATTATACTCTCACTTGTTATTCCTTCACTGCTCTTGTCGATTTTTACAATCCTTGATATCTACTCATCTACATGCATAGCTTTACTGACATTAATTGAACTTGTAAACCACTTAAAGCCTGTTAAATCTTGAGATGTAATTCCTACTGAGCGATTCGCTCATCTAGTTGTTTTCTAATATTTTCAGGTAATTTGGATGCCAACCAACACTCGGAAGGGAATGAGACTGAGTGATGAGTGTTAGAGTGAAGTTATCAAATTGTCATGTCCTTTTTGTTATTGTATTAGTTCACTTATGTCAGTTGTATCAATTCATCTATGTCATTTGTATTAGTCAACTTGATTAGAACTGCTTAAGATTTGAAGCCTAGTCGTTGGACTCTGGGAACATATGTATTTGTCCTTTGATTAGTTGTGACAATTGTCAGCTCGTACTATTTGTATTAATTTCGAGTTAAATCTTAGTTATTTGCGCACTCTGATATTTACATGATTGACACGATCTATATAGACGCGTCACGCCTCCGGGTAATCTTCCGCGCTCGGGGCGTGACAGTCTTCGTGGTATCAGAGCCTAGGTTTTCAAACCTAGGGAACTAGAAAAAATAAACGGTTAGAAATTGAAATCTAAGTAAAAACTTGAGTCCAAGGATAGGTAAAACCCAAGTTCAAGGATAGATATACCTTACCCGGTGAGATGGATAGAGCCATGGGTTAAGTTCTACAATGACTTTCGACCTTACAAGTAAATCCGATCTTTATCATACTTAACTCTTTTGTAGGATCATGGCTGCTGAAAGAGCACAATGGCGCGAGATGCAGCGCACCGTGCAGGGCCTTACACAGGCACTACAGCAAGTGGCCCAAGGCGGAGCTAACCGTGGAGCGGGTGACCTCCACAGGAGTTTCCGTAACATGAACCCACCAAGGTTCACAGGTTCGTCCGACCCCGAGGATGCCGAGAATTGGCTAAAGGAGATGGAACGAATCTTCCGTGTAATGCAATGCACGGACGAGGAGAAAGTTTTACTGGCTGTATTCCAACTTGAGCGGGACGCTCGATGCTGGTGGGAATCCATAGAAGCAACACTGCCAGAATACCATGTTACATGGGATGAATTCACGGAGCATTTCAACAACAAGTACTTCTCCGATCATATCCAGGAAAAGAAGGCCACAGAATTCGCCGTTCTAAAACAACGGGGCTTGAAAGTGGCCGAGTATGAGGCCCAGTTCTCCAGATTGTCTAGGTATGCACCCCACTTGGTGTGTACAGAAAAGATGAAGGCGAGAAGATTCCTCAATGGGCTTCGGCCCCATTATATCACACAACTTGCCCCGATGGACATCCAAGTCTATTCGGAGATGGTTCGGCGTGCTCAACTGCTGGAAGACGCCACCGAATTATCTGAGAGAATCCGAGGAAGAGACAAGAAGGAACCCGTCACAAGCCCGGGAAAATTCAAACAATCCTTCAACAAGAAGCGATTCTTCATGGGAGGGGAGCCCTCTAAGGCGAAGAAATTCCAGAAGAATGACAGACCATTCTCCACCACCACACCATCAAAGGAGATTTGCAAGTATTGTGATAAAGCTGGTCATAAGACCGAGGAATGCTGGAGAAAGTTAGGAGCTTGTCTTCGATGTGGGAGCCGAGAGCATCGAATCCCGGACTGCCCACTGATGAAGGAACAAGACACCAAAGACGAGAAGCGTCCGGTAAAGAAACAAGGCCGTCTGCAAGCTCTCCAAGAGACGGAACCCACTAAAGGTGGAATTGTGGAAGGTACTCTCACTATTTGTTCAAAAACTGCTCAAGTTTTATTCGATACCGGAGCAACTCATTCATTCGTTTCCAAGAACTTTGCTGCTTCATTTTCTAAGAAACATGAACTGCTAGATTTGGTCATATCTACACCTCTTGGGAATGAGTCTGATATCACTTATCATTATCCAAACTGTGAAGTGATGATTAAGGGAAATAATTTACCTGCTGACCTGATATGCCTAGACATAAAGGGGTATGATGTCATACTAGGTGCCGACTGGCTATCCACATACCAAGCAACTGTAGATTGCCGGCATGGCAAGGTAACTTTCGTAGATTTCCCAGAGCTAGTTTACAATAGCCCTCGGAGTAAATCACTTCTTATATCAGCACTCCGAGCTAGTAAACTTATGAATAAGGGATGCATGACTTTCATAGCATTCGTGACTGCCACGGAAGTCGAGAAGGTTAAACTTGAAGACATCCGTGTAATTCGGGATTTTCCCGATGTTTTTCCAGAAGATTTAACTGGCTTACCCCCGGAAAGGGAAGTGTCGTTCACAATCGACCTTGTCCCTGGTGCTCGTCCTATTTCCAGGGCACCATACAGAATGTCCCCTGCTGAGCTGAAGGAACTAAAAGAGCAGCTAATGGAGTTATTGAACAAGGGTTTCATCAGGCCGAGTACTTCCCCATGGGGAGCACCCGTGCTATTCGTCAAAAAGAAGGACGGATCGATGAGATTATGCATAGATTATCGACAGCTAAATCACCTTACAATCAAGAACAAGTATCCACTGCCAAGGATTGATGAGCTGTTCGATCAACTTTCTGGAGCTGTATATTTCTCCAAGATTGATCTTCGTTCTGGTTACCACCAATTGAAGATCAAAGAAGAAGACATTCATAAAACTGCATTCCGAAGCAGGTATGGGCATTACGAATTTACTGTTATGCCTTTCGGACTAACAAATGCCCCTGCAGCTTTTATGCAGTTAATGAACAGCATATTCAGGCCCTATTTAGACCAATTTATTGTGGTCTTTATTGATGATATTCTGATCTATTCAAAGACCGAAGAGGATCATGAAGAACATCTCAAGAAGGCATTGCAGATATTAAGGGGAAACAAGCTATATGCCAAATTCAGCAAATGCGAGTTTTGGCTCGAGGAAGTATCTTTCTTGGCCATATCATTTCGAAGAACGGAATTGCTGTTGACCCATCAAAGGTCGAAGCCGTGAAGAACTGGGAACGACCCACAAATGTAACTGAGATTCGGAGCTTCTTGGGTCTAGCTGGTTACTACCGGCATTTTATAAAGGACTTCTCCAAAATTGCTGTTCCCCTGACCAGGTTAACCCGCAAGGAAGTGCCTTATGAGTGGAAGGAAGACTGTGAAAAGAGTTTTCAAACTTTGAAGGATCTCTTGACCACTGCTCCAGTCTTATCATTACCAATGGAAGGAGAAAAATACGAGGTATATACCGATGCTTCTGGTATTGGCCTCGGATGTGTATTGATGCAGAATGGGAGAGTCATTGCATACTCTTCCCGACAATTGAAGAAACATGAAGAGAACTACCCAGTTCACGACTTAGAACTGGCCGCAGTAGTATTCGCTTTAAAGATCTGGAGGCACTATCTCTACGGAGAACAATTCACTGTGTACTCCGATCATAAAAGCCTCAAGTACTTATTCTCCCAAAAGGAGCTGAACATGCGGCAAAGGCGTTGGCTCGAGTATCTCAAGGATTTCGACTTCACTATACAGTACCATCCTGGTAAGGGTAATTCCGTAGCTGATGCCCTTAGTCGAAAGCCGAGAACAGTATTGGCCAACTGCATGATACAAGAATGGAAACTGCTGGAGAAATTCTCTGAGCTTGATATCAGCACAGATGAGAAGAACATGTGTATTATTCTATCTCATATGAGCCTACATCCAGATTTGCTACCTGAAATCAAGAAGTTACAAGAAGAGGATCCCTCGCTAGTGGAGATAAAGAGCAAGCTGGACGAGAGACTGGATTTCAAGCTGGCACCTGATGGCAGATTACTATTTCATGAACGGACATGTGTGCCCGACTGTCCCGAATTGAAGAAGAAGATTCTTGAAGAAGCTCATAGATCGAGGTACACAATCCACCCTGGAGCTACTAAGATGTACCAAGACTTGAAAAGAACCTTCTGGTGGCCTAACATGAAAAGGGAGGTAGCAGACTTTGTGTCTCGTTGCCTCACATGCCAACAAGTGAAGGCGGAACATCAAAAACCCGCCGGAAAGCTACATCCACTGGATATTCCCAAGTGGAAGTGGGAAGACATTGGCATGGACTTTATCATGGGTTTGCCCAAGTCTAGGGGCGGATATGATGGAATTTGGGTAATTATCGACCGGTTAACTAAATCGGCCCATTTCTTACCCATCAAAAGTCGATGGTCAGTCGACGTACTTGCTGCCCTATATATTAAGGAGATGGTTAGATTGCATGGAGTTCCCGTCTCGATCGTATCTGACCGAGACCCACGCTTCACCTCTCATTTTTGGAAGGGTCTACAACACTCTCTGGGGACGAAACTTAATTTCAGCACTGCTTTCCATCCCCAGACAGATGGTCAGACTGAAAGGACAAATCAGGTTGTTGAAGATATGTTAAGGGCATGTATTATAGATTTCGGCGGAAGCTGGCATGACCACTTACCACTAGCCGAATTTGCATATAATAACAGCTATCAAGCTAGTATTCAAATGGCTCCTTTCGAGGCGCTTTATGGCAGGAGTTGTCGTTCTCCAATATGCTGGGAAGAAGTCGGTGAAAGACAAATTCTAGGCCCAGATATGGTTAGAGATTCGACTGAGAAGATACACCTTATCAGAGAGAGACTTAAGGTAGCTCAGTGCAGGCAAAAATCTTATGCTGATAACAGAAGGAGAGATTTGGAATTTCAAGCGGGTGACCATGTATTTCTCAAGGTATCTCCCGGCCGAGGTATTAGAAGATTCGGTGTTAAGGGCAAGCTTACACCAAGGTTTATCGGTCCATTTGAAGTATTGGAAAGAGTGGGCGAGGTGGCTTACCGCATTGCCTTACCTCCTCAACTCTCGGAAGTGCACAATGTATTTCATATATCTATGCTGAAGAAATATGTGCACGACCCTTCGCACGTCATCAATCATGCTGAATTGGTGATTCAAAGGGATCTTACTTATGAGCAAAGGCCGATGCGGATCCTCGACCGCGAAGTTCGAGTTCTAAGGAGCAAGACGATCCCTATGGTAAAAATCCAATGGAATCGATGTTCGGAGCTAGAAGCAACTTGGGAGATCGAGGAATCTATGAAGAGAAGATACCCAGAACTATTTTAGTCGGCAAGTATCTTATACTTTCTACAGTATCCTTATGTAGTTGAATTTACCCTTATACAATTGAATTTGGGGACCAAATTCTTTTAAGTAGGGGAGGGTGTAGCACCCCTTATAAAAAAATGAAAAAAAATTATTATTATTATTAATATTTGCCAAATAAAAAAATATTAAATAAACTCTTTAGGAAGTTTATGTAAGAAGTGGAACACGAAGTTATCATATGTAAAGGTTATTCATTTAACAAGTGGCTTCCTAGTGTAGTTGGTTAAGTAATTTGTCTTCCAACCCAATGACCAGGGTTCAAATCCTAGCATCCACCATTTATGTTTTTTGCCAAATAATTATATGTTATAGACAGATGGGCCATGGATTAGCTGTCCAAACATTATCTCTATCTCTCGTAAAAGCCCCATTATTTCCTAACGTGAATAGTGTCATGAATAGTACCACTTTTTATTTAAAAAGAATTTTTCAACAAAAATTATATGTAAAAATAGAGAAAAATATAAGGATCTTATCCATGAAATTTCATAAACTAACTCCATCAATTTTTAAAGATAAAAATCTTTGAAGTTTAACTTGGAATCTTAACTTATGAATAGTGCACCCCAACTTACAGCACTTCGTAAAAGAGACACGAACAGCCTATTTGAGTTGGCATCGCACTATGGGATGCTATTATTTCAGATCTGGTTCCCCTCCTGTCTACCAAAAATCCTAAAATCCCTATATTATACCCCTCTATTGAGGCAGAGACTCTTGCCTTCTCTGACATTCGAAGCCTTGCTGCAGAGAACGTGGGAGCATTCTCTGAAGCATTGTAGAGGAGGGAAGGAGCTGATCTTCTTCCTTTCTTCTTCCACCTGTACCCTTTCTGCCACCACACAGAGGTAGGTGATCTCGAGCTTTAACCAAACCATAGCTAATCTAGGTTATATTAGCATGTAAAATTAGTGATTAGTCTCATCTCCATGCGGTATTTAGTGGTTACACATCATGTTATAGTAGGTGTTCTCAACTTTTAACTAAACTAATAGCTAATCTAGGATGATTAGTCTAGGCATTTAGTCTTAGGCTCATTTCCATGCGATATTTAGTGTTTATAAAGCATGTGTTGGCTTAAATCTAGGATGATTAGTATGCCTTAGCTTCATACCTAAGATAATTAGCATGTATTAACTTTATACCCAGAATAATTAGCAAGTATTAGTCTCATATCTAGAATGATTAACATGTGTTGGCTTAAATCTAGGATGATTAGCATGCATTAGCTTCATACTTGAGATGATTAGCATGTATTAGCTTCATACCTAAGCCGATTAGCATGCATTAGCTTCATACTTGAGATGATTAGCATGTATTAGCTTCATACCTAAGCCGATTAGCATGCATTAGCTTCATACTTGAGATGATTAGCATGTATTAGCTTTATACCTAAGATAATTAGCATGTATTAGCCTTATACCCAGAATAATTAGCAAGTATTAGCAAGTATTAGTCTCATACCTAGAATAATTAGCATGTGTTAGCTTAAATCTAGGACGATTAGCATGTATTAGCTAATATCTATATTTGATATAGTTCATGCTTTAGTAAAGGGCCTGTCATTATGTCAATTTCTGTGAAACTAAAACCACCATGTTAAAGATGTTATATGAGAGAAACTAAAGCCTGAAAATAGTGAAAGAAGAAATTGTAGTCAAGAGGATGAAAAATGTGGAAAAAGACCAAGTTGAAAGCACAATGAAATGATATTGAAAATAGGGGGTTCTAAGAAGGAGAATAATGAAAAATCTAGAGAGAATGAGAATATGTGAAAGAAGAGAAAGTCATAGATTGGAAGGCTAGGAAGAAGTTTTATGAAGAGTGCAGAGAGAGAAAATGAGATGAAGAAGGTGAAAAATGTGAAAAAACGAGATCTATAGGCGCAGGTGAACAGTTACTGAGTAAAAAATAGAACCGTAGAAAATTAATTATAACTTAAAAACTAAGAAGAATTGGAGGATGTGGTAGAAGAAGAAAATCTATATCTACAAGAGAAGAAGAACTTTTGTGAAGAACTCAGAGTGAAAGGAGGATTGGAAGGGCATGAAAACTGGGGAACAAAAGAAAGTATCGACCCTGCCTGTTGACAGGGTCGACCCTGCCTGTTGGCAGAGTCGACCCTGCCTGTTGACAGGGTCGACGCTGCCTGTTCACTGCGTTGACGCAGTGAACGGCAGAGTCGACCCTGCCTGTCGACGCTGCCTGTTCACTGCGTTGACGCAGTGAACGGTAGAGTCGACCCTGCCTGTTGACAGGGTCGACCCTGCCTGTTCACCGTGTTGACGCGATGAACTGCAGAGTCGACCCTGCCTGTGACCCAGCCTGTTCGCAGGGTTGACGCGATGAACTGCAGGGTTGACGCGATGAACTACTGAGTCGGCACAGCTGGCTCATTATGTTAACCTGATCGTTAGGCCTTCTCTTTTGCCATCTCCACTGATAGATGGCAGCCTGAGAAGTGATATTTAACTCCTGATAGGGTCCTCTAAACCCTGTATAGTTCCCAGGAAGGGCATCCCACAGTGAGGGTGTCGTTTCTAAAAATTATCAGGTGGCCCATAAGGCACCTCTCTTATCTCATTTTTTTTTCGTGTATCAAACGTTACTGGTTTCCACTCCTAGTTCATCCCTACACATAAATGCGCCCTTGGACTCCATTCCATAATTCCACCTTATATATCATACTGGTCAAACCTTGAAATTCCATATTGGCTATAAATAAGAGTGGATGTCAACAAACATGATAAATGCTGTGCATATAGGGCCCGGTCTGGTCCTGGGGGGAGCACCCGGAGGTACTTGTGCCCATGGGAGTTTATTGACCACGGTGTTTGGCATTACACCGGAGTACTTGCTTGCTAGGCTTTAGACATTCCACTCATTCTCGTGATATTACTTGATTGATTTGACTTGAGACCCGCAGAAGGGTAAAGTTTTACTTGAATGAAATTGATAAATAGCCAATTCCAATTTTACATGCTTGAATTTATATTACTTTCTATTACTTGCTTGACATGAGTTCTTACTCTCTTGGAAAGATTTCGTTAATTCCAGTTATTACTTGCTTGAATCTCTTGCTATTGCTGCATTGAAGTTGGAATCCTTATACTCTCACTTGTTATTCCTTCACTGCTCTTGTCGATTTTTACAATCCTTGATATCTACTCATCTACATGCATAGCTTTACTGACATTAATTGAACTTGTAAACCACTTAAAGCCTGTTAAATCTTGAGATGTAATTCCTACTGAGCGATTCGCTCATCTAGTTGTTTTCTAATATTTTCAGGTAATTTGGATGCCAACCAACACTCGGAAGGGAATGAGACTGAGTGATGAGTGTTAGAGTGAAGTTATCAAATTGTCATGTCCTTTGTGTTATTGTATTAGTTCACTTATGTCAGTTGTATCAATTCATCTATGTCATTTGTATTAGTCAACTTGATTAGAACTGCTTAAGATTTGAAGCCTAGTCGTTGGACTCTGGGAACATATGTATTTGTCCTTTGATTAGTTGTGACAATTGTCAGCTCGTACTATTTGTATTAATTTCGAGTTAAATCTTAGTTATTTGCGCACTCTGATATTTACATGATTGACACGATCTATATAGACGCATCACGCCTCCAGGTAATCTTCCGCGCTCGGGGCGTGACACCTGTGGTCGACCCTGCCTGGTACGCCCCTTTGGCGCCTCCCCGGCACACCAGTCCAAGCCCCTAGCCCAGCGCACTCTCTAGCCTCAACCGACACACCCTTTAACCTCCCCAGCGGCACACTGCTCCAGCCCCTTTTGGTTCTTCTCTCCACACACGTGCCAAATGCAACAAATAATGATAATAATAACGGACTCATAATAAAAAAAGGGGGGATAAATAATAATAATAGTAAATTATAATAATAAAAAAGGGGGAACAATAATAAAACAAACAAGAAGAGGGATATAATGCGCAGGCAATAAAAGAAGAATCAATGAACATAAGAAGGAGTGAATAAATAACAATAATAACAATAAATAATAACAATAATAATGATAATAAGCTCAAAATAATATATAATAAATAAACAAATAGTGGTAAAATAAATAAATAATAATAATAACAAACCCACCTAAAAAATATAAAAATAACAAATGATAAAGATAAAATTAAAAATAATAATAAAATGATGAGATTCGCCCCGCAGCCTCGTTTCTCCTCGAGACCCGGTGTAAAGGGAACATTAATGCCGCCCCGGCCTCCAAATCGGGTTCGGACCTTGGGACCCATCCCAATATGGCCGTAATCCGACATTACTCCGGGCCGATAGTTCGTCAAGCCAGACTCGTTCCCATTGGGATTCGTTTTCACTCTTTCATTGAAATTACCGTAAACTCGGCGTACATCTGTACGAATTATTTCTGTTTACGTCGCATCTTCAACAGGACCTTTGTCCGAACATAAAGTGGTCCATGAGTGACCGACAAAAATCTGAATGTAATGAGAAGGCTCTCGTCATACCCGGACCATTTGCATGGGAATATCAATGGGGCCTCCGTGGGCCAGGGCTAAACCTCGGGTCCGCCCCGATCATGGTCATTGCCTGACCCATATCCTCGGCCTATAGCCCGCTCCCTTTGAACGCATATTGGTTCTCGGATCTGGTCGTGGGACATCCTCCCGTTGCCCCCTTGGCACCGAAAATATTGACGATGCCCACGTGAGCCTGACTTCGACCGCGGGGGGCCCACCATAGTATGGTCGCAGCTTAATCTTGCACCGAGCCGACAAACTTATTGATTCCCGACCGCTCTAACCGGGATTTAACTGAACGTTTCTCGTTCCTCTGAACAGTAAATTTGTCGTATCCCGACATACATATGTTCCGGTTTTCCCGTGACGATTACGCTATTTGCAAGCCGGACACTCGTTCGAACATTAAATGGTCAACACATGACCGACATGAGCTTAAATACTTTCTTCACGCCCTCGTACGAGGACTTCAAATGTTACTTAATAGATTTTCATGCAATTAATTTTCTGGCCATGAGGCCCTGATTCCCGGTGATTAATCAAGGGTGTTCCCCTCTCCGAGGGGATGTAAATAACGTCATGACCTTTATGGCATGGTGAATTTTGATCCCGACACGAACCACACAATCGTCTGATTAGTCAGATCGAGCGCACCAAGGGCTTCCTTGAAGCCCGAATAAATTGTCACTCAGTGACTGGCACGCCCACTCACTTAATAAACGAATAAACCCACCGAATAAACCAACTTAAGACCAAACAAATGAGCGTGTCAAATTTTAGTGCATCCACAAGTCTGGCACGCCCGTTGGGACCAAACCACCCTTCATCTCTTAGCCGGAATTCAGGGCCTCATGGCCTCTGTGGACGCACTTTTCGTTCGCTCGTTATCCTCTTGGCTCTTTATTCGGTTTATTGAGTGCGTGGGCGTGCCAGTCACCAAGGTGACGATTTATTCGGGCTCCGAAGAGCCTATGGTGCGCTCGATCTGACTTCATCAGACGATTATGTGGTTCGTGTCGGGACCGAATCCCGTCACGCCATAAAGGTCACGACGTCATTTACATCTCCCATACGAGGGAATACCCTTGATTAATTGCCGAAATTAGGGGCCCCGCGGCCGAAAAGAATAATAATAACTGCGTAAGAGAGAGATGGGGATAGGTCACACTGAAGGTCATATTGGGGCCATAAACTGTCGGCCATGTCGGTCCCTCGTGGACCCTCTCATATTCGGACACAGGTCCGTGGCAGAGACACAACGAGAAAATCGAGATAGATCCCTTCAAATGTCTGCCGAGCATGCGGTAATTTTAATGAGGATTCGGAAGGTATCCGGAACGAGAAACAAATTTCGGTCCGATTAGGATGTCGGCCCGAGATTAGGTCAGAACTCGGTCCCATATCAGGATAATTCCCAAGACTCGAGCTTGACCTGAAAGGGCGGCGTCGTTGTTCCTTTTGCCCTGGGTCCCGGGGGCAATAGGGCTGCAGAGTGGGCCCCGGCGTCTTTTATCTGGAATTTTCTTGGTTATATGTTCCAATTTCTGGCCTACGGTTTGTTACTTCTTTAGGTGTTTGTTCCGGATGATTCCTCTTATTTTACTCATTGTTATCATTATTATTATTATTTATTTATTATTTATCTTCTTATTGCCCCGCCCGCCTCTTTTATTATGATTAGTATTGCGCATTCGAAGTCCTTTAATGAGCACATTTTTTATTGATTTATTTGCCATTTGTTAAGGCCATTATCATGTTGTATATATGCATAGGTGTGGTGTGCCGGCGAAGGGAAGGTAAGAGTGTACCGCTGAGAGGCCCAGAGGGGAGTGTGCCGGCAAAGGATGAAAAAGGTGTACCGCTGAGGGCACAAAAAGGGGGGTGCCGGTGGAGGTTACGAAAAAAGGGTGTGCCGCTGAGGGGAGTGTACCGCTGAAGGTGGGGGATAGGGTGTACCGCTGGGGGCAACAAGGTGTGCCGGCCAAGGGAATTGGGGTGTACCGCTGAGGGTTCAATAGGCGTGCCGCTGGGGAAGGGATTTGGTGAGCGTGCCGCTAAAGGCTGGGAAGAGCGGACCGGTTGATTAAAATGCACCGTTGAAGGGCCAATCGGAACGTGGTGGTGGAGGTTCGATCAGTTTTCGATTATTTGCTTTAAGGCTTTTCTTTTCTTCTTATCTTAACTTTCGTGTAGTTTTATATAAAATTTCCCCCTTTGTTCGTTCTCTTTATTGTTCTCGTTCAGCCTCTTCTGACGAGTCAGACGTTCGGGCTGCCTGGTAATTGGGCTATTCAGTTCTCGTCACGATGCTGACAGTGGCTTGATTATTTGGCAAGTTTTATTATCGATTGCTCTTATTCGTTTGTTTCTTCCTTTTGCCTCTTTTAATCGTTTATTAGTTTCTCACAAAAATTTGGCAGCATCTCCCCTTAACCCGAGGCGTAAGGGAGATACAGGGGACGCGCCCACATGGAGTGGCGGAACCCGACAACTGGAGGTGGGCGCCCAAGGGCAGCAACACCTTTATAGAACCTCAGAAAATACGAAGGGAAAACAACAGACTGAAGGCCTCTAAGGGCATATAATGTAGACTGGGGCTAGCCAAGGAGTGTGCCGCCCAGGGGCCTGGTGAGTGTGCCGGCCAGGGGTCAATTGGGTCAAGAAGCGTGCCGGCCAAGAACCCCAACAGGGTGCACCGCTGAAGGCTGGTGGGTGTGCCGCTGAGGGCCAACTTGGGTGTGCCGCTGAGGGCCAATCTGGGCGTGCCGCTGAGGGCCAATCTGGGGGTGTACCGGTCAAAGGCCGAGCAGGTGTATCGCTGAGGAAATGGCAGGGGAGCCAAGTGCCCGGGCTTACAGGCTAGTTAGGGAGTAAAAGGGGGGGGCATGAGGCCAAGGAAAGGTCACTGGTAACTGGGCGTTCGGAGAGAGGGCGAGGGTTCCCCCCTCTCCTTAAGTCGATGGGCACAACAAGTGGCCACAGCAGGGGGGTGGTGAAGAGCCCATGGGGGCCAGAGCTCACAGAGGGAGAGTCACGTTGCTACGGGGCTTCCAACACGCCGGAGAAGGAAGGAACGGATGAACACATCATACACTGCAAATACGGGAGTAAAAATCAACGGAAATTGCAGAAAAGACCCAAGAAGGGTGATTCTCATTCATGGGGAGCAAAGGGGGGGGGGGGGGGGCGGAGCCCTACACATACATTGACGGGCATGCCCGAGTCAAGGCTACGGGCAAGAAAATAAGACTCAAATGCCAAGAATGGGGGAGATGGAGGACGAAGAAAAAAAAGAAACCCCCGGGGAAGAAACGGGCCGGGGCTGAAGTGGGGGACGACCGTCCACCTCCCTTCTCCCACCCCTCCCCTGCTACATTGAGCCCTTCCTCTCTCTTACTCTCTCTTCTTTCCGGTGGCCGTCGGAGGAAGCTCCGGTCTGAGCGTTTCTTCTTCTCCTCCCTCTTCTTCTCTGTGTCTGCTTTTCTCCGGCTGAACCCCTGGTCCTTCGTCCCTCTCTTTTTTTGTCGAAGCCGGGGTCTTTTATACGCCCAGCAGCGGGGAGCCTTCGAGCCCGGCCGTCGGAGGTGGGAAGAGGCCCGTGATGATGGCGTTTGACCTGCCCCGTCCTCGATCGTCAAGGGGGGGTAGCCTGCGTGGCCCAATGAACGGTTGCCACCTCGGACGGCTCACTGCGCGCCAAGGAAGCGTAGGGCATGGGCTGTACGTCGTCTTGCCATTGAAAAGCTTCAACGCTGTGCCGCTGGCGGGCTGAACAAGCATGCCGCTGGAGCCTCCTGAGGGCGTGCCGCTGGAGCCCCAAATGGGCGTGCCGCTGGGGAGCCAAAAAGGCGTGCCGCAGAACAGCCCAGTGGGCGTGCCGTTGAAGACCCCAGGGGGGGTGTACCGCTAGCCAGCCCAATGGGGGTGCCGCTGAACCCCTGGATGGAGTGTGCCGCTGAACAGCCCAGTGGGCGTGCCGTTGAAGACCCCATGGGGGTGTACCGCTGGCCAGCCCAATGGGCGTGCCACTGAACCCCTGGATGGGGTGTGTCGCTGAACAGGCCAGTGGGCGTGCCGCTGAAGATCCCAGGGGGGGGGGGTGTACCGCTGGCCAGCCCAATGGGCGTGCCGCTGAACCCCTGGATGGGGTGTGCCGCTGAACAGCCCAGTGGGCGTGCCGCTGAAGACCCCAGGGGGGGTGTACCACTGGCCAGCCCAATGGGCGTGCCGCTGAACCCCTGGATGGGGTGTGCCGCTGAACAGCCCAGTGGGTGTGCCGCTGAAGAACCCAGGGGTTGTACCGCTGAAGGCCAGACTAGGCGTGTTTCAGAGCCCGTTCTGAACCCGTTATGGACACGAGTCATTCTTCGAGGCCCATGGATTGTGGGGGTTCTTTGTGACTGGTTTCTCCTCATTGTCGCGACTCCTGGAGGCGGCTTCACGATAGTCTTTCCCGGGGCTTATTCGCTCGGGCCGTTGTTGATACCGGGCCGAGTAGAATATTTGAGCGTGCGACTTGTGGTGTCTTCACTCGGCGCCGTTGCTGCCGTGAGGCCGAGCAGGATTTTCCAGGTGTGCAATTTTTAGTGTCCACAAATGCCCCCCACCCATGGGTAGCGCGGGCGAAGGATGAGTAGGGCGGTGCCCGTGGGTGTACTTGTCTCTCTTCTCTTTGTCAGTGCCGACAGGGTGTCGAGAGCCGACCTGGTTTGTTGTTTGTTGGTCTCTTCATCAATGCCGACAGGGCGTCGGTAGCTGACATTGTTTGTTGTCTCTTGGTCTCTTCGTCAGTGCCGACAGGGTGTCGGGAGCTGACCTTGTTTGTTGATCTCTTGGTCTCTTCGTCAGTGCCGACAGGGTGTCGGGAGCTGACCTGGTTTGCTGTCTCTTGGTCTCTTCGTCAGTGCCGACAGGGTGTCGGGAGCTGACCTAATATGTTGGTCTCTTTGTCTCTTTGTCAGTGCCGACATGGTGTCGGGAGCTGAAGCAGCATATTGGTCTCTTCATCAGTGCCGACGGGGTGTCGGGAACTGAAGCAGCATATTGGTCTCTTCGTTTCTTCATCAGCACCGACAGGGTGTCGGGGGCTGACCTGGCTTGCGGATCTCTTCGTCTCTTCGTCAGTGCCGACAGGGAGTCGGGGGCTGACCTGGTTTGTTGTCTCTTAGTCTATTCGTTAGTACCGACAGGGTGTCGGGAGCTGACCTGGTTTGTTGTCTCTTGGTCTCTTCGCCAGTGCCGACAGGATGTCGGGAGCTGGCCTGGTTTGTTGGTCTCTTCTTTTCTTTTCTTTTTTCTTTTTTTTTTTTGAACCACATTACCGATACAAGCGCCCTTACGGGTTTTCGCCGGTATCGGCCCCCTCTTGCTTTTGCCCACGCGCCCTTTCGGGTTTTCACGTGGCGGGGTACCCAATTTTGCCTGTAGCGCCCTTTCGGGTTTTCGCCACAGCCGGGCTGTTGCCATTTTTACCCTTGTCCCCATGTAGGGGAAAGTCCGGCGGGGTATCTCTATTTTTAACCCCATTTTCTTTTCTTCTCTTTTTTTTGACAAGCGAGTGATATGCGAGTGTCGGCTAGGGCATGAAGCCTTGCGCCGGAAGGTAAGGCTCATTCGTTGGCAAGAGACTAATGCCAGCGCAACGGGAGAATTCGTGCCGATTCAGACGTAGGGTCCGTAATGGCGATATTGTGCGGAGCGGGTGGCTAGGGCGCGGGGCCTTGCGCCGGAAAGGGACTTATTCGTTGGCAAGAGACTAATGCCGACGCAAGGATAGAGGCTCTACCAATCCGGGCGTAAGGCCCGTGACGGCGACTTTGTATGATGGGAGGTGGCTGAGGCACGAGGCTACGTGCCAGGGAAAGCCTGTTTGTTGGCAGGGTAATGGTGCCACTGCCGGGATAAAGTTGCAGGGGTAAAGCCATTTTTTTGCTTGTATGGACGCCCGCATGACTAGGGTTGTGGGGATGGAATATTGTTCCCGGGGGCGTTTATTATTACGTGCTATCGACTTGCTCCTTCGCGTATGTGAGCGGACGAGTATGTCAATGCGTGTACGTATATGGGTATATATATATACATATATACATGTATATATTTATTTATTTAATATCTTACATATATATATTTTTTGCTTTCCCTCCTCTTATTATTTTTTTCTCCTTTCTCTTTTTTCCCTTTTTATTTCTCTTTTCTCCCCTTTTTTATCCTTCTTGTATTCCCCCCCCCCTTTTTCTTCCTCTTCTTATTTTCTCTTTCCTCCTTCTCATTTTCTTCCTCCCCTTTTCTCTTTTATCCGTCTTTTTTCTTCATTTTCTTTTTCTTTTATATATCTTTTTTTTGCATTCCCTATATAAAGGGGGCGGGGTGGCTCGAACGGGCCACCCCGTTTCAAACTCTTCCCCCCCTTTCCCCCTCTTTCTTCTTTCCCTCTGCTAACCGAACGGACGGAGGCTCCCAGCCCCCCCCATCCTCTTCCTCTTCGTCTTCTCCGTTACCGGGAGCCACCACCGCCGCCGCCACGGTCGCCTTCTCTCTCACCGGGGTGAGGAAGCCATCGCGGAGGGATCTTCCCCTCCTTCTCCTCCTTGTCTTCTCCCCTCTTCTTCCTCTACCCATCCCCCTCCTCGTCTTTTCTTTGTCCTCGGGGGACGGCGGAGGCCTAGCCCCCCCCCCTCCTGTCTTTCTTTTCCTCTCCCTCCCCTCCTTCTCCTCCTCGTCCTCTCCCCCGGGGCCGTGGCCGTGGAGGACGGCGGGACGTCGCCGGTCGTGCCGTGGGGAGGCTGTCGGAGCGTGTCGGTGACGGGCGTTTGTACCGGGTAACGGGGGTGCGGCCGCGTCGGGGAGGCGAGGCACGAGTGTGCCGGTGAAGATGCCAGGAGGTCGTGCCGGAGAAGGGGTCAGCCCAGGGCGTACCGGGGGAGGCCCCTGCGGGTGTGTCGGTGAGCGAGTGGTGGCGCGTGCCGGGGAGCGGCTACGGGCGCACCGGCGAGGCACCGATTGGGCGTGCCGGGGAGCGAGTGGTGGCGCGTGCCGGGGAGCGGCTACGGGCGCACCGGCGAGGGCCCGATTGGGCGTGCCGGGGAGCGAGTGGTGGCGCGTGCCGGGGAATGCACCTGGAGGGTGTGCCGGCGAGGCCACTAGCAGGGGCGTGCCGGGGAAGGCACCTGGGGGCGTGCCGGCGAAGGCACTAGCAGGGGGCGTGCCGGGGAAGGCACCTGGGGGCGCGCCGGCGAAGGCACTAGCAGGGGGCGTGCCGGGGAAGGCACCTGGAGGGCGTGCCGGCGAAGCCACTAGTAGGGGCGTGCCGGCCAAGGGGCTTTAGGCAGTATGTGGGGACTTTTAGCTTAGGGGAGAAGACTCTTTCGACCGGCGGACTTCTGGTGTTGCCTCTCGGGGCCCACCATGTTTTGTTGGGGCCGTCACTCCTTGTGGACGCGCACCCGTGTTTTCCCCTTACGCCTCTGGCCTAGGGGAAACTCTGCCGAAATTTCGTCAGAAATTGGCAATATCTTATTCATTTGACTTGTAGTAAAGCCCCCCTTTTATAATTTCTTATTTATCTTTGCACGTGGCTTGTTCTGATCTCTCAATTCGTGTATCTTTGCAGACAAATGGCTGCCCCAAGTGGTTCTTCTGCTCCTGCTACTGCTGTCGGTGCCGACCTCATCCCGCGGGGTCCCGTGCCGGCGGTCACGTGGCTCAATGTGGAAGACCTGGACCGCGAGCATGCAGAAATAGCCGCCTTGGCGGAGTCATCTGAGTCTGGCGGGGAAACCATGGATTTCCAGAGGCTTGCCAGAGTTGACAGCGGCTTCACATTTGACCGGGCCACCGGGGAGTACAGGAAAGACTTCCCGAAGGATAGGCACCTCATTCACTTTTTGAAGCACTTTCGCTCGCGGGAAGGGCGAGACTTCCGAGTCGTGAGGAAGGCTGAGCAGGCCATTCTGTAAGCCCGGGATAGCTTATTGTACAACGTCCCCCGGAGTATTTCGATGTATCTGGTGGGAGAAGCCCGGGAGTGGAAGCCAGTTCTGGGGATTGAGGGGGTGCTGCCGACCGAAGACAAGCTGGTGCGGGCACCTCAGTTTACTCCAGCAAGATGGGACCTGTCTGCCGGGAAGGTGCACAACGAGGCGCCTCGATTCGGCCTATTCTTGGCTCCCTTGAAGTGGGGCTATAGAGAAGAGCCGTTCATCTTGGACTGCTTGGCCGTCAGATTCAAGTATGAGCTGTCACTGGGCTGGTTTGGGGAGCTGAAGCTTCAGGATGCACACAGCTTCCGGGAGAGGGCGGTGGAGTTTACGGAGCACGTGCTGTTCAACTATGCTCCGCTGCTGGTTCGGGTCGGCATTTATCATAGCGTGTACGCTTCCCGGTATGGCTACCCCATCTCCAAGGGTCTCTGCTGCGGCATGATAGAGGTATTCAGCGCAGAGACCAACACCTTTTACACGGCAGAGGGCGAGACCTCACTTGATTTGTGGAGTCTCAGTCAGCTAAGTGGCTTGCCCATTGACGGGGAGCCTTATGAAGAAGTATGCCTCCCCGACTTGATCAAGGATGAGACCAACGGGGATGGCTATTATTCTCTGGGGTATTCATATCGGTACCTCATGAAGGCGTACCGGGAGCTGTACCAGTGGTCGCATAAGGGAAAGCAGCCCGCTCGTGGGGACAGGAAGAGGGTACGCATGCCCTTGTGGCTGGAGTATTTCTATGACGGGCCGAAGCGGTACGAGGAATTCCCCTGTGTCGGTACCGCTGTTGCCCCCAAGAAGCGTGCGAAGCCCAAGCTCAATGTGAAGATCCCGTCTAGAGGGCGTCGAAGCGGGCCTAACCCGATGGGCTTGGATCCCCAGACCCACTGCGCCGCCTATCTCACGTACTGGCTATGCTCATTCGCCATGCCGTACGGCGACGAGACAGTGATTCGGCCGGATGCCATCTACCCGGCATGTCAAATGGCATGGGGTATCAGGCTGTCGCTGTGCCCGGTGACCCTTTGCTTGATTTACAAGGCCCTGGGGGACATCAGCACGCACCAGTTCCCACGGCAGGCCCGGTATGTGTGCCACTGCACTTCTTCAACGCGTGGGTCTGTTCGCTGTTCCCGGAGTTTGCCCCGCAAGTTCTCCAGGATTGGGGCTGGTGCCGAGGATGTTGGAATTTGCCAGTGCTGAGCCGGGCTCCACCTCCATGCGGATGTATGATATTCGGGGCCGGTTGACAACGGTTCCCCGGGATGCGGCCGGGACTATTCATTTCTGGACATTGGCGGCACATTCGAGCCCTCTGGTGAACAACAAGAGGGAGTGCAAAGATGACCAGGTGGAGAAGTACGTCCACCCTATTAGCCAGGAGAATGTGATCCGCCCGCTGCTGGAGCCGGAGCTGAGGGACTGGGCGCTGTCGATTCGCCCAAGCGTGCTGGTGTTCAGGAAAGGGGAGAACGTGTTGCTGGAGCCGTATTACCCCTTCCGGTTCGGTCGCAATTTTGGGTATGACCAGCATATCCCTGCTTATCATGCACAGTTCGGCCTGCCCTTGCGGAGTGTCCGGGGGAGCTCAGTTGCTGAACACGCCAGGAGCTGGTGGGACTTCTTCCACCGGGCGGACTCTGCCTCCTTCAGAGTACCGGCCCCGGGTCGTGTTCCCCGAGTGACCCAAGATTATATCAAGTGGTGGAATAGCCGGACGGCCTTCTATCGGCTACACAGGACCGATTGCTGGGATGGGGCCGAGAGGAGGTTCTTAGTCGGCAGCCAGGTGCCGGTTCTTGACATTGAGCCAGACCATCTTCTTCGGCTCAGGAATAAATAGGAAAAGGAGGTGGCAGCATATATGGCGGCTCGCCGGGAAGCCCGGGATAAGAGGCCGACGCCGAAGGTGGAGCTACCCCCGGTGGCCAAGGATCATTATCAGAAGACACTGAGGGACCTGTGCCAAGTGGGGAGCGACCGCCTGGACCTCATCAATTATCCGTTCCCCATAGAGGAAGAGGGGACTCCTGCCAGGAGCTGGCGTCCAGAGAGGGATTCGGCCTGCCCGTACCTCACGTTTATGAGGCGGGAGGAGAGGCAGCCCGAGAACTATAAGGATACCACGTGGCTATACGTCCTTCTCCGGGTGAATGGGATGAAGATCGAAGATCCGACGGCCTCCCTCCTGGGCAAGCGCCTGCACATCCCTTATTATTATGCTGACGGGTGGGGCATGGACCACTTTAATCTTTTCTGTCACCTCTCCTCAAAGAAGCACGCGGATCTGGCCAACCTTACGGACCGGTGCCAAACGATTGAAGACGTTTGCTGGCTGGTCCGGGAGGCGGCGCGTCGGGACAAGGAGACGTCCCTGAGCTACTGGCCGATCACGCTGCGGCTGTACACTGGCCCTCATGGTATTCAGTCTCTTCTTGCTCTTCGGTTTTATCTCTTAGCACTGCGGCCTTCGCGGTGAGTTGGGTACTAATCGTAAATGCATGTTCGTTCTTTCCCCTCTTTTCTTTGCAGACCATCCCGACAGCACGCAGCTGGCTACGTATCGGAACCTCCTCCGGCTGGTGAAGAAGCCTGCGTATTTTGAAGCCGCGCCGCTGGCCCCGACTACAGCTCCTTTGCCCAAGGCTGCGAAGAGGCCCCGGGCTAAATCGCCTGTGAAGAAGGCGGTGGACGCCGCCAAGGCGGCTAAGCAGCGGGACACAAGCGGAGGAAGACGGAATCGGCTAAGGCTCCGACGGCTGTTCCTCCGGCACCACGAGTCCCATCTTTCGAGGAATTTGAAGCTGCCCGTCCCGAGCCAGGCCAACCTGCCGGTCAGTGTCCCCGATCATTAGTGTGTCTCTTGAATCTCCCCCCCCCCTTTATTTTGGAGTGGAGCCCTGACACCTGGATACTTCTTTTGTCTCAGCTCCTGTGGGAGAGCCCGTGCCCACGCCTGACATGGGTGAAGTCGCGGTCCCAGCAAAGGCGACCTCGGCGGCGGCTCCGGCCCCCTTGCTGCAGGCAACGGGAAGGCCCCGAACACAGTCGCCCGTTAAGAAGGCGTTGGCTGCTGCCAAGGTGGCCGGGCAACAGGCGGCAAAACGAGGCGGACTGAGGCATCCCCGGCTCCGACGGCAGCCTCGCCGGTGGCCCATGTCTTGTCCTTCGAGGAATTCGAAGCCACGCGGACCGAACCGAGCCGCGAAGCTGGTGAGGTTCATCGGCCGCCTACGTCATCTGCGGTCGACTGGCCTCCCGAGCTGGCCTCGGATTCGCGCATAGCGATGATGCGCTTCTATCTTACGGGCGGCAAGGAGGAACCGGCGCCCGTGTTGCTCCCGGGCGAGAGCGGGGCTGCGGCTCCCACGAAGGCTCTGTCCGTCGAAGAAGCCGGCGAGTCATCCCGACCGTATGGGCCGAAGGGGGTAAATATTTTCGTCCATTCGGCTAGCCTTTTTTTTTTCCTAGGGGCCAGTAGGTTCAACATGGCTTATCTTCTTTTGCATGACAGGCGTTGCCGCGGCGGCCACCGAGTCATTGGGGCCTGATCCCGACCTCCCGACGATGCTGACATATGTGAGGAGGAAGAAGATCGGAGTGCGAGCCTCGCCTAGCCCGAGGGAGGACGTGCTGGACAGAGACTCTGAAGTGGAAGCCCCTCTGCCGGCCCAGGCCGAGCCGGCGGCGGTCGAGTCTCCGTCTGGGGAAGAGGTAGATTACAACTACTCTTCCGACGAAGCGGCTCCTGGGGATGTAACATCCGGGGCATCGGGGCTGCCCGAGCTGGCCCCTAAGGCCTCTTCATTTGCTAGCTCGCTAAGCTTGACGGAGGAGGCCGCTGTAAGCGTGATTCTATTTGCATGGGGCTGCTTCTGTGGTCGCCTACTGATATCGTTCTCCTTGCGCCCGACCTTTTCAGGAATCAGCTGAGCCGGAGGCTGCGAAAGAGGCTGCTCCGGCTGCGTCGGTTGACCGCCCATCGGGGGTCGATGTCGGCATGGGCAAGCTAGCCCTTCTATTTGAAGCTCTTCGGGAGGAGGAGTCGGCGGAGCCTTTGGCGGGCGATCCTCTGGAGGAGGGGGAGATCGCGCCCGAGAGCGGTACCGCCCCGGTGGCTGAGGTAAGGACACGGGTCTCATAACCCTTCTCGCCTTTTGGGCCTCGTGAGGTTTACTCCCGCTGGCAAGTGAGTAATCATGCTTTTTGTGGTCAGGTGGTGCCGACGCCAGGGAGGTCGTCTGGCCGTGCCCGGAAGGCCGTTGCCAAGCGGCGGCCAAATACCGGTCCGCTAGCGGTGGCGGGACTGGCTCCGGTCGCGGGCTTGGGAGCGGAGGGCCTTACGGCGCTCGTGGAGGCGGGACGTCTACCCCGGCTAATGGTTCCGCTTCCGCCTCTTCCAAAGCTTCCGGCCCAGATGGAGGACCCCTTACTGAAGCAAATATTCGCGGAGCTCTGCGTACATCTGGAGGGATCGGAGCCGCAGAGGCGGAGTCGGCCACTGATGGCAGCGGGCCCAGCCTTGCTTGAGGCCCCTCCTTTGACCGGAGCAGAGGCACCAGCACCCCTGCCCCTTAAAGCAGTGCCGGCAGTGCACCAGGCGGAGGCGGAGGAGGCAGGAGAATAGCTGATGATAGCGGCGTTGGATGCTTCGGCAATGATCTCAGCCACCTCCTCAACAGTAGTTGGCCAGGGGTCTTTAGTCGAGCCACGCCGGCCGGGCGACTTAACCCTTGCTCTCCCATCCTCTTCGGCCGCCGTGGATGCCGATCTGTGGGCGGAGGTGGACAGCGCCGTGGAATTCATCCCTCCGGTCGTGCCCTCAGTCAGTCACACGTCATCAGAGGCGCCAGTCCGTCAGATGCTGATCACTTTACGGACGATGCTCCTCGCCGATGCTTCTCTGTCGTATCGGGAGGTGCATACCATAGTGACGCAGTTAACTGGGGCGTTGCAAGTGCTTGGCTGTCCGCTGGGGGAATGGTCACGGCGGGTCTTGCTATTATTGAAGTACGTCAAACGCCGTGAATTCCTGGAGACCCAAGCTCCTGACGAGCGCGCCGCTCTAGATGCCCAGGCGGACGAGTATCTACAGGCCTTGGAGGCCCGACGCCGTAACAAGGAATGCCACGAGAAAGCCTTAGAGAGGGCGAAGGCAGCGTTCGCTCCCTCGAGAGCCGGATCGAGGAGTTGGAAGGCTACCTTGCAGCGGCCAAGTTCGACCTCGCCGAGGCGGGAAGGGCAGTTGCGGAGGAGAGGGAAGCTCTCGGCGTCGCCGAAGTTGAAATGGCATCCGTGGAAGTGGAACTCGCCCGTCTCGAGGGATTAAGGGGCCGACTGCGCGACAGGACAAACTTCCCTTGCGTCGGGATCCTCCCTCTCGAGGACATCTTCAGGGACGTCGACTAAGCATTGCATCCCTTAATTCCTTTTTCTTTTCTTTCGAATGTAACACAGGGGTATGCCCCGCAGCACATGTAGTCTGGTCCCTTTTCTGAGTAAAGCAGAGCATTTATGATTCCACGCATTTTTTGTGTATGCATTCGTCCGAGAGGGAGCTTTCTTACCCTTCTTTCTCTTCTGTGCATATTGTTTCCTTCTTCCTCTTCCCTTGCTCTTGTATCTTTCTGCCCTTTTTTGTGTTGAGACCCATTGGCAGGGTATGAGTCTTTGCGAGGATTCGCTTCGGAAGGACCAGGCAGGGACCCATGTCAGGGTACAGGAGAGTGCTCGCCTTCCCAGGGGGAGGACGAGGGGACCACTCCACCATACCGAACGGGCAACTCCCTGGTTTTGCCGCAATATTAGAAGCGCGTGCTGGCCTCAAGCGGGGCCCTCGGCCAGAGGCCGGACTTCTCGTCGTCCAGAGGGGATGGAGAGAAGAGTTTGTTTAGTCAATGACCCGGACGGGAGATCCGAGCCAAAGGGGTACTCTGGGAAGGACGGAGAGAAGAGTTTGTTTAGTCAATGACCCGGACGGGAGGTCCGAGCCAAAGGGGTACTCACCGCCCGGGAAGGACGGAGAGAAGAGTTTGTTTAGTCAATGACCCGGACGGGAGGTCCGAGCCAAAGGGGTACTCACCGCCCGGGAAGGACGGAGAGAAGAGTTTGTTTAGTCAATGACCCGGACGGGAGGTCCGAGCCAAAGGGGTACTCACTGCCCGGGCAGGACGGAGAGAAGAGTTTGTTTAGTCAATGACCCGGACAGGAGGTCCGAGCCAAAGGGGTACTCACCGCCCGGGAAGGACGGAGAGAAGAGTTTGTTTAGTCAATGACCCGGACGGGAGGTCCGAGCCAAAGGGGTACTCACCGCCCGGGAAGGACGGAGAGAAGAGCATTTTTTTTAGTCAATTTTTGGTACCTCCGCTGATGCGGGGCGGTGACTGGAGATGGGGGGCGTTCCCCTTTTCTGGTTCCCTTTTTTTTCTCTTTCTTTTTTTTCTCTTTTTTTTTGCTTTCCTTCCTCTTTTTTCTTTTCCTTTTTTTTCTTTTTTTTTCTTTTCCTTTCTTCTCTTTCTATTCTTTTTCTTTCTCTTTTTTTTTTGCTTCTTCTTTTTTGTCCCCCCTTTTTTTCTTTTCTCTCTTCTCTTCCTATTATTCTTCTTCCCCTTTTTTTGGAACACGGCTGGTGGTCACATCATTTGAACACTTAATGACGCAAATCCGCCCCAAAATGGGGCGGAGAGTAATATTATTACCTGAATGGGGGCGCCGGAGCGTGGTACAGTCTCAAGTGCCTTCCATTAAGAGGCGGGAACTGAACTTCCCCGCGATGGTTGACAATTACATAGGCCCCACCCTCGTAGACTTTTTGGACTACGTAGGGTCCGAGTCAGTTCTCGTTCAGCTTACCCTTGGGGTTGGTAGCCATGAGATCTCTTCTCTTGACCATGACAAGGTCACCTTTCTTGAATTCGCGCTCCTTGACTAGCTTGTCAAAGGCGCGCGTAATTCGGGCCTGGTAGACCTGAATATTCTGTTGGGCTTGAAGCCAGTTTCCTTCCAGACTGGAGAGTTCTTCGAGCCTTCGCTCGGCGTTGGTCTGCCCTTCGGGGACAAGCCTATGCTGAATGGCGACCCTGAGGGATGGTATCTCCAGTTCGACGGGGACGATTGCTTCCGAGCCATACACGAGAGAGAAGGGCGAGCAGCCCGTTGGGGTCTTGTATACAGTTCGGTACGCCCAAAGCGCTTCGTACATTCTTTCTTCCCAGTCCCTTTTGTTGGAGCTAACAGTTTTGGCCAGGAGAGTGCAAAGTGTCTTATTGAAAGCTTCGGCCAGCCCATTAGCTTGTGGATTGTAAGGAGTTGAGGTCCTCCAATCAATTTTGTATTTTTCTGCTAGCCGGTAAACCTTCTGGTTGCGGAAGTGGCTGCCGTTGTCTGACACAATCCGGTCGGGCACGCCAAACCGGAATATAATGTTGCGGTGGACAAACCTGACCACGACTTCTCCGGTGACCTCCCGTAAGGCAACAGCCTCTGCCCAGCGGGAGAAGTAGTCGGTCACCGCCAGAATGTATTTGCAGCCTGTGGAAGATGCGGGTAAGGGGCCCACAACGTCTGTTCCCCATTGGGCGAACGGCCAACTGGGCGCGGTTGGGTGCAACTGCACGGGAGGCCTCCTGGGTATGATGGCATGCTCCTGGCATCTATGACACGACTTAGCGTACTCGCAACAGTCGTTGAACATTGCAGGCCAGTAATAGCCAAGTTTCTTGATTTTAATTTTCATTTTTGGCCCCGCCTGGTGTGCACCAGCTGTCCCGGCATGGACCTCTTTCATAACTCTCCAAGCTTCTTCAATAGACAAGCATCGGAGGAGTAGCTTCTGCTTGGCATCGGCCACAGTCTGGAATAATATTCCGTTTCGGAGCTCATAAGAGTCCTTGGTTCTGACTAGCTTGATTTTCTCTTCCCTGTGCTTGGGTAGTTGCTGGTACTTGAACCACTGCATCAGGGGGTCTCTCCAGTCAGGTAGACTGACGGCTTCTGTTGTAGCGACCTCTAGGTCTTCTTCTTCTAGCTCTTCTTCCATCATGCTGGGCATCTGGCGCTGGTTTATTACCTGGATATGGAGAGATCCATCTGGAGGCACTGCCAGTGAGCTTGCCAATTTTGCCAATGCGTCGGCTTGTGCGTTCTCCCCTCTAGCGACATGGCCTATCTCGAGGAGGTAGAACCGCTCCATGAGCCCTTTTGCCTTAGTGTGATAAGGGAGTAGCTCAGGTTTTCGGACATCAAACTGCCCCTGGATTTGCTTGACGACCAGCAGCGAGTCGCCGAACACTTGGAGCATTTTGATCTCCATTTGGAGGGCGACCTGGAGGCCGATGATCAGAGCTTCATACTCTGCTTCATTATTGGTGCTGGGTTTGCTAATGCAGCAGGAAGTGTGCATCACTTCTCCATCTGGCGGCTTGAGGACGATGCCTGCTCCGGCTCGTACCTTGGCGCGCCCGGACGGGGTCGCTTCTGTCCTCGAGGCTCCATCAAAATAAAGCTGCCAGATGGCTTGTTGTATTTGGTCTACCTCCAGTGTTTCATCCTCGGGCAGCTCTGTGGCCAACGGGGAGTCTTCGGGCACAGGGTGTGCTGCGAAGAGATCCGCGACGGCTTGCCCCTTAATGGCCTTCTGCGGCACGTAGGTGATATCAAACTCCAAGAGCAGCACGGCCCACTTGCCAAGGCGTCCCTTTGGGACAGGCTGGAGGAGAATGTGCTTGATAGGGTCAGCTCTGGATATTAGACTTACTTCATGGGACAGCATGTAGTGCCTCATCTTCTTGACTGCGAAGACCAGAGCAAGGCAGACTTTCTCTATCGGAGTGTACTTGGCCTCCGCACCCACCAGCCTCCGGCTGAGGTAGTAGAGAGCCTGCTCTTTCCCTCATCATTGTTCTGGCAAGCATTGCCCCCAGTGAGTATTCGGTAGCCGCTATGTAGAGAATGAGCGGTCTGCCTTTGACAGGTGCCCCCAGGACAGGCGGGGTCTTCAGGTATTCCTTCAGCTGGTCGAGCGCGTGCTGACATTCATGGCCCCAGTTGAAGGGTGCGTTCTTCATCATTAGTCTGTGGAAGGGTTGGCAACGCCCCGACAGGTTGGAGATGAACCTGCGGATGTAAGCTAGCCGGCCCTGTAGGGACCTCAGCTCTCCCAGACTCTTCGGAGGGGGCAACTCCTGGATGGCCTTTATCTTGAAGGGGTCGATCTCGATCCCTCTATGCCGGACAATGAAGCCGAGGAACTTTCCACTGGACACGCCGAAGGCGCACTTCATGCGGTTCATTTTTAGCCCGTATAGCCGGAGCCTCTGGAAGACGACCCTGAGGTCATTTAAATGTTCATCTTTCTTCTTAGTCTTGACGACCAGATCGTCGATGTAGCATTCGACCTTGTTGTACAGCAGCTCATCGAAGATCTTGGTCATCGCCTGCTGATATGTGGCACCAGCGTTCTTGAGGCCGAAGGGCATCCTCTTGTAGTGGAATATCCCCTTGGGCGATCTGAGGCTGTGTGAATCCGGTCGTGGTCGGCTATCCAAATCTGGTTATAGCCGGACGAGCCGTCCATGAAAGACAGGGCCTCGTGGCCGGTAGTTGCATCGATCATCACTTCGGTGATAGGCACCGGGAAGTCATCTTTTGGGCAGGCTTTGTTCAGGTCGCGGAAGTCCACGCAAATCCTGATCTGTCCGTTCTTCTTTTTCACTGGTACAATGTTGGCCAACCATGTGGTGTATTGGTTTTCTGCCATGAAGCCGACATCTATGAGCTTGTCGACCTCCTTGCAGATCTGGCTGGTCAATTCGGCCTCATGCGCCGGGGAGACTGCTTCACTGGCTCCACCTTAGGATCGATGGACAAGATGTGCTGAGTCACCTCGGGGCTGAGTCCGGGCATTTCTTTGTAGTTCCAGGCAAAACAATCCCGGAACTCTTGTAGCAGCTTCATGTATTGTTCTCTCTCACGAGGGGATATGAGAGCACTTAGAAAGGTCGGCCTGGGCTTGCCTTCTGTGCCGAGGTTGATCTCAATCAATTCATCGACTGTGGCCTGGCCGCCATTTTCAATTTCCGGCGGGGCTGGCGACAAATCGACGAAGTCTTGGCCTTCATTGTCTTCGGGCTCGAGGATGGCATCCTCATCTTCTTGCTCCTCCTGGCTGGGTGTGGGGGCTGGATTTGCCGTGCAGTCCTCTTGGACCGTAGCCGCCGGGTCTGTGAGGTCCGCTGGTGCAGAAAGGCACAGGGCCACCTCGGGGTCTTCTATGTACTCATCGTAGACAGCTTGGACGGGGGCCGGGGCAGCCGCATCGTCAGGGGCCTGGTAGTGGATGGACACGGTGTAGGCTCCTGCTCTGGGGCTGTCCGCCACGTGGGGGCGTGGCGGGGCTACCACATAATCCCCCATCCTGAGCTCGTCCCTGTCAATGAGGTCTTGAGCAATGTCTTTGAAGACATAGCAGTCTTCAATGGCGTGACCCAGCATCTGGTGGTAAGGGCAAAATAGTGGGTCCCCGCTTCTTCGGGTGTCCTGCGGCCTCTTGGACCGTGGGAGGGAGACCTTGCCGTAATGGCAGGCCCAGTCGAAGATGCCCCGGGTCTTCTCTCTCGGGAAGGAGTAGGGCTTCTGCAGCTTCTCTTGGAGTGTTAGGCCTTGCCTGGTTGGCCGCCCGATCAACAGGCTTTCCGTGTCTCTCAGTTCCCTTCTTGACCAGACGGGGGTGTCAGGACTGGTATCTCGGGGCCGAGGCATGCGGCCACCCCGCAGGGGTAGAGAAACCTGGATTAGGTCGGTGACTAGCGAGGTTAACTCAGCCAGTCGTACTTTGAGCATCTCGATCTCCCGTTGCTGCCTGTGGTACAGGGCGTACATGACGGGGTCGTATCGAGGGGATTTCAGAGCCTGGCCCATGCTTCTGCTCCTTGTTTCGCCGGCCAGCCGGGGTGGAGGTGCCTCACTGGTGTGCCCTCTCGAGGTCGACACTTCGGAGAAGGAGGGGGTCTTCTCCAGGCAGCGGCGGTGGGGAGGTTTCCAAAGGAAGACCTCTTCGTCTTGTGCCTCCTGAACCGGGGGCCCAGGATATGCATCTTGATAGGCTTCCCGCGAATCTGTAGCTTCTGCGGGGTCGTCGCCAGACCATGTCGAGACTGATATGACGTCAGTCTCGTAATATTCCTCTAGTGAAAAGCCCAGACCGGGGTGCTTGGTGATTTTCAGCAACCGTCGATCCAGGTTTGGTGGGTTCCACATTCTTTCAAACATTTCCTTCGGCTGGAGGGCTGGTAGGGAGGAATCTTCTGCTTTCTGACCATTCTGGCTGCTTGGTCAGTCATGTGGGGAAGTCCCGCAATGGGGACGTGCGGGTCATGCAGCTCATCAGGGAATCGGCAATCATCGTCTTCCCTGACTGGCTTCTCCCCAGCAACATAAAAGATAGTGGGCGGCCCTTCGAGGTTAGGTACCTCGAAGGTCCTCAGCTGCTCGGCTGCTTGGCATTCTATCTCTATTACAGGCTTGACGATCCCTGGCGGGACCCTGACGTCTTCTAGCAGGTCTTCGAGGCAAGGCGCCCCTGGTGTAGGGTAGATGGCGAGAGGAGCCGCCTTGAATACCCCTTCTTCTTGTGCAATAAACGGTACATGTGGAGGAGCCACATAACCCGGGGGTGGCGGAGGGAACCAGCCACCTGACTCTGCTTTCTCCTTTCCCTTGTCTCGGGCAGCTTGAGGAGCTTGCTTCGCCTTTTCCAAGTACAGATTAGCATCTGACAAGTGACACTCGAACACCTCGAACGGGTGGAGGTCGGCGAAGATTCTGACTTCCTTTCCTCGCAGGGGTACTTGATGCATTGATGCAGAGTGGAGGGTACCACCCTATTCTGGTGTAGCCAAGGCCGGCCAAGCAACGCCTTGTAGGAAGTGCTGGAGTTGATGACGTGGAACTGGACCTTGGTGGTGAAGTCATCAAAGGTCAAGTTGAACTCTGCAACCCCCATGGGCACCTCACATTTCTAGTTAAAGCCAGCAATCTTGACATTTTTAACCTCAACCAGGTGTACGTCGAAATAGTGTTTCTGGTACACCCGGTAAGGGAGTATATTCACTGCTGCCCCTGGGTCGATCAGGACCCTGTTGATGGGCTGGCCATTCAATTGCCCCTTCATGTAGAGGGGTCTGTTGTGACTGCAGGTCGGCAGGAGCATGTCATCTTCTGTGAAGGCCACGGCCACTTCAGGTGACATCTCTGCCAGGCAAGCTTCAAGATGTGCTGGCGTCTGGAGGGCGGCTATGATGGCTTGCCGTGTTTCCTCGTTCAAGGACAACATCTCCCATACGGTGAACCGGGTCGGGATCTTCTTGAGGTGTCTGACTATCCGTTCGGCGGCCCGCACCTTGAGTAATTTCATCTCTTCGGGTTTGGCACGCCTGCCCCCATCCTGAAGTTGGGGTGCCTGATCGGGGGATGCCTGCTCTGTGGGTTCTGTCGCAGCCTGCCGAGCCGGCGGGGCCTGCTGTGCTTCCTCTGTTTCTCGCATGAATTCGGCGAGGTTTGGGATGCCGTTGAATTCTTCTTCGGTTGAGGAGGAGTAGCCGCCGGTAGAGCTCGGGGACTGCTTGCTTTCCTGGTGGAGGGAGGCACTAGGGGAGCGCGCCTGCTTGCCTGCTCGGGCCGACAGGAATTCGGTGAATGAAGGGGTTCCTTGGCTTCTGGTCCCTCCGGGATAGAGACCCGATGGAGGAGGGATCTCGGTGCCTCGGACCTCAGGGTCGGGGATCTGGTACGGTTGTTCTCCCCTGAGCATGATGTTGAGGTTGTCCTGAGGAGGGCGCCCCCACTTCCTTCCTGACCTGGTAGCATGTTGGGAGGTGGACGCCTCAGCTTGATTCACCTCTGCCGATTCATGGGGTGGCTCTTCTTCTTTCTCTTCCAGAGAGAGAGCGGTGTCGAACAACGCCGAGAGGGTGTTGCAGGCGAAGATGACCTCCTTCTTCTTCTTGCCCCTGGGTCTTCTCTTCTTGCTCTTCTTGCCTGCTGCAGCGGGTGGCTGCTCTTGAGGAGGTTCACCCCACAGGGGAGGCTCTTTGTCTGCATCAGCTTCTGTTCCCGGAGCCAGCTCGAGTGATTCGAACTCCTTCCAGGGGACATACTCCTTCAGCTCCACAGGCTGGATCTCGGGCTGTTCATAATCTTCGAGCCCATCAATAATAGCCTGGAGTCTTTCAACCGTCGGGCTAGTCTTCTTGTGCATCCGCAGCGGGATGGAACTTTTTTTATTATGGGTGGGCCGTCTCATGACTAGCCGAGGGGCTGTGTCAAGGCAAACTGGGCTTGCCGGGGGCGGTGCAGGCTGGGGCGTCGCCTTCCTCGGGTGAATTGCTGGAGTAGGCCGAGGGGCACGCGCCTTTCTGTTCTTTCCGGGCACGATCTGCCAACCTTCTTGGTCTTGAGCTGAGGCCATAATGAAAGTTTCATAAGTGGCGCGGGCACAGGCCTCCGCCCACTCTTCAGGTAGCTCCTGGTATAGTGAGACCATGTTGACGGAGGATGTTATGCTGGGCAACTCATGCGGCTGCGGGGGGTCCACTTTATGCTCCCCCATATCCAGCTCCCCGGTCCTGATCAGGGACTCAATAACATCCTTGAAGACGTAGCAGTCTTCAATAGTATGCCCGAGCATCGGTGGTATAAGCAGAAGCGCGGGTCATCCTTCTTCTTCAGGTCGCCGGGCCTCTTCGGCTCTGGCAGTGTAATTTTGCTGTAGCTGGTGGCCCATTCGAACAGGAGCTTGGACTTGTCTCGGGAGAAGGAATAAAGCTTGTTTTCATCTTCTCTCTTAGTGAGGGCCTCCCGCCGTTCTGTAGGTCTGGGCGGAGGAGGTTGGCAGCCGCCTTGGCTTCTCTTTCTGCTTCTCAAAAGCCTGGAAGTCTAGTGTGTGCACCTCGGGGGGAGCTGGTTTCTTCTCGGCCTGCCTGGCCCTCTGGCTTGACATGGCTGGGGTGGAGGAGTATCGGGCCAAAAACGCCTCGATCTCTGCTACCACGTTGTTCAGGTGGTCAAATGTTTTGACCTCGGTGCCGATCATCCTCTCCAGGATTTCTTTCTTCAAGTTTTGTTTGCAGATCTGCACCGCGTCCTCCTGGTGCGGGGGACGCCTGCACCTCATGCTGAGGTTCCTCCATCTCTTGATGTAGTCGAGGGCCGACTCATCGTTCTTCTGTCTCGTAGCATAGAGCTCTGCTATGGTGACTTCCCGTTCTGCAACATAAAATCTTTCCTTGAACTTCTTTTGCATGTCAGGCCAGTCAGCAACGGACCGGGGCGGCAGGCTGGAGTACCACTCGAAGGCGAGTCCGGTAAGTGTCGAGCCGAAGAACTTCAGGAGATAGGCTTCATCAGCAGCTAGATCTCCCATGATGTTCACATAGTAAGCAATGTGTTCCCTGGGGGACCCTTGCCCGTTGAATTTTTCGAACTTCGGCGGCTTGGTGATGCCGACCGGCAGCTTCCTTGCGACATGGTGGGCCGGGTAGGGTACCCGGTAGACGTCAAACAGCGTCTGATCCCCTTCGCCCCTCTCGGCCAATTTCATATCTATCATCTGTTCCAGCATCAACCGGCTAACCGTTGCCGGGTCGACCGGATTCGGGTAAAAGTGAGCGGGCTGCGCGCTCGGGGTGGCCACCACGGTCGCCCGGGGGGCCATAGGGGACCCTTGTGAAGGCGGAGCCTGTGGCAGGGCCACTGCTATGTAATGTGTTTGCTGTGGGGGCGCGTCCCCGAGAGGGTTGAGGGTTGCTGGAAGAGCTGCCTCTGAAGACTGCCCCCTGTCCCTGGGTACTTCGGGTATAACCTCGGTCTGCCAGGACATCGGGGGCGGTGCGTTCCGCTCACTTAGCTGCTTCTTGAGTGACTCGATTTCCTGCTGGAATCGTTGTATCATGAGCAGCATTGTAGGGTCAGCTGTGGGGAGACTGGGCACGCCACCTGTCTCTTCGGCCGGGGCGTCCTCGGATGATGTCGAGGGTCCGCCACTCGTGTCGCCGGTGGTGACCACATTGGCCGTGAGGGCCGCAAGGGGCTCTTCGGGTAGGGCCCCTTCGGCGCCTGTGGGTGTCGCGCCGCCTGCCGCTCTCCCTCTTCTAGTAAGGGGTCCCGGCCTGACGGCTATTCTGGCCAATTCTTCCGGATCGGTGGGCAAGGCCCCATACCGACCGTGAACTCCTGCCATGCTGCAGGTGAATGTCTGCCACTTCTTGTTCTTATTTCTATTTATCACCCTCCTGGACGATCTTCCCGGGAACACTAGTCTGTCGAAGACCGATCGTCGGGGCAGCGCTTCCTCCCGATTAGGGGACTAGCGCGGCTCCTCCGAGCGATTCCTTGATTCTGCGCTGAGTGCGAGTCGGGTTCCCTGTTCTTGAAAAGTGGAGGCCACTGCCCCCAGTAGTCTCTGGCAGCCGGCGGGAGTGCTACCCGGGCCCTGGAGGTAATTCCTCATAGCCTGCTCGATCCCTTCCCATTCCTGGTCAGGGAGAGCGGCATGTGGTTGGGTGTCGACAACAGCGGCCGCAGGAGAGTAGGCCTCGAGTGTCGAGCGGTCGGCGTTGTGTCGGCGCCCCCGGCGGTGACGGCGAGCATTCTCGGGCGGCACCGGAACGACGGGTGCTAGTCGGAGGGTCGGGGTTGGCAGCTCGACCCTGTCGTCTCTTCGGGCCCTTCTTGGGCGGAAGATGCTGGGTCCGCCTGGGCAGGCGCGGTGGGCTGGGCCTCTTTGGGTACCCAGACCTGCTTCAGCTTGGCCGGCCTCTGAGCTGGCGCCTTCTTCGGTGCTACGACCGGGGCTGTGGGCATCGCCTTCTCCTTCAGCTTGTCCAGTCCCTGGAAAGAGTTGCGGACTGGGATGGCCGGGACGATGCGGTCCGGTGTCACCTGGGACCTCTGCCCGTCTAGGCAGACTCGGAGGGCCCCAACCGTCATGGACTTCCCGGAGTTGGAGGCGCGACGCCCTGATCCGATGCTGGTGTTATTTCTCCGGAGCCTTCTCCGGTGGGATGTCGACCCTTGGTGGAATGGGCCGGTAGTTTGGTGCACGTGGTGCACATTGCAGCTAAACGTCGTTGTGGGGATGCTGTTGTTGCCTTCGGCTACAGCTCGGCCGGCAGTAGCTCCAACGGCCCCCGGAGTGGGGGCGTTGATCTGGGATTCCTCGGGCGTCTCCACGTCGAGGATCTGGGCGAAGGCTACCCCCAAGAAGTTGGGGAAGCCCACAGTGGGAGGGAAGCTCCCGAAGGTGAGGGGCACCGCCAGGTAGCCGCCTCGCACATGATTCTCCACAACCTCAGGGCTGTAGACGACAACCATTGTCGGCTCCATGATGTTGCTTTCTCTTCTTTGTTTAATTCTGCATTTAAAAAAGTGGCACAATTAGTATAACAAGAAGGGGGCCGCAGGGCCCCTAATTTCGGCAAAGAGATGAAGGGTGGATCGGTCCCACCGGGCGTGCCAGAGTTGTGGACGCACTTTTCGGCACTCGTTATTCTCTTGTTCTTTATTCGGTTTATTGAGTGCGTGGGCGTGCCAGTCACCGAGGTGACGATTTATTCGGGCTCCGAAGAGCCCATGGTGCGCTCGATCTGACTTCGTCAGACGATTGTGTGGTTCGTGTCGGGACCGAATCCCGTCGCGCCATAAAGGTCACGACGTCATTTACATCCCCCATACGAGGGAACACCCTTAATTAATTGCCGAAATTAGAGGCCCCGCGGCCGAAAAGAATAATACTAACTGCGTAAGAGAGAGATGGGGATAGGTCACACTGAAGGTCATATTGGGGCCATAAACTGTCGGCCATGTCGGTCACTCGTGGACCCTCTCATATTCGGACACAGGTCCGTGGCAGAGACACAACGAGAAAACCGAGATAGATCCCTTCAAATGTCTGCCGAGCATGCGGCAATTTTAATGAGGATTCGGAAGGTATCCGGAACGAGAAACAAATCCGGTCCGATTAGGATGTCGGCCCGAGATTAGGTCAGAACTCGGTCCCATATCGGGATAATTCCCAAGACTCGAGCTTGACCTGAAAGGGCGGCGTCGTTGTTCCTTTTGCCCTGGGTCTCGGGGAGAATAGGGCTGCAGAGTGGGCCCCGGCATTTTTTATCTGGAATTCTCTTAGTTATATGTTCCAATTTCTGGCCTACGGTTTATTACTTCTTTAGGTGTTTGTTCCGGATGATTCCTCTTCTTTTACTCATTGTTATCATTATTATTATTATTTATTTATTATTTATCTTCTTATTGCCCCTCCCGCCTCTTTTATTATGATTAGTATTGCGCATTCGAAGTCCTTTAATGAGCACATTTTTTATTGATTTATTTGCCATTTGTTAAGGCCATTATCATGTTGTATATATGCATAGGTGTGGTGTGCCGGCGAAGGGAAGGTAAGAGTGTACCGCTGAGAGGCCTAGAGGGGAGTGTGCCGGCAAAGGATGAAAAAGGTGTACCGCTGAGGGCACAAAAAGGGGGTGCCGGTGGAGGTTACGAAAAAAAGGGTGTGCCGCTGAGGGGAGTGTACCGCTGAAGGTGGGGGATAGGGTGTACCGCTGGGGGCAACAAGGTGTGCCGGCCAAGGGAATTGGGGTGTACCGCTGAGGGTTCAAGAGGCGTGCCGCTGGGGAAGGGATTTGGTGAGCGTGCCGCTGAAGGCTGGGAAGAGCGGGCCGGTTGATTAAAATGCACCGTTGAAGGGCCAATCGGAACGTGGTGGTGGAGGTTCGATCAGTTTTCGATTATTTGCTTTAAGGCTTTTCTTTTCTTCTTATCTTAACTTTCGTGTAGTTTTATATAAAATTTCTCCCTTTGTTCGCTCTCTTTATTGTTCTCGTTCAGCCTCTTCTGACGAGTCAGACGTTCGGGCTGTCGGGTAATTGGTCTATTCAGTTCTCGTCACGATGCTGACAGTGGCTTGATTATTTGGCAAGTTTTATTATCGATTGCTCTTATTCGTTTGTTTCTTCCTTTTGCCTCTTTTAATCGTTTATTAGTTTCACACAAAAATTTGGCAGCATCTCCCCTTAACCCGGGGCGTAAGGGAGATACAGGGGATGCGCCCACATGGAGTGGCGGAACTCGACAACTAGAGGTGGGCACCCAAGGGCAGCAACACCTTTATAGAACCTTGGAAAACACGAAGGGAAAACAACAGACTGAAGGCCTCTAAGGGCATATAATGTAGACTGGGGCTAGCCAAGGAGTATGCCGCCCAGGGGCCTGGTGAGTGTGCCGGCCAGGGGTCAATTGGGTCAAGAAGCGTGCCGGCCAAGAACCCCAACGGGGTGCACCGCTGAAGGCTGGTGGGTGTGCCGCTGAGGGCCAACTTGGGTGTGCCGTTGAGGGCCAATCTGGGCGTGCCGCTGAGGGCCAATCTGGGGGTGTACCGGTCAAAGGTCGAGCAGGTGTATCGCTGAGGAAATGGCAGGGGAGCCAAGTGCCCGGGCTTACAGGCTAGTTAGGGAGTAAAAGGGGGGGGCATGAGGCCAAGGAAAGGTCACTGGTAACTGGGCGTTCGGAGAGAGGGCGAGGGTTCCCCCCTCTCCTTAAGTCGATGGGCACAACAAGTGGCCACGGCAGGGGGTGGTGAAGAGCCCATGGGGGCCAGAGCTCACGGAGGGAGAGTCACGTTGCTACGGGGCTTCCAAAATGCCGGAGAAGGAAGGAACGGATGAACACATCATACACTGCAAATACGGGAGTAAAAATCAACGAAAATCGCAGAAAAGACCCAAGAAGGGTGATTCTCATTCATGGGGAGCAAAGGGGGGGGGGGGGGCGGAGCCCTACACATACATTGACGGGCATGCCCGAGTCAAGGCTACGGGCAAGAAAATAAGACTCAAATGCCAAGAATGGGGGAGATGGAGGACGAAGAAAAAAAAGAAACCCCCGGGGAAGAAAGGGGCCGGGGCTGAAGTGGGGGACGACCGTCCACCTCCCTTCTCCCACCCCTCCCCTGCTACATTGAGCCCTTCCTCTCTCTTACTCTCTCTTCTTTCCGGTGGCCGTCGGAGGAAGCTCCGGTCTGAGCGTTTCTTCTTCTCCTCCCTCTTCTTCTCTGTGTCTGCTTTTCTCCGGCTGAACCCCTGGTCCTTCGTCCCTATCTTTTTTTGTCGAAGCTGGGGTCTTTTATATGCCCAGCAGCGGGGAGCCTTCGAGCCCGACCGTCGGAGGCGGGAAGAGGCCCGTGATGATGGCGTTTGACCTGCCCCGTCCTCGATCGTCAAGGGGGGGTAGCCTGTGTGGCCTAATGGACGGTTGCCACCTCGGACGGCTCACTGCTCGCCAAGGAAGAGTAGGGCATGGGCTGCACGTCGTCTTGCCGTTGAAAAGCTTCAATGCTGTGCCCCTGGCGGGCTGAACAAGCGTGCCGCTGGAGCCTCCTGAGGGCGTGCCGCTGGAGCCCCAAATGGGCGTGCCGCTGGGGAGCCAAAAAGGCGTGCCGCAAAATAGCCCAGTGGGCGTGCCGTTGAAGACCCTAGGGGGGGTGTACCACTGGCCAGCCCAATGGGCGTGCCGCTGAACCCCTGGATGGGGTGTGCCGCTGAACAGCCCAGTGGGCGTGCCGTTGAAGACCCCATGGGGGTGTACCGCTGGCCAGCCCAATGGGCGTGCCGCTGAACCCCTGGATGGGGTGTGCCGCTGAACAGCCCAGTGGGCGTGCCGCTGAAGATCCCAGGGGGGGTGTACCGCTGGCCAGCCCAATGGGCGTGCCGCTGAACCCCTGGATGGGGTGTGCCGCTGAACAGCCCAGTGGGTGTGCCGCTGAAGACCCCAGGGGGTGTACCGCTGAAGGCCAGACCAGGCATGTTTCAGAGCCCGTTCTGAACCCGTTATGGACACGAGTCATGGCCCGTTTGGCTTTTCTTCGAGGCCCATGGATTGTGGGGGTTCTTTGTGACTGGTTTCTCCTCATTGTCGTGACTCCTGGAGGCGGCTTCACGACAGTCTTTCCTGGGGCTTATTCGCTCGGGCCGTTGTTGATACCGGGCCGAGTAGAATATCTGAGCGTGCGACTTGTGGTGTCCATAGCCCCCCAGGGGGGTGTGCCGTTGAAGGCCCCCCAGGGGGGTGTGCCGTTGAAGGCCCCCCAGGGGGGTGTGCCGTTGAAGGCCCGTTTGATTTTCTTTGAGGCCCAGGGGCTGTGGGGCCCTTTGTGCTTGGTTTCTCCGGGGTTTCTTCACTCGGCGCCGTTGCTGCCGTGAGGCCGAGCAGGATTTTCCAGGTGTGCAATTTTTAGTGTCCACAGCCTCCTAATAAATGATGTTTGCAAGCTTTGATGAGTTACAGGTGTTGTCTTCGCCAGCCCTATGGGGAGAAAAGCCGGACCAGGCGCAATTGTCGACGTGGCCTCGGAGATGCTACTCCAAGGCACCCGCAGCTTCCAGGAGTCATGAGAGTTACTAAAAAAAAAGAAAATGAGAAGAAGAGAAGAAAAGAAAAGAAAGAAGCAAAAAATGAGAAGAGAGAGAATCGGCGAGAGAGGGTTGTACGGCCATATCCGTCGACACCCGTGCTGAAAAAAGATCACCACTGTGGGACTGATGCGGTGGAGCGAACCACTCATCCCCTCCCTGAGGGGGTGAGCGCTCTCCTACGCACCCACCTTGGTTTATTCTACAAAAAAGAAGAGAAGAAAATAAACGACAAAAGGGAAGTTGGCAAGCATTGCCGACCAAAAGGACAAGAGGAAGGCCAGCATCCCGCCCGACTCTAGGAGGGTCCAAGTCCGTGGTGCAATGCCCTGTGGACGTGTAAAATCACACATCCATATGCCTCACCGAGCTCCCACATTGGTACCAGAGTCAAAGAGAGTAGACCCGGGGAGACTAGCCATTCAGGGCTCGGGGTGATACTACCGTCCGGTAAATCCTCACATTTGCACGGGCGCATTAAATGACGAAGAAAACACAGGATATCCCTCCTGAATTTATACACTGCTATGGACCCACCCTCGAGTCCTTAACGGTGAAGAAATACCCCAAAGAGTGCACAACTTCAAGTTCCTTAAGTAAAAAAAAACAAAAAAACTTCCTGAAGCAAAAAAATAGAAACTCTTTCAAAAGGCACACTCCGTGCCCTTTCAGCGGCACACTGCCTGGAAGGCCCTAGCTGCGCACCCCTGAGGTGCCTCCAGCGGCACACTCTTCAGGTGCCCCAGCGGCACACTTGAACGAGCCCCCAGCGGCACGCTCTTCAGGTGCCCCAGCCGCACACCCAAACAGCCGTTCAACGGCACACTCTTCGAGTGCCCCAGCGGCACACCCTTTAGAGGCCTCCAACGGCACACCCCCTGAAGTGCCCCAGCGGCACACTGCCAGTTATCCCAGCGGCACACTCTATGGGGGTGCTCCCAACAGCACACCCTTCTTGGTGCCTTCCAGCGGCACACCCCTTGGAAGCCCCTTTCGACGGCACAATGCCCCAATGCCCTTCCAACGGCACAATAGTTGTGCCCCGTCAGCGGTACAATCGTCATGTCCTCCAGCGGCACAAGCGTTCTGCCCCCTCAACGGCACAACCCCTCAGCCCCCAGTGGCACAGCGTTGAACATCCCAGGACGGCACGAGCCGGCAGAAGACACAACGGTAAGTAGGCGAGCCCCTTGGCGCGTAGCTCGGCCACTTCAACGCCAGCTAGCACCCGCCTTGGTGTCGCCCTATGGTTGGATGAGAGAGATCCTCACCTGACATTGAGGAGACCGAAGTCAACCTCGGATGGCAGTGCCATCATGACATCTGCCCCCTCCAATGGCCCACCTATAAAAGCCTCTCAGAAAGAAAGAGAATGCATGCGAAGGCACCCGTTCGAAGAGAACAGAACGAGAAGAAGAAGAGAAGAAGAAGCAGGTAGAGGAGAGCAAGGAGAGAAAGGGAGAGTGTGCTGTGTAGGGGAGAGGGAAGGAGTGGAGGTGAAGGGAATGGTCACCCTTCCTCATCCTAACCCTCTCCCCAAGTTTTCTTTTTTTTCTTTCCCCTGTTCTCCTCTCCCGTTTGTTTGGATGTAATGCATCACGTTTGGCCTTTGGGTCATGACCCCTGTCATTTTTAGTTCATCATGAATGAAACATCTTCTGACTTTGCCTTCTTTCGTTGCATTTGTTGCTTTCTTCTTAGCGTTGATCTGTGAGTTTCATGCGTCTGCTCCCAGCCTTCCAACCTCTGGCTCCATCTCACCTCCCATGGCACTGGCCTACCTGGTGGATGGGTTTTACCCTTGGCTTGACGGGGCAGAGCTGGTCTCTTCCCCTTCCCGGGGCTTTCCTTAGTACAACAACCCTTGAGCCTTTGCTAAAACAGGTCTGTGGGGGTCCACTCTCCTTTTGACACTTTGGATTTCCTCAATGCCTAGAGCGTCCTCCTTGGCCCTCCTTCAGAACCAGTAGTGTACACATATACGCTCAAGCCTCCAAACCATCAACTTACTCTAGCCCTCCAGCGGCACACCTTCCTGGGTCTGCTCAGTGGCATAGTCCTCCATTTGTCTGCCCAGCGGCATAGACTCCCTGGGTTGCCCAGCGGCACGCCCTTCCCGTTTGTTGGCTCAGCGGTACACCCTTCCTGTTCCTCCGCTTAGCGGTACACTTTCCTTGGCTGCCTCAGCGGCACACCTCCCCTACTTGTCTGCTCAGTGGCACACTCTTAGACTGCCAGCCCGGCACACCTTGATTATCATTCTTCTGGTGCATTCATAGCTCGTATCAGTCTGAAGGTTTCTCGTTCGGCATTTTCTTCGAGTTTTCTGATGTTTCCCCAAAGGTGGCTGCCTAGGCACACACCTCAGTTGTTGGTTCATGTCACTCCTTGTGGGCATGTCCCTTGTTATTCCCTTATCATCCGGGTTAAGGGGAGATGCTGTCGAATTTTTGTCAGAAATAATAATAAGTTAGAAGACATAAAAGGGGCAACAAACAAATGAAACCGACAACAATGAAACATTCTAATCAACTAAGTGAACTATGCGAGGCTCCAGGAATCGACTGAATGAGACTCAGAGAACTGCACCATTGAGCATGACCTGGAATTCGATCACATGGCAGGGAAACTGAAAGCTTAACCATTTAGGACTCTCTATCAGACATAAACTGGACAAGGGGCCCTCTCTTGAACCCTGGCCCACTTCTTGAGCGGCACACTTTGCTTGGTTTCATCCTCCACTCTTCCCAGCGGTACACTCCCACCTGCCTCCAATGGTACGCCTCAGTTCTTCCCCCTTCACCTTCAGCGGCACATTCCTAGATCCCCCAGCGGTACACTCTCCTTTGCCTTCTGAGCAGTACACCTCCTTTACCCTTCAACGGTACGCTCCCCTTTAACCTCCAGTGGTACGCTCTCCTCCTCCCCAGTGGCACACTGCCCACTCTCTTAACTCTCCAGCGACACACTCCTAATTCCACCTCCAGCGGTACACTCCATCATTCCCCAACATATATATATATATATATATATATATATATATATATATATATATATATATATATGTATAAATATATATATATATTAAAAGGAATAATAAATAATAATAATCGTGATAAAACAGGGGGGAGGGTAGCTCCAATCGAAATACTAAGCAAAGAGAAAATAACAAAAAGGGAGGTGGTAGCAATGAACAAGAAAAGAATCCATGGTCTGTGAACGGTAAAAGACAGCCAGCGAAAGGGGTAATGCTAATAAATGAACGATAATGATGAATGTCACTCGAGGCAACCCACGAACATAACGGTATGGCCCTCGTCTCTCCTTCTTGGATTCCGAACCCAGGAATATTAATGATACTCTTGCGAGCCGAACGTCATCCTCGGGAGTCGTCTCTCTCGTCATGGTGACTGTCCGGCCTTACCTCTGGCCAATATCTCATCATGGTCCCCTCCCTCACCGGGATCTGACTTTCCCCCCTGTATTGAAGTTGCCGTCCCTTGGCAGACATTTGCACGGATTCGTCCCCCCGTTACCGTCTTGTTTTCCGTATGAACTTTCGTCCACACATGGAATGGTCCGTCGGCGACCGACATAATCTGAGTGTTCATGCCCTCACCACGGGCTTACCACATAGCCCGACTACCATTTCCTTCCTGCATGAATTAGTATTTCTCTCGGTCGTGGAGCCCTTATTTCCGGTAATTAATCAAGGGTATTCCCCTCTTTGAGGGGATGTAAATGACGTTTTGACCTTTATAGCACAACGGGTCTCAGTCCCGACCCGAACCACACAATCGCCTGACCGAGTCAGATCGAGCGCACCCGTGGCTCTTCGGAGTCTAAATAAATCGTCACTTTGTGACTGGCACGCCCACGCACTTAATGAACCCAATTGACAAATAACCAACAATGATTTAAATAAAAAGTGCGTCCACATGCCCCGGTCCATTCCATCTTCCTGCTACTTCTATCCGGCATAAGACGACCCCTCGAGTGGCTGTTAGAAGATCCTGCAAGCTACAACCGTAGCTTGATGAATTCCTACCCGTTGTGGGGGATGCTTTATAGCAATGAGGCCAAGCACGGCCACCACTCCTAAAGAGAGCATGCATATACCCCGCCAGGGGGGGATAAGAAGAAGAAATATACCCTGCCATGGTGGCACATGAAGAGAATACACCCCGACTTGGGGGCACGTGAGAAGAATCTACCCCGCCATGGGGGCATAAGAAGAAACATTGTCGCACCCTGGCTTAGGGGCATGTGGAGAAGAAATGTACCCCGCCATGGGGGCGTATGAAGCAAAAGAAACACACCCCGCATGGAGGGGCATGAAAACAAGAAGTTACACCCCGCCTAGGGGCATAGAAGCCATAAACAATATATCCCCAGCCTGGGGGTACATGAAGAGAATCCACCTCGACTCGGGGGCACATAAAGCAAAAGTTACACCCCGGCTCAGCGGCGTTTGACGAAGAATCTACCCCGACCTGGGGGCATAAGAAAAAATAGAGTTTCACCCAGACCTAGGGGCATAAAGAGCAAAAGAACACACCCTGGCTTAGGGGCATAAGAACCAGAATCCACCCCGCTCCAGGGGCATAAGAAGAAGCAGAATCCACCCCCGCCACGGGGACTTGTGAAATAAAGCTACACCCCGTCTTGGGGGCATCAGAAGTAGCAATACACCCCGGCTTAGGGCACTTGAAGAGGAAACATACCCCACCACGGGGGCATAGAAGCCATGAAGAATACACCCCGGCTTAGAGGGATTTGAAGAAATATACGTGCTCTTTCTAACCTGCGGGAGAAGATGAGGAATTAGTTGTATTCTTTTCCTCGAGATAAGTCCCAGATCTTGTTTGAATGGGCCACCAGATACAACAAAATCACGCTGCCAGAATCGAAGAGGCCTGGTGACATAAAGAAGAAGGATGATCCTCATTTCTGTCCGTACCACCAGATGTTGGGGCACACTATCGAAGAATGTTTCATCTTCAAGGATGTCATTGAATCCTTGATCAGGAAGGGAGAACTTGATATGGGGGAGCACAAGATAGACCCTCCGCAGCCGCACGAGATGTCGAGCCTCGGCACCGGTGTCAACATGGTGTCTTTGTACCAGTAGCTACCTGAAGAGAGGGCGGAGGCTAGCACAAGGGCCACTTATGATGCCTTCATCATGGCGCCAGCTCAAGACCAAGGAGGTTGGCAGACTGCACCGACAAGGAATAGAAGGAGAAGGCAAGCTCCCCGGCCCACACTGGAGGTTCACATAAGGGGTGTTATACCCCGACCAGCACCGCCACCAGTGACGCCTATTTGGCATGACACAGCCCCCCGGCTAGTCATGAGGCACCCCACTTACAACAAGAAAAAGTACGTCCCGATGCGGGTGCACAAAGAAACCAGTATTGCAGTGGAAAGACTCCAGGCCATTATTGATGGGCTCGAAGATTACGAACAGCCCGAAATACAGTCTGTGGAGCTGAAGGAGTATGTCCTTTGGAAGGAGCTCGAGTCACTTGAACTAGCTCTGGAGGCAGAAGCCGAGGCGAAGGAAGAACCTCTCTTGTGGGGTGAGCCTCCCCAAGGCTAGTTGCCAGCCACTGAAGAAAAGAAGAGAAAGAAGCAGAGAAGGCCCAGAAACAAGAAGAAGAGCGGGGTTGTTCTTTCTTGCAACACCCTCGCAGCATTATTTGACACTGCCCTCTCCCTGGGAGGAGAAGAGCAAGAGACGCCCGCCGAGCCGTTGGAAGTGAATCAGGCCGAAGCATCCACCTCCCAGCATGCCACTAGGCCGGGAAGGAAGTGGGGACGCCCTCCTCAGGCTAACCATAACATCATGCTCAGGGGAGAACAACCATATCATATCCCCGAACCTAGGGTCCAAGGCATGGAGATTCCGCCTCCCTCGGGTCTCTACCCTGGAGAGACGGTCGGCCAGAATATACCTTCATTTATTGAGTTTCTCATGACTCAAGGGGAAAGGCAGTCATGCCCCCGTGAGTCTTAGCGGACCAAAGAAGCAAGTATCCTCTCGACCCTGTTGGTAGTAATTCCTTCTCGGTCAAGGGAAGAACCTGAAAACAGCCCAAACCTTGCCGAGTTCATGCAAGAGAAGGATTTCGTGGGTACCTCTGGCTTGGACCGCTCTCGGCCGCCCTCGAGGTTGGATGGCGGGGCTCCTCGGCGTTCCTTCCGGCGTTCCAACTCCACCTCTTCCTCGCGTGATCGGCAGTGCATGTTTGAGGACGCTGGTATCCTACCACGTCGTTCTCCCCTGCTCCAGTCTTCTTCGTTGGCGCCCCCGCCGCTGGCCGCCTCCTCCTTCCCGGAGGTGCCCGATACCGACGGTTCGGAGGTTGATCCTCTTGACTGGCCTTCCTCTCCGGGTCATCACCGAGGTGTCCGTTATGTGTTCTCGTCTGATTCTGAAGGGGTCTTCGACGAAGACTCCTATTTGTAGGGACTTGGTTTTCTCTGTGGGTTCTCGGCCTTTGTTTGGCCTCGTTGTTGTTCCTTTGGGCCTTGGGCCTTGTACTCTTCTTGGCCCTCTTTGGCCGTTTCCCCTCCCCCCCCTCTCTGTACCCCTTTCTCTTTATGCTTTCATATATGAAAATCGCTTGCCTGGTGGCCGGGATAGTGGTTTCATCTTCTTCCGCAATGTAGAGATGAACCCCCTCTCCCGTCTCCCCCCTTGCAAGTATCAACTTTAGTTAAAAAAAAAAGGAAGTGACCCAACAGGCCCAGCAAGCTCAAGTGATACCTGACCCGGTGGAGGAAGCACCCGTTGAGACGGCTCCCCAGGCCCAGACTGGGGGCAGGCGCAGTAGAGCCGAAGAGATGAAGTTGCTCAAGGTCCGAGCTAGAATTAGAATAGTCAAGCACCTGAAGAAGATCCCAGCCAGGTTCACCGTCTGAGAGATCCTTTTGGTGGATGAAGAAGCCCACCTGAAGATGATTGTAAACTCCCCGACGAACTGCATGACCCATTCATCCCGACCACAGGACTGCCTGACATAACCGGCCGTGTAGCGAGAATGACCAGAAAATAAGGGATCCCCTTTTGCTAGCTCTCCAGTCGGAAGGACATGTTCAAAAAGATGTGGAACCCACCAAACCTGGATCGGAGATTACTGCAAATCACCCAGCACCCAGGATTAGGTTTTTCATTAGAAGACTCCTACGAAGCCGACGTCATATCAGGCTCGGCTTTGGACGGCGATAGCCTCACAGGCGTCGCAGCTCCACAAGAAGTTAAAGGTCACCCGCACCTTAAGCCTTCAGCTAATGAAGAGCAGGGTGAAGAGGTATTCCTATGGAATCCACCTCCCTGCAGGAACAAGGGGAAGGCCCCATCCTCCTCTGAAGGACCAACCCCGAATGACTGCAGCAGCGGTGCGCCATTGCCCTCGCCTGACACCGATGCAAAGGATGGGGAAGCAAGCCGGACCCCGGGCCTCCCTCGGTGTGACTCTGCCCTATTTGCCCCATGCTATCAGCAGCAGCGGGAAATTGAAATGTTGAAGGCTCGCTTGGCCGAAGTGACTGCACTCGTGTCTGACCTCATCAGGGGCATCCTCCGCCAACAGAGCATCAGCACGCACCAGTCCCTGAGCACCGTCCCAAATGCCCCCGTGCACCTGAAAAGGGAGGCTAAGGATGTAGCTGCTTCCCCGGTCAGACGATCAGCCGAGCGAAACCCTACGCTGCGGGAGATGATGCAGAGATCCTACTCTTTCCTGAGGAATAAAACCCGAGGAATTTTTGAGTGGGCTTGCTACTATGGCAAGGTCTCCTTCCCAAGGTCCAAGAGGCCGCAAGATGCTCGCAAAAGCGGTGACCCCTTGTTCTGCCCTTATCACCAAATACTGGGCCACTCTATCGAAGACTGCTACGTCTTCAAGGATATTGCCCAAGATCTGATTGAGACAGATGAGCTCAGAATGGGAGATTATGTGGTGGATGTAGACACGCCATTCTTGACGTCTCCTGAGAAAGTCTCATATTACTATACAACGCCCCGCAACGGCTTACGCATTTCGAATCACTCGAGTGCTTCCTTTTCTTGCGTCTTCTTCTGCCTTTTTCGGCATTCAGAATCGTCCCGTCACGGCATTCGGACAGCGTCAACACCAGTCAGACGCATCAGGAGGTTCCAGAATCAGGAAGGGTGTCTGACGGGTGGCCGCCGACGCCTGATTTGAGGACCCGGGTGGGTCTTAATGGGGGCGTCCAGGCCCCTGGACGCCCCCATGTTTTTAATTTAATTTATTTTATTTTCTCAGGGCCCAAACCAAATAAAAAATATATACCCTGGACGCCTCCATAAAAACAAAAATAAAAAATATGTGTAAAATGCCAGTTGGCATAAAAAACAAAAAAATAAATATATATATATATATATTAATGGAGGCGTCCAGGCCCCTGGACGCCTCCATAAAAACAATTATAAAAAAATCAAAATGCCAGCCTTGGCACAAAAGACAAATAAAAAAAATAAAATAATATATATTTATGGAGGCGTCCAAGCCTCTGGACGCCTCCATCAACTCTCTCACGGGCGCCGCTCACGGAACGGCGGTTTATCGTGTGTGAAAAAATCCAAATTATGGAGACGTCCAGACAGCTGGACGCGCCCATTTCTGAATCACGAGGCACCGCTCACAAAACCACGCGTTGTGCCAAACCGCGTGCGGCCGTCGTCGGTTTTCGGTGGACCTGTTTGAGGCGTCCGGAGCCCTGGACGCCTCCACAAAAGTATTCCAAAAATATATATATAAATAGAATAAAATATTAATTCGGCCCTGATGGAGGTGTCCAGGGTCTTGGACGCCTCCACCCTCCGGAGCCCTATAAATAGAGGCCCACCCCCTCAGTTCTAGAGGAGCTTCGAAGTGATCCGATAGGCTGCCGGAGCCTAGAGGCTACGGAGTCATTTTCTAACCCGTGGGTTCTTTTATAGGTGGAGGTTCTGCCGGCTTCTCGGGTGCTCACGCTCACGAGAGGAAGGTCGTCTTCATCCGCTGCGCTTCCACATCGTCCCCACGCTGCCGGAGCTCAGCCGGATTTCACGATCGGCACATTCAATAAGCCAATTCTTTCCTTTTCTTCGTAGTTCTTTTGCATTCATCATCGTGCATCCCCTATCCCCCTTCATAAGGGCGCCTTTTCTTATACACTTCTTACATCCATCATCTCATTTTCCTCCTACTCGAGTCCGAGAGGGGTTTAAAAGATAACACCAACCAGGTGTGTGTCTTGCCATCATTTCATTATTTTTATCGCAAGGATTTGAATACTACACCTCCATCTTTCTAATCCACTTGTCATTTGTTTGTCATTGTTTTACAAGGGTAGCCGAGGAAAGCCCTCTCCGTCGGCCGGCCGGAGGGAGAGGAAGAAGCAAACCGCCATCTCCCGCTCTTGAGGTAGGCACGATCACCTTCTTATTTTTGAGGTCTTTTGGCCCCTGGCGATCACATATTGTTCTCGAGGCCGCGGCGAGTCACTTCCCCAATGGCCGTTTAAATTTCCGTTCTTATATGTTATATTCTTATCTATTCATGTTCTCGAGGCCGCGGCGAGTCACTTCCCTAATGGCCGTTTAAATTTCCGTTCTTATATTCTCTTTATATTCTGTTATATTCTGCTTATATTCTCGAGGCCGCGGCGAGTCACTTCCCCAATGGCCGTTTAAATTCACGTTCTTATACGTTATATTCTTATCTGTTTATGTTCTCGAGGCCGCGGCGAGTCACTTCCCCAATGGCCGTTTAAATTCCCGCTCTTTGTATTCTCTTTATATTCTGTCATCTTATTATCTACTCATATTCTCGAGGCCGTGGCGAGTCACTTCCCCAATGGCCGTTTCAATTCTTATTATTTAATTCCTGCACCATTCCCGTCCCCCCGAGGCCGCGGCGAGTCACTTCCCGCTATGGCCGTTTAACCCCCATATCTTGCTATATCACACTTGTCCCGCTCGCCCCGCCGGAGTAATCTCCCGTGGTGGCCCCTTCTCTCTCTTCTCTTATTTCTGTGTTGTAGCAAACAAACACCAAAAAAAAGGAGGAGCCCGCGTGCTCTCCGCGTCTTCTCCGCTCTTCCCCGAACCGCGTGACGTCGCTCACAGATTGGCGATCACGGTGGGACCTCTACTTCTTCCTTTCGGCTACCCTTGCAAGTTCGGCACCACCCGTGCCTCTCCACCTTCGCGCCCGCGCGCGCCCCCGTTGTGCTCACGGCAGCACCGTCAGTTTTAATTGGTTGTTTGTTTATTATATGTCTGTTATTTCTGTTATTTTCTTACTCTATATATCTGTCAGCATTCCATTGCATACATCCATTCCTCTTTTCTATCATTTTTTCATTTTTTTTTAGGATCACCCTTTCCCGGTGAAGGAAGGACTCTCCGTTTGGGAATTCCTCTCAACGGACTAGAATCTCCTACACTAGGACCTCCGTAAGTCCCCGACATCGAAGAATCTTCTCTTCGTTCACTGGGCTGGTTGTACCATTGAAGTTCCCCGGAGTTAGTCATTTCATTCGTGGTGAGACGAGAGACCCTAGCTGACACGGCGGTGAAACAAAAACAAACTAGGGTCCCCATTTTGTGTGAACTTTGGATCTCGCAAAAAAATATAAAAAATCATCAAAATCAAAACACAAAAAAAAGGGCGTAAAGGCATCCACTTGTTTGATAATCTCTGCTACCTACTTGCTAGTGTATGTTTTTACGTTCTGGAAAAACTGTGAGCATGTCTCACGAGTCTTTTGAGGAGAACCACCCTAGCCGTGGTTTGTCAGCCGACCCGCGAGTCTATGCTATGGACTCGGGTCCTTCTCATGACCCCTCGCATGAGGTGCAGGTTATTGCCGGGGACACGTCCCCACCACAGGATATCTCTTCTTTACTGGGCGTCCTCGCCAACACGGAGCTTACCTCTGAACAGCTCCGGGCCTTCCAGGCCATTCTAAAGGGGAAATCTGTTTCCCCCACGCCCCAGGAATCAACTCCGGTCATCGCACCTCTCCAAGAGTCCGTGCAGGCCATTCCACCTCCTTCGTTGGCGCAAGCCATCCAGTCTCCCTCGCTTCAAGGACAAGCGAGCCAACAACCACCCTCATTCCAGTTCCCATCACAATCTCAAACTCCCGTTGTTCCCCAGACACCGCTCCAGCCAGGGCCAACTGTCGGCGGTCCGACAGCTCCCTCTCATTCGGGGTTTCCCCCTCAAGTCTCCGGGAGACAGTTTCTCCCCCAGTGGCAAGTGCCACCTTCACCTCCAGAGGAGCTCGCCCAATCGCTCCTCAATAGGTTCAATCGCATGGACGAGCAGTTTCAAAATCTAAGAAGAATGGTGGACGTGAAAGCCACCCCGGAGGTTGCTTTGCCAATCCTTCCCGTCATTCATCTTCCTCCCTCCGAAATGCCCACGTACCGCAGATACAATGGTACCGGCAACCCCTTCATTCACCTCAAGGACTTCATGTATGAGTCCTCCTATTGGCAAAATGATCAAAGGTCCCTGGCATACCTCTTTCGGAGATCATTGGATGGTCCTGCGCTGGAGTGGTTCTATTCTCTGGAGCCCCGCGAGGCCGAGAATTTTGAAATAGTCCAGAGAATGTTCTTGCAGAAATATAGGTATAGGGTCGGTCCCTCACTCTCCATTACCGACCTAGTGGCCGAAAAGATGAAACCCGACGAGGATTTTGTTCGATATGCTGATAGATGGAGGTCTCTGGTGGAAAGAATAAGGGATACCCTCTCCGAGCCCGAACAGGTGAAGATGATTGTGTCTAATGTAACCTCACAGTTCAGACATGTCCTGGCCATGAATAAACTTACTACAATGGAGGAACTCTATGAAAGGGCCCGATACATCTAAACCCAGCTAAAAGACTCCCCCATCATGAACATGTTTGAGTCGCCGAAGCCCAAAGTGGTTAGAAAGACAGGCGCTGGTGTCCCGGGCGGAGCCACAGAAGGGGTCGTGACAAATGAGCAAGTCAGTGCGGTCAACAATGCTAACTATGCAGTCAACCCAAGGCCTCCACAAATGCCCCGACTTCCCCTTCAACCGGGTCCTTTCCCTCTTCGTCCTCCACCCCAAAATAATCCACCCCAGGATAATATGCCTCCATTACGCCAACCCCAGCAACAACAACCATAACCTCAGCAACAACAACCACCACTTCAGTACAACCAAGTTCCACCCCCGGGGAACTATGGTCCCCAACAGCAACAAAGGAGGCCGCTCGGTCCCAAGAGAGCCTACTATCCACCATTGCCGGAAACCTTAGCAGACATTTTTAATGCCCTCATGGCATCAAACCAACTCGCCCTACCCAGAGAAAGGCCCGCGTGGCCACCCAATGTTGATACCTCCAAATACTGCGTCTACCACAGGCAGCCGGGACACACAGTAGATTACTGCTTCCATTTCAAAGATTACATCCATGATATGAATGATGAACATCAAATAGATTGGGATGAGATGAGACGAAACGTCGCGGCTCTCAAGGCTAGGAGACCCCCTCATAGGCCACAGCAGCAGTTACAACAGCAACAGCAACCATAACAACAACAGCAGGCTCAGCAGGCCCCACAACAATAGCCCGACATGGGCATAATCCAAAATCCATTACCGGAGCACCAACAGCCCAATCATCAGGTTAACCCCATCTCCTCCTTCCCGGAAGTCGGGAGAGAGCAGGTGTGGCACCAGGAAAGTACCTCCATTCTTTCTACCTCCAACCCTATCATCATGCAACCCCCTCACCTTACCCGGGTAGCACCTCTCTCTCATCAACCCGCATCAGTATCACCATCACCATTTCCACTACCATTACGCCCTCTCATCCACACCCCGACCTCCTATCAACCGACACTCTCCACTACGCCTTCACACCCTCTCATCTTCTCTCACTCCCCCACTTTACCATCCACCTCTACCACATTTACCCCTACGCCTTCTAAACCCCTTATCATCCGTCAACCATACATAACCCCGTCTTTCTCCACCGTATCACCACTAATGCCTTCAAAACCACTCATTAACCATCACCCACCTCAAAATCATTGCCCACTTCAAGCCCTACCCACTCCTACTTCGTCTCCACCGCCACCTTCTAGACCCCTTATCCTTCATAATCCGCGCAATATCCCCTCTACCTCCACCATGCCGCCACCTAACAAACCCCTCATCAGAATCCCTGCTCCCGTCATCACCCCTACTTCATCAACCATTCCTCCACTACTACCCCTCAAACCCCTGTTAAAACCCACTGCTACCCCCACAGAGGTACAAATGCCGCAGGCAATGGTGCTCCGGAGTGGAAGGATTTTCCACAGGGTTTTCCCCCACAACAGTCAGAATCCCGAGCAATCTCAGCCAGAGAAGGATGATGCAGAACAACCAGAAAGAGCTATCCCTGGAACACAGTATGATCTATTGAAACACTTGGACAAGACGCCTGCCCGGATCTCCATCCTTGAGCTACTTCAAAGATCCACATCCCACCAGGCGGCCTTGATGGAATATCTTCAAAAGGTCATGGTTAATGAAGACCTCCCCGTGGAGAAGATTTCGACCGTCCTGACCCCAACAGACATACAACCAGCCATCATGTTTCACAACTACGAGCTCGCTCCCAAGGAAGCTCGGAAATATGCATTGTGCATTTCAATAAAAATTAATGGGGTATCCATAAACCTGTGTCTTGTGGACACGGGTGCATCCATAAATGTGATCTCCATGAGCACTCTTCAGTTGTGTGGGGTCAACGAGGAACAAATAAGACCTTCCTCGATCACGGTCACGGCTTATGACAATAGCAAGAGGCCGCCGCAGGGGATGATTATTCTGAAGGCAGAACTAGGCCATATGTCAATTCCCACGGAATTTCATGTCCTCGACATGGACCCCACATTCAAGGCTATATTGGGTCGCCCTTACATCGAAGCCATGGACGCTGTGCCTTCCACCAACCATCAGTGCCTGAAGTTTCCTTACAATGGGAGAATTATTAAAGTGATCAGTACACCTGTCCTTCACACAGTGGATGCTATCAACACCTCTCTGCCTTCTGTTTGGCCGTCTCATCGGCCCATATTGTCATTGCTGGACGTACGTGATCCATCTCATGTTCCACTAGCACCAAAGGAGCCGGTCAGGGCAACCACAACATCATGTCTCCCTTTTCACTCCAAAGGTTGGGAGATTATGAGGAACATCGACTATCAACAAGGAAAAGGTCTGGACGCACAGTTACAGGGTATGCTCAAACCGCCAAAGGAAATTAGGTTGAACCACAGGTTTGGCCTAGGCTTCAAAGGACCGTTCAAGGCAGATTGGAAGCCCCTCACGTGGACTCTATCAAACCACTTCAACAGAGGGCCCGTTGTTCAGATGGGGGATCACCCACGAGATGCATATGGGGGATCACATGCTGTATATTTGGCTGAAAAATGTCCGAGGATCACCAAAAGAGGCAAGATCAAAGATCCGGAATGCGAGTGGGACAAATGGTTCGACATACGGGACATTTCCGTTGCACTGGAAAGGATGTTCTCGTCTCCGCAGCTTGAAGGACCACCATTGATCTCCGAAATACCAGAGAATATTACCACTCTTGCCAAGGTTCCAAACTATCCTCGTCCTCGCCAGAAGGACTCTGTCATCGACGGATCTTCATCCGTCCTCAACATTGCCGTCGACGGCTCATTAGCCGCCATCTTCTCCATCCACTCGTCTCAGCCTTTGCTGATATCTTCTTCCTGGGCCAGACAATTATCTGATGATCTTCCCAGATCCCCTTCTCTGTTTACATACCTACGTGGACTTTTCAACCCGCGCCAGGTCTTCAACCATGATCTGCTCTATGAGCCTCACAATCCTCTAGCCATAACCATTTTCCTCTCTCCTCCAATCTCTTTTCACTGCTTTGTCATTAAAAATGAAAACGAAAAAAAAAACGTCAATTTCCAAACTCCCCAACAACACATCTTCGTTGAGGAAACCTCCTACATCTCCCACGGGTGCGTACCGCCTTGCGGACCACCCGTCCAAGGTCCGATGAGCGACCTTTTCTACCCCTCCTCTGAGGGGTCTTCTCCTGTACATTCTACACCATCCTCTTCGTCTTCCTCTTCTTCTGTAAATATTATCAGTCAATCTAGGAATGATAGGCCAAGGGTAGTACCTAGGAAGAAATCCAAGGGTAGGCAGATCCCTCGTCGATTCCTTCTGGATTTGGCCGCCAGGTGTCAGGCCCTTCTTGCCATCCCCCAGTTGTTAGAAAATCCCATCCAGCTACCCGAAATAGAATGCGAGGGCGACTGTGCGTCTGATGAAGGGTATGGAGTCTACGAGATAACGGATGAAGAATGCCCCACTGAAGAGGAGGGTGAAGAATATGAGGATGCGGCGGGCGCATATGCTAGTGGAATGAGGAGATTCGACGAGCCGTCAACCGCCGTAGAAGAATCCACCAAAGAAGTCAACTTGGGAACTGAGAAAGACCCTAGGATCATCCTCATAAGTGACAACCTACCACCCTCTGAAGAAGAGGCATTAATTGAGGTTCTCAAGGAATATAAGGACACGTTTGCATGGAGCTACGAGGATATGCCAGGTCTGGATTCAACCTTGGTCGAACACCGTTTAACCCTAAAACCAGGGTCCATCTCGGTAAAACAAAGGCTAAGGCGTTTCCACCCTCAGATGGCTTTGAAAATGAAAGAAGAGGTCGATAAGCTCCACAAAGCCAGGTACATTAGAGTCGTTCTTTATCCTCAATGGGTGGCGAATATTATCCCGGTCATGAAAAAAGATGGGAAAGTCAGGATTTGCATCGACTTCCGGGACCTTAACCGCGCGTGTCCAAAGGATGATTTTCCCTTACCTCACATTGATGTGCTGATTGATAACACGGCAGGCTACGAAACCCTCTCTTTCATGGATGGATTTTCAGGATACAATCAAATTCGTTTGGCAGAAGAGGATCAGGAAAAGACGTCGTTCACTACCCCTTGGGGAGCATATTGTTACGTGGTCATGCCGTTCGGATTAAAGAATGCTGGAGCTACTTACCAAAGAGCGATGATGGCCATATTTCATGACATGATGCACATATATCTGGAAGTGTATGTGGATGACTTATTGGTAAAATCAAGGAACAGGATGGAACATCCAGAAGTTTTGGCTAAGGTCTTGCAGAGGTCAAGGGAGTTCCAACTGAAAATGAACCCGAAGAAGTGTGTGTTTGGTATGTCGTCAGGTAAATTGCTGGGGTTCATTGTGAGCAAAAGAGGGATCGAGATAGATCCCGACAAAGCCAAGGCTATCAGGGATATGCCACCTCCCAAGAATTTGAGGGAAGTCCGAGGTTTAATCGGGAGGTTGCAGTTTATTCGTCAGTTTGTGTCCCAACATTCACAAAGGTGTAGACCTCTCTACGAGTTGACCAAGCCAGGAGTAGAATTCCACTGGAATTCTAAATGTCAGGAAGCTTTTGAAGGATTAAAGGAATATCTGGCTAGTCCACCCGTTCTCATTCCACCTAAACCGGAAAAACCTCTGATCCTTTATGTCTCAGTCTTGGATGACTCCGTATGAGCCGTCCTCGCACAAGCTGATGAAGAAGGCAAGGAACAGACAACCTATTACTTGTCCAAACTTCTCAATCCCTGTGAGCAGAAGTACACCGGCATGGAGAAAACCTGTGCTGCCCTCGTTTGGGTAGTGCAGAAATTGAAGCACTACTTCTTGGCTCACGAGGTCCACTTGATTGCTCGAATGAATCCTATCAGATTCCTTCTGGAGAAATCTGTCCTTACGGATAGATTAGCACGCTGGCAAAGTTTTCTCTCTCAATTTGACATCACCTACATCCAGCAAAAGGTGATTAAAGGCTATGCCATAGCCGAGCATCTCGCTCACCATCCTCTTCCCAAGTTCGATCCCGTCCAATCAGAGTTTCCAGATGAGGAACTAATGTCCATCAACCAATCAGATGAGCCAATGTGGACGCTATATTTTGATGGAGCTCTGAATTCTCAAGGGAGGGGAATCGGCGTCGCCCTCCTATCGCCTGAAGGTCTCACATTCCCGTTGGCATATCAGCTCAAATTTTCAGTCACCAACAATATAGCTGAATATGAAGCCCTTCTAGCTGGCCTAGAACTCGCTCATTCCTTTCGTATCACCGAGTTGCGAGTCGTAGGTGATAGTCAACTCATCCTTCGCCAGGTGCTCACTAAGTATCGCACTCGCGATCCCAAACTCAAGCCATACCAAGAACTCACTGCTGCCTTTGCCAAACTGTTCGCCAAACTGATCTTTGTTCATGTCCCTCATCATCAGAATATTCTCGTCGATGCCCTCGCCTCGTTGGCATCATCCATAAGGTTCCCTCTAGGAAGATGGTTTAAGTCCATTTCCATCTATAAACTTCACGCCCCTGCAATCGATGATGCTTCCTACGTAAATATCAAAGACATGATAGCAAGGAAGATCCTGCAGGGAGATATCCTTGAGAAGAGGGAAATCATGTTGGCAGAGGCCGAAGAAGAACTGGCTGATGAAGAGAAACCATGGTTCTATGAAATTGTCAAATACTGCCAAGATCAGTCTTATCCTGAAAGGGCCACCACAGAGGACAAGAAAGCCATAAGAAGGGTGGCTCAGAAATATACTTTGATTGGAGGTCTACTCTATAGGAGGAGCCTTACTGGTATTCTGTTAAGATGTCTTGGTGACGATGAGGTTTGGAAATGTGTAGAGGAGACGCACTCGGGTGTGTGCGGTGGCCACGTGAATAGTCAGATGCTCGCCAAAAAGATCATTCGGCAAGGTTTTTACTGGCCCACCATGGAAGAGGATTGTGCTGTCTATGTCCGTAGGTGTGTCAAGTGTCAACTTCACGCCGATAAAATTCATTCACCATCTTCCTCACTTCACCCAATATCCTCCCCGTGGCCTTTCTCCATGTGGGCATTCGACATCATTGGTCCCCTTGGTGATCCTAATTCCCTCACCAAGCAGAAATCTTTCATCCTTACTGCGACGGAATACTTCACCAAATGGGCCGAAGCCGAAGCTTACGCAAAAATCAAGGCGTCAACAGTCTGCAAGTTCATTTCTCAGGACCTACAGGACCTCTGCAAAAGGTACGCAATTGCATTGCATCATTCATCGCCTTATTACCCACAAGGTAATGGCCAAGCGGAGGCCACCAATAAAACATTGCTCAAAATCATCAAAAAAACCTGCGAGTCTAGTAAGTTTTCAGACTGGCCAGAAAAGCTTATCGAAGCTCTATGGGCCTATCGCACTTCAATCCGTACCCCCACCGGGCAGACTCCATTTGCCCTTACTTATGGTATGGAAGCGGTAGTCCCGTACGAGACTCTGATCCCTTCTCTCAGGGTACAATTGGACGAGGAATTTCCCCTCGACGGTCGTCGTAATTCACTCCTCGCCCAGTTGGAACTCTTGGATGAGAAACGGCTGGCCGCTGCCGAACACGCACGTGTGTATCAAAATAGACTCGCTCGCTTTTACCAAAAGAAAGTCGTTGAGAGAAAATTCAAAGTCGGTGAGATGGTAGTAAAAAGAATTTTTGTCAAACCTGGAGGTCCGCGTTCTAAGCTCCAACCCAATTGGGAAGGACCATTTGTAATTCAAGCCGTGTACCCTGGCAACGCCTACAAGCTAATCAACGCCGAAGGGACCGAGTTATCCCACCCTTGGAATGGGCTTTATCTTAAGAAATACTACCCTTAGCACAAAACAAACAAAAAAAGTGATGAAAAGATAAAAACATCAAAAAAAACAAAGAAATTTTGAAAACCACTAAAAATATGGAAAATTCAAAATGCCGATGCCTGGCAGTCACCATGTAGTTAAGTCCCTACATCTAACCTTCATGTTAGGATACGGCCCATTAAGGTTTGGTAGGCACCGGGTCTTGGTTTGCCAGAACCGTGGAGATCCCTGTCCGGCCACGTCGGCCTATGCTCGCTCGAAGGAAGCCAACATGTGCTCACTTATGTATTTTACTCAAAAAAGTCGGTAGCATCACCTACGATGGGGCCCCACCCAGAAGATCTCCGGAAGCTATAATCTTTATTCTTTTCCCTTCGACCAAATGAGACAGTCGGCACCCTTAAAACGCTGAGCATGAGAAACCGAAACTCAAACCCCAAAGGCAAGAGTAGGATCCATTTCCTCGAGCATCGATCAGAGCACGAGAAGAGGGCAGTGTCCCCGCAGGCATACGAAAAGGGAGCCCACAAACGTCAAACGACTTTATCTCCCTCACAAAAAGAAATACAAAATCAAAATCAAGAGAAAAGCCTGGTCGTGACCGTGCCTGGTGCGATAAACGGAACCCCTCAAAGCAAAAGTCTGAATCCACAAAGGGGGCCGTGGAATGTAAATGCTCGAGATTTGGTCCGAAGTTGTCCCAAAGGAAAGAGTTAATGGGCCCTTGTTCACTCGCCGGGTTAACGGTTTTGCTGATCCTCTCAAGAGGTTTATCCCCCACGCTCTTCCTTCTTCCTCTAAAGATGAAGGCTCGATGGAGTTTCTGAAAGGTTAAAATTGCCCAGGGTCTGCGACCTTATTTTAATATACACATTGGGTTGCCTACTTTGAAAAGTAAAAGCTATCGCTGCGAAGGGGTCTCCGTGTTTCTGGCTAGTCAAGATCCCTGTTTACCACCTTGATGTCTTCTTGTTTAACCTCGGGCTTAGGCCAATGCAAGCGCGTCACCTATGGGTGCGACGGCGTCTGATTCCGGGTCAGCGTCGCGCGGTTAGTCGTTAGGATTTCAGGGTGGTCCATCATATACCATCTAGAGTTGTGAGGAAACAGACCCGGGTCGGGCAAATCTTTTACCTCAAACACCTTTTGGGTGAATCCCTGTGGTCGGAAGCAACTGGGAGCCTAAGCATGGCATGACGGTATTGTCATCAGGGTAAGTCTTAGCCGGCGGGATCATCATTCGAGGGGTCTAGAGGCCCAAATCAACCTAGATGTGCACTTAGGATACCTAGGAGGTTAGTAAGAAACCCCTGTTCTCTCGAAGGTTAGGTGCCATTTGGGTGCTTGCCGGGCGTTAGCAATAAAATTTTTTTATAATAAAAGTAAAAAAAATGGAAAACAGAAAATGTACATATTTGCAAAACAAAAAAAAATCTTTTTTATGATAAAACAAAAAATGCCAAATATAAAAAAAAGAAAAACAAATCAATTTTGCATGATTATATTTACGTGCAGCATCTCACTTTAATACCGCTTGCATTCGTGTGCTTGCCTGTCACATTTATCATCACCACTTCTTTCCCTTACCTTCGTTAAAATAAAGGCTTGGCCCCTTGACCAGTTATCAAGGACAGTCACAGTGACCATTTGCTTATTGAGCAAGGGGCCAAGTCAGAACAGAAATTCTGATTTGTTTGTTTCAGTGATGTGTGCAGGGATTCAGGCAACAGAAGCAAAGGTGAAAACCAAACAAACCAAACCTTGTGTTTTATTCCAAAAACTAAAAAATTACATCAAGTTCCGCCCTCTCTCTCTGCATTACTCGTCCCACTACTCTCCGGGTAAAACACTCTCAAAGGTGCTACCCAACTACGAAAAGCGGTACTCCTACCGCTCTGTACTCCTCTTCCTATTCTCGCATCCCAGCGTTGATCTACGGAAGCAGCAGAGAAGCTACCAACACGAAAGCCACGCTCTTGTGCTCTTCGGTAGCGCTCCTCACCATCTCTCAGCCACTGTTCAGCAAGGCCAAGGCTGATTCGGAGTTCGAATAGTTGGGCCTCCATGGCCCTTCGTTCCTCCCTTTCAGTCAATCTGTTGGCTCTTTCTCTCTCCGCGTCTCTTTCTCTCTCTGCACGTTCTCTCTCACGGTCTTCCCTCTCCAACTAGAGAGTGATCCTCAGTTCCACGGCATCCCTAGAGGAGTCGTCATCAGGATGACACCGCAGTTCCCTCTCCAGTTCTGCTATCCTAGCCTCCTTCTGCGCAGCTTGGGCAAGCGCTCCGTCTGTCTCCTTTTCCTGCCAAATGTACCATCTTAGATACGCGATAAGGCGTAAACCAAGAGAACCCAACACTGAAACTTTTACCTGTATACAGAGCATCCCTTCTGCCTCTGCGGCACGCTGCGTGGCATGAGCAAGTTGCTTATGAAGCGAGTCAAGTTCTGAGGTGGGAATCTACAAGCTAGAAGAGGCACCACCCACTCCCATCGCTGGGGAAGTCGCGCCAATCTGGGCATGCTACGACCGCGTGAATTAGTAGCCAACATCTGGAATCTGGGGTTTTAATTAGGAAAGTACTGTACACCTACCAAGGCGCTCGTAGCTCCACGGGCATCGCCCGACTGTTGTTCCATCTCTGCCAAGCGAGTTCGTAAATTCGCTATCATGGCATCCCGGATATCCTGCAGCCTTACAAGTCAGCATTTTCACCAGAAAACCAAGAAAAGGAGAAAGAAGAGAAGAGAAAAGGGGAAACCTACCTCCACAAGTCTCCGGGGTTGGAACCGTTCTGCGTACTTTGTCCTATATAGACGCAAGTAGTCCTCGCTATCCCGCGCCTGTGATTCTACAATCGTGCCACCCCGTTGCCAGTCCTCATACTGTTCGGGGAATCGCACGCGCCAGTCAATGCAGGTCACCGGTCCCCGCGTCTTTCTCCCGACACGAGGTGGCGCAGCTGAATCCACCCATTCTTGAGCCAGTCCTAAAGTCCTCATAACTAATCGTAGCCGAAGCGGCTCGATTTCATTCAGGCAGTGCATCCACAGTTCCCGTCCGAACCGGGCACGACTTGCTAGAACCCACGGCTGGTCGGCATCGACCATGTCTGAGTAGGGCCTCCAGTTTACCATCGCTGCAGGGAACTCCTGTAGCTCCCGCCTTAGCACCATCAGTTGGTAGGTTAGGGGTGCCGCACTCATGATGGGTTCCCACCGCCTGGCTAGCGGCACCATCGCGGGTAGCCAATGTCGAGCTCTCCCCATGGGGAGGTAATAATAGCTCCACAACTACTTTTGCACATGTCCTTAATATCATATGAAAAACAAAAACACAAAAAAATACAAAACAAGCAAAACCAAAAAAATACCTGGATGAATGGTGTGAAACCACTCACAGTCATCTCACGATCCGTTTCTTAGAATAGGCCTGCAAACAAGTGTGCCAGCATGGCGGCTCCCCAGGCATAGTACCCTACTCTTTCAAGGTCTGATAGCAGCTCCAGGAAGCAACATTGGATACCGTCCCCTTTCGAGCTCAGTACCAATCTCCCCAAAAGGAAGAGGAGAAATCTCCTCAAATCTATGTTGCATCTTTCCCAGTTGCCGAAATCGGTGCAGTACACGGCACGGCATCCTATTTCCATCCTTTTCATGAACTCTTCTGAGGATTCATCGTCCCGCCGATGAGTGTCGGTGAACCCTAATGCATCCATGAGGGACGCCCTAGCTACTGACCTGTTTTTCCGACCATCTAGGTCCAAACCCAGTAACTTCTGGGCACCTTCTCTGTAGTCTACGTAAGTGACTCCGGTCACTGCCTCGCCCTCTACCTTCAGGCTTGTGATCCGGACCACATCCTCCAAGTTGGGCACCATGTGCCCCCACGGCATCAGGAATGCCCGACTCACTGGGTCCCATCTCTCACACAAGGCTTGGATCAGGACCAGGTCGAGCTGGATCGGCTCGATCCGAAGGAAGGTACCAAATCCCATCACGTCTAGCCTCGGCTTCTGAAAATCTGGGAGACCCCTGTACGCTGCTACTACCAACTCCCATAAGATTTGTGATTTCATCACAACCTACACATACAAGGAATGGGGGTGAGGTTTGGTCAGAAGAAAGGAAGAAAGAATGAAAAAAAGGGCAAGAAAACTTGGCTTACGAGTTGTGATTGGGCCCTTTCGCTGAAGTGCCCTTCAAGGTCTGAAAGCCTCCTAGAACTACCACCACTAGACCTGCTTCTCTTCGAGGAATGGGAAGATTCGCCCTCCATCCAACTCTCAGAATTTTGAACTCCTCCTCTCCCGTGAGAACTTGTGCTCCTCGAGTTAGTCTTCGATATACCTGGGAAGATAAAAGGGACAAGAATTTATAGAAATGGAAGGAGTGCGGGCCAAGATTGCCTCCATCACCTGTTAATGATAGCCCTCGCAATGAGGCACCGGCCAAGCGGTCCCATGTGTCGCTTCACCGCTCGCACAGGGTGATTGACTGGACGAAGAATAGGACGAATAGCCCCTATGATTGTCTAGGGATACCCTATCATGATTTGGAGGACGTCCGCAAAATTTGACACAACGTTGGGAAAAGAAACTAGGGCCGTCTTTTTTTGACTTCGACGGCAGATTCCTGTGGAAAATGGTCACAAGACGCGATTCTCCGCTTGAGGCGGAGTCTCGGCAGACCCATCACATGGGAACAGTGCAAAGGAGAAGAAGTGTAGGGAAGAAGGAACGCACAAAAGAACAAACAAGCAGCAGAAAATCAAATCATTCCATTCATAATTCTACATAAGCTGTCACAAACACTACAATCATAGAGAGGTGGCGGGTCCACTAGCTCGCCAATCCTCACCATCACTCATCTCTCTGGGCACTCTCCTCCTCTCCCCTGAGGTGCGGGTCCCTCAGAAGCCTCCGGGATCCCCGTACAGTAGCACCTGCCTCGCCTGTTGGCGCCCGCTCCGCAGTAGTGACTCGCTGCTCCTCCCCTGGCGTGGCGAAGAAGCCACTAGTGGCAAAGCGACCGGACTGGCGGAGTCGCTCCCCGAACTCTCGCGCTCTCTCGTAGCGCGTCGCCATCCCTCCTAACCTCTGCACGACGGCCTGAAGGCCCAGCTGGAGCTCCCTCACTTGGGCCTCCAAGGCCCTCCTCTCGGTCAGATCCCGCTGTCGCTCGGACCTTCTCTCGGCTTTCTCTCTCTCTGCCTCTCTCCTCATCATCTGCAGAAGAACCCTTAACTCCAGGATGTCTGGAGAAGGTCTCTCCTCACCACGATGCCGCAGCTCCGCTACAGTCGCCACCCACGCGTCACGCTCCTCTTCCGCCCGAGTCGCGCGGGCCACCGCACAGGCAAGTTGCTCCCGGAGGGAGGCAATCTCGAGAAAAGGGGCCGAGGAACTGGAAGATGCGCCACCAATCACTCCCACCGTCGCTGTCTGCTGGGCACGCTGGAACAAAATAAACAACGGCCGTCAGTGAAACTCCAAAATCTGAAGTTAAAAGTGCGGCACGTAACTTACCAGGAGCGACAGCTCATGTTGAGCGACGGCCAGCTGCCGCCTAGTCTCTGACAGTTGGGCGCGCGAGCCGCCGATGCCACGCGTGTCCCCAGCTTGGGGAAGTCCCGCGTAACTCTCTCTCTGCCGCCGCAGGAAGTCGGCACTGTCCTGCACCAGTACACCCCCTTGCTGTCTAGGGAGACGTACGGGCCAGTCCTCGAGCCTCGCCTTGCCGCGACTCTCCCTCCTGACGCGGCTCGGCTCGTCCGCACTCGCCCACTCATCGGCCAGGCCCAGGGTCCTTGCCATGTCCTGCACCAAGAAAGGGGTCCCACATCAGTCAAAAAGAACGCGTCCCCTGTCTAGGACGCGTCCATCATTTGAGTGCAACACTCGCTGAACCCTTTCCCCCTTCGCACGGCTTGCTTCAAAACTCAAAATGGATCAAAGAGGGGGAAAACCAAGCACTCACCGAGCCATGTTCACCTCCTCCCGTGCCATCGGGCCCCTCGGGGGCCCGAAGCGGCCCTTCCTCCTCCATGGACGCCGTTCCATGCTCTGGCGCGTCCCTCCTCGGGCGAGGAGTTCCTCGTCCCTCTCCACCTTCACCATGATCGGGCCCACTGAACTCCATCAATCAAAAGAGGAGGAAGATGAAAAAGGGGCAAGCGAGTTTCGGTCGAAGGCGGGCTCGTTTGCGGGTAAGGCACGGGAGAAGAAAGGCCACCCGACGCTTTAAATTTGAATTCAAGGATTAAGACGCGTCCTCGCGCCTGGACGCGCCCAAAAGGGGGAGAAAGGAAACAGAATCCCCCCATGCAAAGCGTAGTTCCCCGCTGTTCAGGGTAAGGTCTCGTGGAGCGTGCCTCGAAGGATAACTCAGTGCAAAGAAGAAAGTGTGGGAGAGAGAAAAGTACACACAACACAAGAAAGCCATTTCCATTTCATATAATAGCCGAAAGTACATCATACAGTGAGAAGGGTGACGTGTACAAGCAACTCTCTAACTCTCACCATCACCCTCCTGGTCATCTCTCTCCTCCCTCCTCTGTCGGGGATCCCTAGGGGGCCTCTGCGAACCCTGAGAAGCCGTGCTCGCCTCGCCCTGCGGTGGCACTCCAGCCTCGAAGGCGCGACGATGCTCCTCGGCCGAAGAAACCAGATAGCTGCCCATGGAAAAAGAACCGGACTGACGAAGTCGCGCCCCGCGTTCCTTCGCCCTCTGGTACCGCTCCTCGCTCTCCCGAAGCCTCCCCTCCGCCGTGCCGAGACTCAATCGGAGCTCCAGCAGCTGGGCCTCTAGAGCCCTCCTCTCGATCTGATCCCGCTGTCGCTCCTCCCTCTCTCTCTCCCTATCCCTCTCCCTCTCTCTCTCCACGCTCTCCCTATCCCTCTCCCTCTCCTCTCTCTCCCTCATCGCCTCTCTCCTCGACAGCTCGAGGGCGATCCGCAGATCCATTACGTCGCGAGGAAGCTCCTCAGCCTCCCGTCGACGCTCCTCCTCCAGCTCTGCAATCCGGGCGTCACGCTCCGCCACCCGAGCGTCGCGCTCCTGCTCGACACGAACGGCACGCGCCAGGGCCTCCCGAATCTCGGCCACCTGTCAAAGCACGCATGCACCATAAGAGAACAACAGTGATAGAAGGAAAGCAGCCAGAAGAGAGTCAATGTCAGGCAAGCACTCACTCGAGCCTCGCGGTCACGCTCGGCCTCCTCAGCCCGAGCCACTGCATACGCCAGCTGCTCCTGGAGGGCAGAAACCTCCGGAGGAGGGCCCCGCGAACTGGAACCCGCTCCACCAGCCGTCCCGGCTGCCGCTGTCTGGTGGGCCCGTTGAAACACGGGGCAAACGTCAGTCAAAGGCTAAGCATCAAAAATCCAGGTCGCAAAAAAAAAAGCATAAACTCACCAGGATCTCCAACTCCTGTCGGATGGCCACCAACTGTCGCCTGGCATCCGCCAACTGGGCCCGCAGGTCGGCGATCATGGTATCACGAGCATCCTGCATTGCACGTAAGTTAGTATCGCATGCATATACATATAGAAAGAGTGAAGCATTCTCATTTCACTTACCCCTGCCATACCACCAAGGAAGAGGCGGTCCCCATACGTAGCCCGGTACCGTCTCAGGTAATCAGTACTGTCCTGTATGTGGGACACCACTGGGACCCCGCCCTGCTGCCAGTCCTGGTACTGTGCTGGGAAGCGCGTACGCCAGTCCACAACCTTCGCCTTCCCCTTAGTCTTCCGCCCAATGCGGGCCGGCTCTTCTACATCAACCCACTCCTGGGCTAGCCCCAACGTCCTCATAACCAGCCTCAGCCGAAGCGGCTCGATCTCGTTCAGGCAATGGACCCACACATCCCGCCTGAAACGAGGAAGACCCGCTACAACCCAGGGCTGGCCAACATCGCCCATGCCCAGGTAGGGCCTCCACACCACCTGCATCACCATGCATATATCATGATAGTCACATGCATAAAAACACAAAAAATCATACGCATCATACCATGGCCTCGGGATACTCGCTCAGCTCCCGACGAAGTGATGCCAGCTGGTAGCCGTGGGGTGCTGCAACCACGACCGGCCTCCAACGCCGCGCCAGAGGCACGGCCCTCCTGTTCCCATGCCTAGCCCTCCCCATCGGGAAATAGTAATAGCTCCACACATGCATCCATCATACATCATTAGTACAATAATTGCATATTTAACTGTGAAAATGCATAAATAAATTGTGTACCTGGAGAAAAGGTGCGAAGCCGCTGACTGTCGTCTCCTTCTCCGAGGTCTGGGAGAGATCAGCAATCAAATGGGCAAGCAGAGCCGCTCCCCACGCGTACTGTCCCACTCTGTCCAGATCCGTCAAGATCCCGAGGAAACGGCAGTGGATGCCATCCCCCTTCGTCCCCAGCAGAAGGCGGCCCAGGAAGAAGAAAAGAAACCTCCGAAGATCTAGATCCACCAGCTCCCTCTCGCTCGGATCCTGGGTGAAAGCTGCGCGGGCATCTCCCTCCAATCGTGCCAGAAACTCCGCTCCAGTCTCGCTAACCCGCTGGCGCGGGTCGACGAATCCGAGCGCCTCCATGATCTCCACTCGGCCAACTACCCTGCTGTCTCTATCAGTCACGCTCGTCTCTAACCACAGCAGGTCCAGGGCACTCTCTCGGTAGTCGGGGTAGGTGACCCCGCTCACCGCCTCTCCGTCAATCCGTAGCCCGGTAATCCAAGCCACGTCCTCCAGTGTCGGCACCATATGCCCCCAGGGCATCAGAAACGCCCGGCTCGGTGCGTGCCACCGCTCCCTCAGTGCCTGGATAAGAGGAAGGTCGAGCCGGAAGGGCTCGATCCTAAGGAAAGCTCCAAAGCCCATGGCGTCCACACGCGCCCTCTGGAAGTCCGGCAGCCCACGGTATGCTGCCACCACCAGGGACCAGCTGATCCGTCCCTTCATCACGCCCTGCACACCACAAAACCAATAGAGAACACATCAGCATCATGAATAGTAATAAACAATAACACTGTATATACTACTTATTCATTTTATTTTATTTTTATTTTTAAAATATTTATTTTTTGTGGAGGCGTCCAGGCCCCTGGACGCCTCCTTTTCATTTCCTTTATTTTCTTTTATTTTTAGAAAAACCCCAAAACCAAAACAAAAAATATATTAATAATATATATATTATCATGGAGGCGTCCCAGGCCCTGGACGCCTCCTTATTTTTAATTATATTTCTATTATTTTCATAAATAAATAAAAAATAAAAAAAGAAAAAGAAAATGTGGAGGCGTCCAGGGCCCTGGACGCCTCCTTTCCCTCACTCCCCGGCCTTCTCTCACAGCCTCTCACCCGTCCGTTTAGCCTATTGAACCACAGAGTGAGAGTTCCGAGGGGCTTACCGGATCGTGCTCGTCCTCTCCCGCGTCGCCAGCGTCCACTGCAGCCTCCAAGGCTAAAGGAAGAGCCTCCTCACCCGCGGCAATCTCCTCCGCCGCAGCAGCCTCCTCGGCATCATCCCTCAACCTCCTCGCACGACGAGCCAGCCGTTTCCGCTTCTCTGGACCCTGGCTCGATCCTCCTCGCTCCATTGGGACTAAGAATGGGTCGTCTAGGGTGACTAGGTCGTCAGAATGAACAGTAAATGAGCAAAAGGGGGGGGGCAGCCCTTATATATAGAAGCTACCTTCTTTGGGGCGTCCAGGCGCCTGGACGCCCCCACAATTTTTATTTTTTATTTTTTTATTTCAAAATTCAAAAATTTTGGGGCGTCCATGCGCCTGGACGCCCCCAAAACAAAAAAAAACACAAAAAAATAATAAATAAAAGTTGGGGCGTCCAGGACCCTGGGCGCCCCCAAAACAAAAAATAAAATAAAATAAAAAATAAAAATTAGGGGCGTCCAGGCCCCTCGACGCCCCTATAATAAAAAATTTTCAAAAAAAAGTATGTATATATAATAAAAGTAAAAAGATAAGAGTATGTATATAATCCAAACAAAAAAATAAAAACACAAAGAAAAAGAAAAACCACAAAAAAGACAATAATAATTAACGGAACTGGTCCAAAACTGCCAAATACCAGATTTTATTCCATCAGAAAAGCAGAATGAGCTACATCAGGGGCTTAGGCGCCATAGGCCTTAACTTCCCCAGTTCGGTTACATAAGCCCTCCACGGCTCGCATTCTTCCACCACGTGCGCTAAGGCCTTTCCCGCAACACTTGTCTTCCAGGGAGCTTTAATGGCCTTCGCTTCTTTCACGTCCGCTTCAGTGCCCAACTCCCTTTTCTTCAAAGGAACGATGACAGTCGGTGGCGGGAATGAACGGCGTGGAATGCCAATCTGGAGGCAGCACCGATGCGCATTATAAAGGACAAACTCGGTCGCGCCGATCAGTTGAAGATCAACTTCGGGAGAAGGCCTCATGAGGAGATCAAGCGAAAGCAAACATGCCGGTGCGCAAGTGAAGAAGCCTTGTGTCACGGTACGGAAGTGAGACCGCCAGTCTTCACGTTTCTTCAGCCACGGAACGCGGTTCACTACAGTACCACCGAAGCCTAACACGTCGGCTATATGATGAAGAGGGCTTTGTTGGAAGAGCTTCGAAGCGGTTGGCATTCCCTCGCGGTGGTCGAATTTGAAGTGAAAATCAAGCCAGCAATTCAAGACAAGTGCGCAACCAAAAGGAGGCTTACCCATGCTCGAGGCAGTAAGGCCGCTGTAAAGATAGGCAAGAACAGCGGGTCCCACCCTCTTTCCACGCCAGATCCCGCAGATAGCACTCAGTTGGTCTTCCTCCACTATGTTGTCGGTATGAGGAAACAAGAGAGCACCCGCCAGACAAATGGTGAAACCCTTCATAATTCCCTCCAAATAGTCATCGTCTGGTGACCCTCTCAGGGCGTCCATGACCCACTCCGCAAGCTTTTGGAGATCGATCCCCTTTTGAGTACGGACCTTTCTGGCTGCGTCGGGCGACATGAAGCTTCCAAGGACGCTTTCAGAAGTCCCCCGTGTCAGCATCCGCATAGCCTTCACCTTCTCGTCACTCTTGAATTTCTTCAATCCGAGCAGAAGTTCCACCTCCTCGAGGAGGATGGTCACCTCGAAGGTCGGGAAGATAAAAGTGTGGGTCTGGGGATGTCAGATCTCCACTAGTGCACCCATAGCCGCCCAGTCCATACGAATCTTCTCATAGTGTTTGGCGTGAATAAGGAGCCCCTGCAGATGCCACTTTGAGAGTATGGCCCTCATGCCAATGGAGATATTGGAAGTTAGCTTTGAAAGCCATGGCAGTTTGGAAAACTTCCTCGGGCCTGGGAAGAGTGGATATGGCTGGAAGAGGAAAAGAAGAAGAAATGAAGGAAGTAAGAAGAAGGTTCACATGGAAAATTTGAAATGAATCAGCTTACCATATGCGACAAGATCGTCCCACTCAGATGACCCTCGAGGTCAGAGAGTCGCCTGATCTCGCTGCTAGGCCTGCTCCTCTTCATAACGCGGGAAGACTCCCCTTCCATCCTGAAAATCTCTAGATTCTCCTCTCTTTCCTCTCCTGAGCTTCCAAAACCCACCTTGGTGCATTTGAATGAACTAGCATAAGGGGAGTTCTTATAGGAAGGGAAGATCGCTACAGGATGGAACATGTCACATCAGTGGTCATTGTCAAAATTTTGTCTGGATCTCTTTTGTACTGTGGTGCGATTCTGCTATGATTCTGCTACTTTCTGATGTTGCTAACCTTTGCTGGCCTGTGCAGGTTTTACTAACGGACATCTTTGTCCTATCTCCTGTCCCACCTTTCAATGGTTGATCCCACCTTGTCATGTATCATAGTATATGATACATACGCTACTAGAACATGTCAAGAACCTTGCGGCCCGAACGAATCTGGGATTTGAGTTCCCCTTCAACAAAAACGATGATGATCTCGGGAGAATTTGGGTTGTACGGATAGGCCGTTAATTTGTGATAGCATGGGGACGACGGTTCCATTCAGTGAGTTGGTACGCGGATAAACGGGCCCCAGCCCAGTGGCGGCTCACCGGATCAGTATCCTGACCCGTTCTTAACAAGTTGACAATATTATCCTTGGCTATTTTCTATTTTAATTTGTTTTAAATTTTTCTTTAAACCCAGCATGCATTCATATAGGACTTTGATTTATTGCGGAAGATCATTCAAGTGATTCGATTGTGAAAGCCGTTGTGTTTCAATTCCCACAAATATGAGATATTCCACTCCGAATGAAATACTGAGTTTCCTTGAGACAGCCCTACGCTGCTCTTCCAAAGGAGACCCTTGTTTGGACAGACCCTCAGATATTCCTTTACTTTTGACCTTGTTTGACCCACCTTGGCCGCAGCACTTCCACATTGGCTGGTAACCGCTCCCCAAAGGTGAAACCTGCAGGTTTATGACCCAGGTACTTCCACACCGAGAAGTTGGTCTCTTTTTTTTCGTGCCTGAGCACACATCTCACCCTCCCTTACTTGATCTCCGTCCGAACAATCGTCTATATTTGAAAGACCTTCTTCAAGGTCGCCTCATTGAAACTCCAAGAAAGATTCCAAATAGTAACGTCAAAAGCGTGTCTCATCACACATTGGCATCAACTTATCAGTCCGCTCCCACTTCATTTCACTCCACTTCGATACCATTCCACTACGTGTCGCTCCCTTGCAAAGCAGACGCCAAGGCGGGGCAGCTGTAGACACGCCATTCTTGACGTCTCCTGAGAAAGTCTCATATTACTATACAACGCCCCGTAACGGCTTACGCATTTCGAATCACTCGAGTGCTTCCTTTGCTTGGGTCTTCTTCTGCCTTTTTCGGCATTTGGAATCGTCCCGTCACGGCATTCGGACAGCGTCACACCAGTCAGACGCATCAGGAGGTTCCGGAATCAGGAAGGGTGTCTGACGGGCGGCCGCCGACGCCTGATTTGAGGACCCGGGTGGGTCTTAATGGGGGCGTCCAGGCCCCTGGACGCCCCCATGTTTTTAATTTATTTTATTTTATTTTCTCAGGGCCCAAACCAAATAAAAAATATATATATTAATGGAGGCGTCCAGGACCCTGGACGCCTCCATAAAAACAAAAATAAAAAATATGTGTAAAATGCCAGTTGGCATAAAAAATAAAAAAAATAAATAAAAATATATATATATATATATTAATGGAGGCATCCAGGCCCCTGGACGCCTCCATAAAAATAATTATAAAAAAATCAAAATGCCAGCCTTGGCACAAAAGACAAATAAAAAAATAAAATAATATATATTTATGGAGGCGTCCAGGCCTCTGGACGCCTCCATCAACTCTCTCACGGGCGCCGCTCACCGAAAGACGGTTTGTCGTGTGTGAAAAAATCTAAATTATGGAGACGTCCAGACAGCTGGACGCGCCCATTTCTGAATCACGAGGCACCGCTCACAAAACCACGCGTTGTGCCAAACCGCGTGCGGCCGTCGTCGGTTTTCGGTGGACCTGTTTGAGGCGTCCGGAGCCCTGGACGCCTCCACAAAAGTATTCCAAAAAAATATATAAAAATAGAATAAAATATTAATTCAGCCCTGATGGAGGTGTCCAGGGTCCTGGACGCCTCCACCCTCCGGAGCCCTATAAATAGAGGCCCACCCCCTCAGTTCTGGAGGAGCTTCGAAGTGATCCGATAGGCTGCCGGAGCCCAGAGACTACGGAGTCATTTTCTAACCCGTGGGTTCTTTTATAGGTGGAGGTTCTGCCGGCTTCTCGGGTGCTCACGCTCGCGAGAGGAAGGTCGTCTTCATCCACCGCGCTTCCACGTCGTCCCCACGCTGCCGGAGCTCCGCCGGATTTCACGATCGACACATTCAATAAGCCAATTCTTTCCTTTTCTTCGTAGTTCTTTTGCATTCATCATCTTGCATCCCCTATCCCCCTTCATAAGGGCGCATTTTCTTATACACTTCTTACATCTATCATCTCATTTTCCTCCTACTCGAGTCCGAGAGGGGTTTAAAAGATAACACCAACCAGGTGTGTGTCTTGCCATGATTTCGTTATTTTTATCGCAAGGATTTGAGTACTACACCTTCATCTTTCTAATCCACTTGTCATTTGTTTGTCGTTGTTTTGCAAGGGTAGCCGAGGAAAGCCCTCTCCGTCGGCCGGCCGGAGGGAGAGGAAGAAGCAAACCGCCATCTCCCGCTCTTGAGGTAGGCGCGATCACCTTCTTATTTTTGGGGTCTTTTGGCCCCTGGCGATCACATATTGTTCTCGAGGCCGCGGCGAGTCACTTCCCCAATGGCCGTTTAAATTTCCGTTCTTATATGTTATATTCTTATCTATTCATGTTCTCGAGGCCGCGGCGAGTCACTTCCCCAATGGCCGTTTAAATTTCTGTTCTTATATTCTTTTTATATTCTGTTATATTCTGCTCATATTCTCGAGGCCGCGGTGAGTCACTTCCCCAATGGCCGTTTAAATTCACGTTCTTATACGTTATATTCTTATCTGTTTATGTTCTCGAGGCCGTGACGAGTCACTTCCCCAATGGCCGTTTAAATTCTCGCTCTTTGTATTCTCTTTATATTCTGTCATCTTATTATCTGCTCATATTCTCGAGGCCGCGGCGAGTCACTTCTCCAATGGCCGTTTCAATTCTTGTTATTTAATTCCTGCACCATTCCCGTCCCCCCGAGGCCGCGGCGAGTCACTTCCCGCTATGGCCGTTTAACCCACATATCTTGCTATATCACACTTGTCCCGCTCGCCCCGCCGGAGTAATCTCCCGTGGTGGCCCCTTCTCTCTCTTCTCTTATTTCTGTGTTGCAGCAAACAAACACCAAAAAAAGGAGAAGCCCGCGCGCGCTCCGCATCTTCTCCGCTCTTCCCCGAACCGCGTGACGTCGCTCACAGTGGATCTGCCACGCCCCCATGTGACATGCAGCCATGACAAGGGTGTCTACATGGTGTCAGTCCAGCACCAGATTTTTGAAGATGCAGCTGAGAACGGGCGACCTCAACCACTGGCGGAGAACCAGCCCCTGGTGTGGCAATCCGTCACTTCGGCCCCTGCTAAAGCCGTCTATGATAATTACCAAGAAGACCCCGGAGAAGTCCTGTATTTCTCCCCACAGAAGGACCCCTCGAAGCCACGGCCCGCGAGCCCGGAGGCGGGGTATACCAGCAAAGCCTCATTGTCCGGCGAGGCTGAGCAGGGTGACACCTATGGTGTCCTTGAAGCAGAAGATGGCGAAGATCGGGATTTCGTCGACTTGTTGTCGGCACCGCCGGAAATTGAAGATGGCGGCCAGGCCACGGTAGATGAACTTATTAAAATTAACTTGGGCACGGAGGGCGACCCCATGCCGACCTTCCTAAGTGCCCTTCTTCCTCCACAGGAGAGGGAGCAATATATCAAGCTGCTGCAAGAATTCTGGGACTGTTTTGCCTGGAATTACAAGAAGATGCCCGGCCTAAGTCCCGTTGTGACCCAACATATTCTGGCCATCGATCCCAAGGTGGAATCGGTGAAGCAGTCTCCCCGACGCATGAGGCCGGAGTTAATAAACCAAATTTGTAAAAAAGTCGACAAGCTCATAGGTGTCGATTTTGTAGCTGAAAACCAGTATACCACTTGTGATGGGGACATCAGAGCAAGAGCATTAACATTTTATTTTACATTTGTATCCTTTAGTTTATTTTTATATCCTTGGGAAAGTATATGTACAATTGTAAGGCTTTATAAGCCAATGTGTCATTCCCTTGCATTGTTTGGGTTTTTATGTAAATTATCAGTAGGTCCAGTAAGGGGGCCCTCACTCCTTCCCCATTGGTCCACCTAAGCCATTGGAGTCCATGTGGGGCTAGTCAAAGGTCCAAGGTGGGCTTCTAGATGGTTTGACATTCAAAGGGGACAAATGGACTAAAAAGTCCAAGATGCCTTCCTTCCTTTCAAAGGAGTGCCCCCTCCATATGTAATTTACTTATTTTGGGTTTTTGACCACATGGGGGAAGAAAATGGCCTCTCTCCCACGAAATTCCCAGCCCCCCACCCCTTGTCATTCTCTATATAAGCCTATGTATAGTGTCATTAGAGAAATTAATGAAGAATTAAGCATTTTTGCCAAGAGCAAGCCCAAGGGGCACCCCTTGTGTCTCTCCTCTCCCCCTTACGGCAGTGATTGCTGCCCATTCTAGGGTGTGAAGCCCTCATCTTGGTGTGACTCCAAGATCTCCAACCTCTGCTGGATGCGACTTCCGACCGCCGCCTTCCGTTCGTGCCGCCATCGCGCCGCCATCGCCATCGCCGGAGTTCTGTCCAAATCGGGACAGAACCTCATCTATGAAATTTTATCTTTTTTTCTTGTTGTCTGATCTAGCCCTAATTTTGAGGGTTTGTTCTGTCCACCTTCCTTAACCTCCAATTCAAATTTCGTGTCATTTGAAAGTCATTTGATATTTTCCCATATTTTTGTTTGTCCTCTCAGTAATCTCCCCTTTTGCAGATCTACGAAATAGGGTCGTCTTCTTGTATTTTCCCCACCTCTTATCAATTTCCAAAAAATCCCAAAAAAATTACCAATTGTTCCTCACATATACCCCCTTCCACCATAATTTTCGTGGAGTCTAGAAAAATTATTTCCCCTTCGGTCAAATGTCTATTTCAGGCAGATCCACCTCTCCCCTATGTGTCTGTCAGTCCGAGTCAGAAAAAAAAAGCAGTTGTGCAGTCATTTTTATTTTTAATCCGTTCTGTAGATGGATCCACCAAAAATATATGATGTATATCTCTGAGTCCTCTATCCATCGATACCTCTTGTGTATCAATCCGACATCGGATATGGTCGTAGGAATTCTTTTCGTGAAAGTGTGCAGAGCAGATCCGAGTTCAGCCAGCACAACTTAGTCCGAGAGAAAATTCAGAAATAAATATCAAAGGTCAACTTCAGCGACCGCCCCTTCAGAGAGTCGATCAGAGACATCCCGCCATCGTCCCAGCCAAGCGGCGCCTCCCGAAGATCTCAGGAAGGCAGCGTTCCTTTGGAAACCGTTGTTTGTTGTCCAGCGACTCAGCAACCGAGTTGGCGCAGCACCAAGTTGGAATAGTGCCGAGTCGGACCAGCAGGCCAAGTTCATGCCGTGCGCACCTCCAGATTGTTGTCCGTCAACCCAGGGTCAGTCCACCCGGGCCCCACTTGTAGTCCTTTACCTCCCTGCGTGGAGTGGGCAATGAAATTCACTGTTGTAACTAAATTTTTACTGTTGTTACTGGGAGTTACCGTACTTGGCCGGGAACGTCTTCCCCACGCCCGGAGCGTGGAGGTACACTCGCCACCCTCCTCGTAGGCATTGCTTTACTTATATATTTTTGTATATGCCACTGCATGAGTGATAGATTATCTAACTTGTTATCATTTTATCATCGTTGCGAGAGCGAGAGCGAGAGTGAGTGATCGTCCCGTGACTCGACCCGAGTTAACGCGGAAAGGCCGATACCCGAGACTCACTACCGGTTTCTCAACACCGCACGGTCCCACTGTTGAGTTATGATCTTGCTGATTGTTGGCGTTATGGTTTTGATGATAACTAAAGTTAATGTGTGATTGAGTGATGATAACTAAACTTATGGTTGATTGCACATTCATGTTTAAATATGTTTGAGATGGCAAATGGCAATGGTACATGGTCTTGATTCATACTTGATTGAATTGTTTTTACAAGAGGCAAGAGGTTTCATAACCTCTTTAATGTGAACAAGCATGGTATTAACCTTAACTATCTTGCTTGCATGATCAAACACATGGCCGTCACCTGGCGAACTAAACTTGTGAATAAGCACCCTGCTCCTTTGCAATCCAAAACAGGTGATATATGTCATTTACTGTCAAGAGCCATTGGTAAGATACTTACCTTGTTAAAGCATCAATCTAACCATGAATATTTCATATATGTTTCATTAATACACGTCATTCATGCACCTTAAATATGAAACCCTTCTGGCCATCGTGCGCCCTCGCCCGCGGATCGACCTGCGCGGTCAGGTCGCAGGGATCGAGGGGGCAGCGCCCCTTGCCGGGGTTTCCGGGGGCGGAGCCCCCGGAACAAAATTTAGAAATGCTCAAAGCATATTCTAAGTTGTATTCAATCCCAAAACGTATGGATTTGATATGGACTTGAAGCTCTTGACTTTTGGACATGTTTCATTGGTCTAACATTTCATTTTTGCAGGTTTGAAGATTGGCGGTCGACCTGTGGACCCTTGGCGGTCGACCTAAAATAACAGAACTGAAATTTGGCAACATGTGACCCTGGCGGTCGACCGCCAGGACCTAGCGGTCGACCGTTTTTCCCAACAGCCACACAACTACAGGTTGGCCCCTAGCGGTCGACCGGTGGCCTCTGTAGGTCGACTGCCATCCCCGAGGCCTACTTTTGTTGACTTTTGGTTCAAGTTCGAAGGGTGGTCTTTCCACCCATTTCTTTAATCCCAATGCTCCCAATCACCCCAGAATTTGTGGATCTAGGTCTAGGGCTTGTCTCCTAACCATCCAAGGGTTATAAAACCTCTCTTTGAGGTCATAAACCCTAAGAGACTCCAAGAGAAGAAATCAACAAAGAGAGAGATCAAGGTGGCTCAAGGAAGAGGAGAATCACTGTAGCCGTGAACAGTGATCCGTGGGTAAAGCTTCATCCATAGCTGAGGGTTCAAGATCCATTTCGAAGCCTTCATCCTCCCAAGAACTGAAGAAGCAAGAAATCAACAAGGAGAGATCGAGAGGAAAGCTATTAAATGAAGATTGCTGCAACGTTCGTGAACAACATTCCTTTCAACAAGTTCATCATCCGATCGAAGCCGTTCTAGCATCAACTGAAGCCATTCAAGCATCTTCCCATGCCAAGGAGTTCAAATCAAGCAATGGTCTCAAGAAAAGCTTAAGAGAATGTTGTCCAAGTGAAAGAAGAAAGAAGTACTGTAGCAGTGAACAGTACTTCGTGCAAGAGGATCTACATCAAATACAAGGCCATTCAAGCTGAGTATCAAGCCATTCAAGTAAAGAAGGATTCAACGCAAACATCCGGAGCATACACTCAGGGGGAGCCTAAATCAGGAGCATTCTAAACTGTGCTTTATTGTGTTTCAAGTTCATATTCGTGTTTTGTATAAACTGTGAACTTGTGTGTGTGTGGATCGTTGTTGGATCCGTGGTCGTGTGTGTGCGTGTCATTTTTGATCCGTGTGTATGCATAGGTCTTTTTAGATTTACGTGTGTGTGTGTGGTTTTATCTGGATCTTAGTGTTGTGTGTGTGGAGTGCTGCACTTGTCGTAGTGTGTGTGTGTCATGTTGATCCGCTTGTTGGATCGTGTTGGAGACCTCGTCTCCGTGTGTGTGTGTGTGTTGGGGTGTGTCCCCATGTGTGTGGGCAGGCGTTGTCCTGCGTGTGTGTTTGGAGCGTCGTCTCTGTTTGGGGTTTTATCCCGAGTGAAGCCTCACCAAGTTTGGTGAGGGGTGGACGTAGGATTGCCGTCGTTGCATCCAAACCACCTTAAAAACTATTGTGCATTGTGTGTTTTTATGTGGTTTGATTGTCTTCGTTGTTTGGTCGTGTGGGATCGGTGAGTTTTAGAGAATTGGTTAATCAGTTTTCTATTGCTAATTATCGTTTATCACATATTTTGTAAAAAGTTAAAAGTTTTCCTTAAAATTGGTATACACCCAATTCACCCCCCTCTTGGGTGTCATTGATCGCGGGACTTCACCCACGTCTTCCCTCGCTAGGGACGCCGGCGAGCTAGAGTCCCAGGTCGTGTGTCTGTCCTGCATCAACTTGGTTGGCCAACATTGTGCCGGTGAAGAAGAAGAATGGACGGATCAGGATTTGCGTGGACTTCCGTGACCTGAATAAAGCCTGCCCAACAGATGATTTTTCGGTGCCCATAACTGAAGTCATGATTGATGCAACTACTGGCCACGAGGCCTTGTCCTTCATGGACGGATCATCCGACTATAACCAAATCTGGATAGCTGAGCACGATCGAATTCATACGGCAGTCCGGTCACCCAAAGGGATATTTCACTACAAAAGAATGCCCTTCGGCCTCAAGAACGCCGGTGCTACTTACCAGCGGGCGATGACCAAAATATTCGACGAGCTGCTATACAACAAAGTCGAATGCTACATTGATGATTTGGTCGTCAAGTCGAAGAAAAGAGAAGATCATCTGAAAGACCTCAGAGTCATCTTTGAAAGACTCTGGCAGTAAGAGCTGAAAATGAACCCGATGAAGTGTTCCTTTAGCGTCTCCAGCGGGAAGTTCCTCGGCTTCATTGTCCGATATAGAGGGATCGAGATCGACCCTTTCAAAATAAAAGCCATTTTGGAGCTGCCTCCTCCGAAGGATCTGGGAGAGTTAAGATCCCTGCAAGGCCAGATGGCTTATATCCGAAGATTTATCTCCAATTTGTCAGGGCGCTGTCAGCCATTCCAAAAATTGATGATGAAAAATGCACCTTTTGACGGGAACCAGGAATGCTAGAGGGCCTTCGTTCGGTTGAGAGATTACTTGAAGACCCCGCCCGTGCTGGGGGCACCTATCAAGGGGAGGCCACTTATTCTATACATAGCCGCCACCTAATGTTTGCTGGGGGCAATGCTCGCCCAGAATAATGATGAGGGGAAGGAGCAGGCTCTCTATTATCTTAGCCGAAGGCTAGTGGGGGCAGAAGTAAAATACACCCCGATTGAGAAGGTCTGTCTCGTCTTGGTCTTCGCAGTCAAGAAGCTGAGGCATTACATGCTCTCCCATGATGTGAGCCTGATCTCCAAGGCCGACCCATTTAAACACATTCTCTCTCAGCCAGTCCTGAAGGGATGTCTCGGCAAGTGGGTCGTGCTATTGATGGAATTTGACATTACATACGTGCCGCAGAAGGCCGTCAAGGGTCAAGCCGTAGTCGAGTTCTTTGCACACCCTGTGCCTGAAGATTCCCCATTGGCCACAGAATTGCCTGAAGATGAAACACTGGAGGCGGACCAAGTCCAACAGATCACCTGGCAGCTGCACTTTGATGGAGCTTCGAGAACAGAAACAACCCCGTTCGGACATACAAAAGTACGGGTAGGGGCCGGCATCGTCCTCAAATCCCCTGAGGGAGAAGTGTTGCATACATCTTGTTCTATCAATAAACCATGCACAAATAATGAGGTGGAGTATGAGGCTCTGATCATCGGTCTCCAAGTCGCTTTACAAATGGAGATTAAAATGTTGCAAGTATTTGGCGATTCGTTACTAGTCGTCAAGCAAGTCCAGGGGCAGTTTGATGTCCGAAAACCTGAGCTGCTCCCTTATCGTGCTAAAGTAAAGCGGCTCATGGAGCAATTCTACCTCATTGAGATAGGCCATGTTGCCAGGGGAGAAAACACACAAGCCAATGCACTGGAAAAAATGGCAAGCTCACTAGCAGTCCTGCCCGATGGATCTCTTAGCATCCGGGTGGTGAATCAGCGCCAGGTGCCTAGCATGATAGAAGAACCAGAAGAAGAAGAATTGGAGGTCGCTGCAGCGGAAACCGTTGGCCTACCTGACTGGAGGGCCCCCCTTATGCAATGGTTTAAATATTGGTAACTGCCCAAGTAGAGAGAAGAAAAGATCAGGCTGATCAGAACAAAAGACTCTTACGAGGTCCGGAATGGGATCCTATTCCGAATTATGGCGGATGCCAAAAGGAAAGTGCTCCTACGGTGCCTATCTACCGAAGAAGCTTGGAAGGTCATGAAGGAAGTCCACGCCGGGACAGCAGGTGCACATCAGGCGGGACCAAAGATGAAAATTGAAATAAAAAAGCTTGGCTACTACTGGCCGACCATGTTTGATGACTGCTGCAAGTACGCCAAGTCTTGCCAGAAATGCCAGGAGCATGTCACAGTTCCCAGGAGGCCGCCCGTACCACTGCATCCGACATTGCCTAGCTGGCCGTTCGCCCAATGGGGGACAGACGTCGTGGGCCCACTACTCGCCTCATCCGCCGGGTGCAAGTACATTTTGACGGCAACTGATTACTTCTCCCGTTGGGCGGAAGTCGTTGCTCTGAAAGAGGTGACTAGGGAGATCATCGCCAGATTCGTCCGACGCAATATCATATTCCGGTTTGGCATCCCAAACTGAATTATCTCAGAAAACGGAAGCCACTTCCGTAACCAGAAAGTCTACCGACTGGCAGAGAAGTACAAGATCGACTAGAAGACGTCAACCCCCTACAACCCACAAGCCAACGGTTTGGCCGAAGCGTTCAACAAAACTCTTTGTACTCCCCTCTCCAAAATTGTCAATTCCAAGAAAAGGGACTGGGAAGAAAGAATGTATGAGGCCCTGTAGGCATATCGAACTGATGGGAATCGACGCCGAGCATTGACATTTTGTTTTGCATTTGTGTCCTTTAGTTTACTTTTATATCCTCAGGAAAGTATGTACGCAATTGTAAGGCTTGATAAGCCACATTGTCATTCCCTTGGATTGTGTGGGTTTTAGTGCAAATTGACAGTAGGTCCAGCAAGGGGGCCCTCACTCCTTTCTTATTTGTCCACCTAAGCCATGTGGGGCTGGTCAACCATCCTAGGTGGCCTTCTAGATGGGTTGAATGTCAAAAATCACATGGGAGACAAATGAACTTCAAAGTCCAAGATGCCAACCCCATTGGTCAAGGGGGCGCCCCCCTCCACTAGGATTAGTTTAATGTGGTTTAATTGTGTTCCAAACCACATGGGATAAAACATTTTGAAGTCTCTAATATGCCCCTCCCAAATCTAGATCTAGGGTCATTTTGAGTCTTTTTACATTTTGTATAAATGGCTTGTATTTCCATTTTTGTTAGAATTAATCATATGAAATTCCAAAAATTTGGTTGAATGCTCCAAGGAAGGGTGCGCCCCTTACCTCCTCCCCTCTTGTTCTCCCCCTTCCTCGAGCCCTCCAGGGATTGAATCCCCTTCTCCTGAGCCCCTCTAGCTTCCCTTTCTACTGCCGCCGCCGTCGCACCGCCGTCGCGCCGCCGCCACCACCATCGGAAGTATGTCTCCATCAGGACAGAACCTTCTTCACGAACTTCTATCTTTGGTTCGGGTTATCATCTAGAGCTGAAATTTTGAGGGCTTGTTCCTCTCTCTGTCAGCTTTCCATCCATATATCTTATGCCCCATTCTGATCTCGTTTGGTATTTTTCCCGCAATCTTTATACCACCCCTATCAATCTGTCATTCTGCAGATCTATAATACATAGTCATCTTGTTCTATTTTTGTCACCTCCTTATCTATTTTCATAAAATCCAAAAAAAATATTGAGTGTTCCTCACGTATATCCCCTTCCACCATAATTTTCTTGGAGTCTTCAAAAATCGTTTACCCCTCAGTCAAAGGTGTATTTCAGGCAAATTGTTTACTGCCCTATGTCTCTGTCAGTCAGGATCAGAAAAAAAGTCAGTTTGCAGAGGTTTTCATTTTCAATCCTTTTGGTGGATGAATCTGTAAACAAATTATGTTGTAGATCTATAAGTGCTCTTTCCAACGGTACTAGCCACGCCTCGATCGGCCTCCGGATCTGGGCACAAGCATTTTTACCGTCAAGGCCTGCAGATCTGTCCTGTGTGGAGGTCCGAAATTGCAGCCCACAAAAAAATTCATGAACAATTGTCAAAGTCAAAATCAGGAGCCGCCCCTTCAGGGAGTCGATCAGGGACATCCCGCCACCGTCCCAGTCAAGCGGCGCCTCCAGAAGACATCAGGAAGATAGTGTTCCTTTGGAACGGATTGCTTGCTGTCCACCGAGTCAGCCACCGAGTTGGCGCAGCACCGAGTTGCAATAGTGCCGAGTCAGACCAGCAGGTCGAGTTCGTGCTGAGTTCGCCTCCAGATTGCTGCCCGTCAACCCAGGCTCAGTCCTCCCGGGCCCCACTGTAGCCCTTTACCTCCCTGCGTGGAGTGGGCAATATAATTACTGCTGTAATTAAAGTTTTTACTATTGTAACCGGGAGTTACCGTAACTGGCCAGGAACGTCTTCCCCATGCCCGGAGCGTGGAGGTACACTCGCTCCCCACTCTTTATCGCATTTGCTTATCTTGTATAGCTTTGAATGCCGCTGCGAGAGTAGGTTTCTAGCTAGATATACTTGTATCACCGCTGCGAGAGAGCGAGTTTGAGTGTTACCGTCCCGTGACTCGATCCGAGTCTACACGGAAAGCCGATACCCGTGACTCACGGCCGGTTTCTCAACCGCGCCCGGTCCCACGTTTCCCTCGCTAGGGGACAATCGCGAGCTCGTCTAGAGTCCGAGGATCGCATTCCTAATTCAAGTCGAGTCCGTGGTCTGTCCCGCATCACGAACTGTTTACAAAACTCCGACGGGTTGTTCACCCTTTTCCCTGGTATATGGCTTAGAGGCGATCGTCCCCATCGAGCTGGAGGTACCCTCCCTTCGGGTTGCAATCCAACACGGGTTGGCCCGAGAAGATCAAACAAATGTAGAGTGAAGGCTCGAAGAGCTCTCCAGCTTGGAAGGGAAGCGACTCCAGGCCCAGCAGAATATCCAGGTCTAGCAGGCCCAGATAGCTCGCGCCTTTGACAAGCTCGTCAAGGAACACGAATTCAAGAAGGGTGACATCGTCATGGTGAAGAGAAGAGAAGTCATGGCTTCCAATCCCAAGGGCAAGCTGAATGAGAATTGGTTTGGACCCTATGTGATCCAAAAGGTCTACGAGGGTGGAGCGTATGTGATAGTCGACCATCGGGGGGAGGTTCGATTTCCACCCCTTAATGGTAGACATCTGAGGTTGTATCACACTCCAATTCCTCCATTCAATGAATAATACGTTTCCCCGCCCCATGGCGGGCGAATTTACTTTTCAATTGCTTGGATGGTTTGGCTACTATCTGCTACGCATTACAAGAGAAACAACGAAAGAGAGCAAGAAAAAGAAAAGTAAAAGAAAAAAAGAGCGCAAAAGGAGGGGAAAAGAAAAAAGAAGAAGAGAAAAGAGGAAAAAGAGACAAAGAAAAAAAAATAAAAAAAGAGAGGAAGAGAGGGGGAACCTGATAGGTTCGGTGCAAGGATTCAGAGGGGGGGTGAATGAATCCCACCCTCCAAAAACTTTTCGCTCAACAAAAGACTAGAGCATTATCAAATGCAAGATAGACAATCTGAAGAACAAATTGAATTTTCTTTTAAACCAATGAGCAAATATATATAAGGCTCACCTAAATAAGCAACTAGCAGAAGCAGAAGAATGCAATCAACTCTCAGCACGGATAGAAACAAGAATGTATAAAGCAATCTGTGAAGGGGGTAGAAGATAAGGAACAAGCACACAAGCCCAATCACACAGCACAGAAGATTTTTAGGTGGTTCGGTCACCAAGACCTACATCCACCCCTCACTCCCAACAGGAGTGAGGCTTCCACTAGCACAAGCTAGTAACCTGCAGACTCAGTCTGCGAACACACGCTGCCAAACAGCTTGACTAGGGGAACAGCCTCCCCTCTTCCTCCAGACCGGAGGGACACCCCTAGTCTTGCAAATCACAAGACCAGAACCGGAGGACCAATCCTCCCTTCCTCCAAACCGAGGGAACCAACCAATGACACCCAGTCAAAGGCAACCTAGAGGTCTCGGACCTCCCTTCCTCCCAACCGGAGGGAACCAACCACAAGCGGCGCCCTGCTGCAAGCAGACCGGAGATCCCACGATCTCCCTTCTCCTGAGTCCACAGGAGGAACCCGACCTCAGACCAGAGGATCGGAAGTACAAAGCTAACCAAATGAAAAAGGAAAAAATAAGAAAGGAAAAATACACAGCGATCAGAAAGCTGTAAAGAAAGATAACACAGATGTGGCTCGCATGGAGCTGACTGGCCTGAATTTGATCCACGGTCCAGTAGGAACTTCTTCTGCTACTTCTCTTCTTCTTCTTGTGCTGGATCGACAGCTTCTCTTCACTCTGCCTTTTTCTTTCTTCTCTCTTTCTTCTCACTTTCTTCTCTGCTCTCCTTTTCTCTCGCACTATTCTCTCCTTCTTCTCTGCAACACTTTTTCTTCTTGCCGGCTCACTCTTCTTCTATTTCTTCTTCTTCTCTTTTTCTTCTTTTTCTCTTTTTCTGGATCGAAGGGCTTTCTGCTCTTTTTGGCTTCTTCTTCGATCAGTCTTCTACAGAGGATGAAGACTCGTATATATAGCATCAGCAGGCATACTGGGCGCGCGTGTGGCTTCCACATTTCCTGCCCTAGAAATTCGGACCACGTGGCAGCATCCTGGTTCACGAGCCAGGCACCTCGGATCACGTGCCCGTCAATTCAACGGCATTCGACCAGTTGGACTCAAGTCTGCTGCGTTGACGCTTCCAACCCATGGCGTTGACGCATTGATGCGTTCCAGTGAGCAACCATCCTAGCCTTTTTAACTGCTGCGTCGACGCTTCTCCACTGCTGCGTTGACGCGTTGGTGTATTTTTGCAACTAATAGTTCAGCTTGTTTGCATGCTGCGTGGACGCTAAGAACTCCAGCGTTAACCTTCTAAACTGTCTCCGAGCTAGATGCCTATCAGGCTTAATGGCTGCGTCGACGCATGGAGCTGCAGCGTCGACGCTGCCAATGTACTCCAGAGGCTGCAATAAGGGATACTTGAACTGCTGCGTCCACATGTCAACATTTCAACCTCTTGGATCACGTGCCAAGTCTTGATGGCCTGAATCATCTGCAGACAGATAGAGGAAAATGAACTTAGTTCAGACGAATGTATATACTTAAGCAGAGCTGCCAGTGTATGGACTTGAACAGTGCAGCGAGTGTACAGACTTGGTAAAACAAGGTCCAGTGTATAGACTTGCAGATACGAAGCCAATGTACAGACTTAGAAGGATTTGAACCAGTGTCCAGACTTCAGGTTTAACTGTGGATGTACAGACTTCAGGTGTGAAGACCATTGTGCAGACTTTGGAGAGCAGTGGCCACTGTATAGGCTTTATGGAGCGAAGCCAATGTGTAGACTTCACGATGTACAAACTTTGCCAATATGAGACACTGTACAGACTTTGTCAAGAGAACGTAACGCTGTACAGACTTGAGGCTTTGAACGTTGAAGGCACAAGACGATGTACAGACTCAGATTCTAGACCAGTGGCTGTACAGACTTTGAAGGAGGACCAATGTATAGACTTCAGGAGCATATGACACGGCTGTACAGACTTTGTTACCAAAACGAATGAATAGACTTTGCCACAGTCTAATGTATAGACTTGAAGAAACTGAACTGAAGAGTCGACGCATCAGCTCAAGTAGTTGACGCACTGGTGTGAGAACAGAGACAAGAATGACTGAATTAAAGTAGAGCATGTTATCTGACAGTCATATGAACTCCATTCACTTACATGATAAAACATGAATTTATCGAGCATATAAAAGACACAACTAGATGACTCACAGAGAATAACTCACTTCAAAGACCAATCATCAAAACCACAGGGGCACAACAATCTCCCCCTTTTTGATGATGGCAACACTACACAGTGAGTCATTTGATGACTCAAACTATTCTCCCCCTTTGACTTCATCAAAAAGAAAATAGTTTGAGAAATTAAAGCAACCAGCATGCTATAATTAAAAAACAATCTCCCCCTTTGGCAAAAATCTCCCCCTTTGATATAGTCAAGATGAATCATGGGAGGGTAAGAATGCATATGCAGATGGAGATTTCAAAATGCAAGATCACAATTCTCCCCCTTTAAGAGTTTCTATGCAGCATGATGCATATGACATGAAAGCTCCCCCTCAAATAGTGGAATCTTATGAGATAGATGAGAAGGAGACCACATGGGCAAACAAGGAGAAGTTCAGGTCAATGAGCAGAAGAGGTTCAATTAGCAGATTTTTTAAAGAAGCTCCAATCTCAGAAAATTCAGTCAGAAGATATCAATCTCATAAATCCAAAACATAGGTTTTTCAAAGTCTTCCATTATAAGGGCTTATGAATGAGCTTTATTGAACAGCATGGTTTAAACATGATGTATGTAGAGTTCATCAATAAAATTCTGTATTGATATCTAAAACCATGGTTTAATAAAAATGAACCAAGCCCTCATATTTATCTTGATAAAACTCCCTTTCTCTTACACAATCAAATTTATTGACTTCTTTCGGAATTACATGCATCAGTATTGAAATCAAACAATTTTGAAGTCATATGATTTTGTCTAGGGTTGTAGCAATTTGATTTTAGCATCAATATTCAGAAATTTCAATTCATTCAACAATTTTTTTATGCTACAAAATTTTACGAGCAGTCTAGTTCAGTGCACACCTTGTAACTAGAGGATATACCTTGATCAGAGGCCAATATCCCTAAGCACTTAGTGTGACTAACTGTCATGCTTTATATGAACAGAAATAGCATTTACACATCATGACACACTGCAAATCATTTCTTGATGAGTGTGTTGTATTTCTCAGTGTGCATGCCATTGCTCTGCCTGATTTTCAATGAATTTTATGCAGAGTTAACTAAGGCACCTCATGACACAGTCCTTTGGACATGTGTTTCTCAGTGACCAAGGTCATTGCTCTGACAAATACTTTATCCTTTAGACAATTCAGAAACATTCATTTACTTCAAAATAATATTAATCTCATGTACTTAACCAAATAAAGTCATTTATTCAAAAGTGCAGATTTCAGAAGTTTTTGCAAAACACAGCATGAAACAGTTGGTTAAGATTTATTAAACATGATTCAGATATGTTAAGAGATTTTAAAGTTAAACTCCATGAATACATTAAGCTTAAACCACATGAGTTATTTCAGACATTCATGATAAACTTTTTATAATAGAAGATTTCTAGTTCAAGATTTTTCAGATTTATGATCGAGATAGCCCATTGAAATCTTCATGAAGGACTGAAATAATTCTGATACCAAATGATACCAATTGTTACCAATTGATAGGAGAGATTTTGAAGCTCAGTGTTTTCAAATTATAATCAAGGTTTGGTCAAATAGAATCAATGAAAGGGATATGCACATGACTACCTTCATGCAATGTATTGACTCCCCCTGACAATATGCATTCAGACAATCTTTTTGGCATCTTTCATGAGATGCAATGTAATTAACTACATGCATGCAAAAATACATGCACAGACACAACATATGTCTATACACAACTCCCCCTGCAAACATGCAATGTTTCCCATGAAAAACTGAACATATGATTTTGATTCATGCACATTCAGACTGTCCTATCCAGCAAAGTAACCCATGGTACTAGGCGGAACATTTGGTCTAAAAGATCACCTCACACATAGTAAGAACCTCCAGACAGACTTCCTGCCTTTTGGTACCTTACCATTTATATACCATTGAGGTCATGCATGATAATTCAACATGCAGTCCTATGTGTAAATCAGATTTTCAGTGAACAATGCAATAGACTGTTTTCAAACAGCATTCATATGCAGTTCAGATTTTTCAGAATGCAATCTGTTTTCAGAGTTTATGCATTTCAACAATTATCAAACAACTACAAATGGCAGGTATATGCAAGAACAGATTTAATATGCATGCACTAGATGAAGCTAAGAACATGATATGCAAGAATACATCAAACCAGGTATGCAATGAGTTTCAAAATGGGAAATGCAGAGAGATTACCTAAAAAGTGTGAGAATGGGATTTTTCATTCTTGAGTGCCTTGGATCATTACCCCTTTATTCCATCCAAGGCACACCTGCTAGGCAACTTCCTATTTTCCACTAGCAGGAACCCAAGTGGTCTTGGGTCTTGCATAGTAATTAGCCCCTTTTGGGACTGCCTGCATCTTTTTCTGTGCCAACCAGTCATCAGAGGTCATGATAAAACAGTTATGCATTGAATACTCAGACAGCCCACAATAGTGGCATGAACTAGCAGGTTTCATGTTCCTCTTATGTATACTAGCATGAACTTGAGCATTATAAGAGTGAGCATGAGGGTTTCTGTTATTATTATGAAACTATTTCTTTTCATGACCAGCTACCCTGCAAGCAGCAACTTGGTGGCCTGGTCTTCTGCAATTTGAGCAAACATGAATTCTTTTAAAAACAAGTTTGTTCCTATCAAATTCTTTGAAATTTCTATTCCTACCCTGGACATGCCAGCAGTCCTTGACTGCATGGCCATGCTTCCCACAATGGGAGCAGAAAGGGAACTTTCTTCTAAAAGAGCTTGCCCTACATTCAGTGGTCTTGTGCCCATGCTTGTTACAATTAAAACATTTGACATGCTGGTTCAGAGAAGCAGTTTTTTTTATATTAAAAGCATGTTGGTTGGCATAAGATTTAGCATGATGTGAGAGTGGTTTTTTCTTTCCATTAGCAAACCAACACTGATCAAAGGTGTGGCCTAATCTACCACAATGAGAGCATTCACTTTTCTTTGAATGAACAGCAGGTTTTCTATCATGATATTTCCTAACATTCATTATTTCAACATTCAAATCATCCAATTTGTTTAATTCACACTCATGCATCAAATGACCAAATTTATGACAGTAATGACAGATAATCTTCTTTTTAGATGCATGTGAGTGTGTGTGAGGACTGTGATCAACATAGACTGATGAACCCTTTTCATTTATTTTCTGATTCACAGTCATTTTCTGATTTTTATCCTGTTTTCCTGTTTTCTTAGCCTTGTACTGAATCGGAGATGAAGTAGAAGGCTTTTCCTGTTCAGAAGATTTGACAAGGACATTTTTCAGGTTGGCTCCATCAACCTTCCTCATGACTGGACTGTAGCCCAGTCCTTCTTTCTTCAAAGTAGAGCTAGAAACAGAAAGTGTCTGAATTTTATTTTCAAGGTTCTTTTTATTTACAGGGTTATAGCCTAACCCCTCCTTCTGGAAGTTGACCTTGGTTCCCAGCAATTTGTTAAGATTATCTTGCCCATTAACAAATTTGGACAGAGAACTCTTCAAATCTTGAATTTCATTTTCTAAAGAGTTGATTTGTAACTCATAGCTGACAATTTCTTGCTCACTGCAATTGACAGCCTCATTCAAGACTTTGTTGGCAATTATGTATTTCTCAATTTCCTTTCTCAGCTCATCAACTTCTTCTGAATTATCGGACACCACATGTTTGCCTAATGTCAGCAATCTCTCTGACAAGATGGTGTTCAACTGTTTTAGTTTCTCAATTTCTTCCTTTAGTCTGTCACTCTGAATTAATTCGTTTATCAAAATCTGATCATCAGAGTTAATTCCAAGTTTTCTTCCAGCCTCAAATTCCTTCCAATCCTTTTGCTGTTTCTCAAAATCTCTTTGCAATTCTGTATTTACAGATTTTATGGCATTAATTTTTTCAGCAAATAGGTTCTTCTCTTGCTCGAGTTTCTTACATTTTCCTTCACTCTCAGTAACAGATTTTCTCAGAGACTCTTTTTCAGATCTCAACAATTCAACATGTTTCTTAAGCTCTTGATTATCAGAAGAACAAGCATCATAAGATTGCTTCAGATTTGAACAATTTTCACATGATAAATCAGAACTATTTTGTTCAACCTTTTTCTTTAATTTTTTATTTTAGATTTTATTTTTCCATACTTTTCATACAATTCAACATACATTTCCTTCAAATAATCAAAAGTCATTTCGTCAGAGTCAAATTCAGAGTTTACCTCTTCATCAACATCATCTTCATTCTGACTGCTGCCTTGATTATATCTGTCAGCCATCATGCAGCTGTCCTCATTTGCCCTGTGAATTTTCTTCAGCATATCCAAGATGTCTTTAGCGGACCTGCAATCATGAAAGCAAGACCATAAAGCTCTGTCAGTAGCTGCTTTCATCAGATTAACGGCTTTCTGATTTTCTCCGTCCTTTGATCTGTGTCTGTCGGTCCATTTGGACACTTTCGTAGGTAAGGTGTGAGGACCTTGTGAAATTAATTTCCACAGATCAGGATTAACAGCATTAACATAAGCATGGAGAGCAGTGTGCCACTGATTAAAATCAGAACCACTAAAGACGGGTGGAAGAGCCATTGAAAACAAATAGCGAGTAAATTCAAGACAACAGGAATATTGATGCACTAGAGACAAATTAGCACCTAAGACAGCAAGATCGGATCTGCAGGTCGCTGGACCTTCTAAGCAGACACCGCTCTGATACCAATTGATAGGTTCGGTGCAAGGATTCAGAGGGGGGGTGAATGAATCCCACCCTTAAAACTTTTCGCTCAATAAAAGACTAGAACACTATCAAATGCAAGATAGACAGTCTGAAGAACAAATTGAATTTTCTTTTAAACCAATGAGCAAATATATATAAGGCTCACCTAAATAAGCAACTAGCAGAAGAATGCAATCAACTCTCAGCACGGATAGAAACAAGAATGCATAAAGCAATCTGTGAAGGGGGTAGAAGATAAGGAACAAGCGCACAAGCCCAATCACACAGCACAGAAGATTTTTAGGTGGTTCGGTCACCAAGACCTACATCCACCCCTCACTCCCAACAGGAGTGAGGCTTCCACTAGCACAAGCTAGTAACCTGCAGACTCAGTCTGCGAACACACGCTGCCAAACAGCTTGACTAGGGGAACAACCTCCCCTCTTCCTCCAGACCGGAGGGACACCCCTAGTCTTGCAAACCACAAGACCAGAACCGGAGGACCAATCCTCCCTTCCTCCAAACCGGAGGGAACCAACCAATGACACCCAGTCAAAGGCAACCTAGAGGTCTCGGACCTCCCTTCCTCCCAACCGTAGGGAACCAACAAATGGCACCAGCCACCTTCACCGGAGGAATCAACCTCCCTTCCTCTAATCCCGGAGGGAAACACCTAGCAGCACCCAGCTGCTGGCAGACCAGAGGCCTAGCCTCTCTTCCTCCTCAGCCGGAGGGAACCCACTCGCGGCGCCCTGCTGCAAGCAAACCGGAGATCCCACGATCTCCCTTCTCCTGAGTCCACAGGAGGAACCCGACCTCAGACCAGAGGATCGGAAGTACAAAGCTAACCAAATGAAAAAGGGAAAAATAAGAAAGGAAAAATACACAGCGATCAGAAAGCTGTAAAGAAAGATAACACAGATGTGGCTCGCATGGAGCTGACTGGCCTGGATTTGATCCACGGTCCAGTAGGAACTTCTTCTGCTACTTCTTCTCTCTCTCTCTCTCTTTCTCTTCTGCTTCTTCACTCTTTTTCTTTTCTTCTTTCGCAGGCTCTCTCTGCCTTTTCTCTTCTCTTCTCTTCTCTTCTATTCAACTCTTCTCTTCTGCTTCTTCACTCTTTTTCTCCTTTTTTTTCTTTTTCTAGATCGAAGGGCTTTCTGCTCTCCAGGCTTCTTCTTCGATCAGCCTCCATCTGAAGACGAAGGCTCCATTATATACCAGCAACAGCTAGCTAGGGCGTGTGCTTCCCACGCCTTTCGTCCAGAAGATTCCTCCTCGGATCACGTGCTCAGCACCTGCACACCTCGTCCTCCTGGGATCACGAGCCAGGCACTTCGAATCACGTGCCAGACACGGTCGCAGTTCACGTGCTCAATGACAGCAATCTGACTTGCTGCGTTGACGCTGTCAAGCAATGGCGTTAACGCAGTGAGACATTCCAGTAAGCCATTAGCTTCGTCTCTTTAGCTGCTGCGTCGACGCTGCTCAGTTGTGGCGTTGACGCAGTGGAATAGCCTGTGAAATTGAATGCTCCTTTAACTGCTGCGTCGACGCTGCTTGCTTGTGGCGTTGACGCATCAGCATCGGCAGTCTAGTGAACAAATAGTCTACCCCTTTTTAACTGCTGCGTCGACGCTGCTCCACTGCTGCGTTGACGCGTTGGTGTATTTTTGTAACTAATAGTTCAGCTTGTTTGCATGCTGCGTGGACGCTAAGAACTCCAGTGTTAACCTTCTAAACTATCTCCGAGCTAGATGCCTATCAGGCTTAATGGCTGCGTCGACGCTGTCTAGCAATGGCGTTGACGCATTGATACGTTCCAGTGAACAAACATCCTGGCCTTTTTAACTATTGCGTCGACGCTATTTCACTGTTGCGGTGACGCGTAGGTGATCCAGTGATCAGGTCTTCAGCAGATAGATGTGCTGCGTTGACGCTCTCAGCATGCTGCGTTGACGCATGGAGCTGCAGCGTCGATGCTGCCAATGTACTCCAGAGACTGCAATAAGGGATACTTGAACTGTTGCGTCCACGTGTCAGCATTTCAGCCTCTTGGATCACGTGCCAAGTCTTGATGGCCTGAATCATCTGCAGACAGATAGAGGAAAATGAACTTAGTTCAGACGAATGTATATACTTAAGCAGAGCTGCCAGTGTATGGACTTGAACAGTGCAGCGAGTGTACAGACTTGGTAAAACAAGGTCCAGTGTATAGACTTGCAGATACGAAGTCAATGTACAGACTTAGAAGGATTTGAACCAGTGTCCAGACTTCAGGTTTAACTGTGGATGTACAGACTTCAGGTGTGAAGACCATTGTGCAGACTTTGGAGAGCAGTGGTCACTGTATAGGCTTTATGGAGCGAAACCAATGTGTAAACTTCACGCTGTACAAACTTTGCCAATATGAGACACTGTACAGACTTTGTCAAGAGAACGTAACGCTGTACAGACTTGAGGCTTTGAACGTTGAAGGCACAAGACGATGTACAGACTCAGATTCTAGACCAGTGGCTGTACAGACTTTGAAGGAGGACCAATGTATGGACTTCAGGAGCATATGACACGGCTGTACAGACTTTGTTACCAAAACGAATGAATAGACTTTGCCACAGTCTAATGTATAGACTTGAAGAAACTGAACTGAAGAGTCGACGCATCAGCTCAAGGAGTTGACGCACTGCTGTGGAGACTGTGCAGACAGAGTGTAGACAGAATTAAAGTAGAGCATGTTATCTGACAGCCATATGAACTCCATTCACTTACATGATAAAACATGAATTTATCGAGCATATAAAAGACACAGCTAGATGACTCACAGAGAATAACTCACTTCAAAGACCAATCATCAAAACCACAGGGGCACTACAGAACCAACTCTCTTTCATTGATCCTCGCCCGTACCAACGAATATTCCAATAAACGAATCAACCCTGTCAGCCCTTGACATTCTGTCGACACTGACGAAGAATACCCCACCCGGACCTTTCATCCAGGATCGGGGAATCAGTCCTTCTCTTTGCGTTGGCACTGACAGTACCAACGAATATTCCAATAAATGAATCAACCCTGTCAGCCCTTGACATTCTGTCAGCACTGACGAAGAATACCCCACTCGGACCTTTCGTCCAGGATCGGGGAATCAACCCTTCTCCTTGCGTTGGCACCGACCGTACCAACGAATATTTCAATAAACTAATCAACCCTGTCAGCCCTTGACATTCTGTCAGCACTGACGAAGAACACCCCATCCGGAACTTTTGTCCATGATCGGGGAATCAACCCTTCTCCTCGCGTTGGCACCGACCGTACCAACGAATATTCCAATAAACGAATCAACCCTGTCAGCCCTTGACACTCTGTCGGCACTGACGAAGAATACCCCACTCGGACCTTTCGTCCAGGATCGGGGAATCAACCCTTCTCCTCGCGTTGGCACCGACCGTACCAACGAATATTTCAATAAACGAATTAACCCTATCAGCCCTTGATGCTCTGTCGGCACTGACGAAGAATACCCCACCCGGACCTTTCGTCCAAGATCGGGGAATCAACCCTTCTCATCGTGTTGGCACCAACCCGTACCAACGAATACATCAAGAGACAAATAAACCACACCTGACCCTGGTACGCTGTCGGCATAGACAAACAACCCTCTTTTGACCAAGACCTCCCGTCTGGGTCATTGGATGAACAAACTCTTCTCTCCGTCCCTTCGGGCGACGAACGACCCCTTTTAACCAAGACCTCCTATCTAGGTCGTTGAACGAACAAACTCTTCTCTTCGCCCCTCCAAGGTCAGATCAACCTACTCGAGTCGAACATATCGGTGACATCATTCGGCTGAGTCGCTTGATGGACATGGTGGAGTGGTCCCCCCGTCCCTCCTCTGGAAGGAGAGAGAACTCTCCTATGCTCCTATGCGAGCCTCGAGTCGAACATATCGGTGACATCATTCGGCTGAGTCGCTTGATGGACATGGTGGAGTGGTCCCCTCGTCCCTCCTCTGGAAGGAGAGAGAACTCTCCTATGCTCCTATGCGAGCCTCACCGGGTCATCCCTGGATAAGCTGTTAGTATGAACTTGCGTTCCATCACATAGAAAAAAAAGAAAAGATAAAAGTGGGGAAGAGGTTGCCCAACACCACATACATACAAGAGGCACATGGAATAATTGTATTATATTCTTTTTGAGAGAAAATTACACTGGCCTCGGGGCATACCCCGGCGTTACATGCAAAAAAAAAGATCGAAGGGGGGACCGGCAGTTAGTCTAGCCCCCGGAAGATGTCCTCAAAGGGAAGGATCACGACGCAAGGGAAGCTCATCATCTCACGCAGGCGGTCTTCCTGCGCGTCGAGGCGCTCCAGCTCGGTCGCCATAGAGGCCATTGCTGCTTCGACGACGGCCAGTTCTTCAGTTTCCCTGGCCTTGCTCGTCTCGGCCTTGAGCAGGTCAGACTCAGCCTGGCCAAGCCAATCCCAGAGTTTCTCTATCCGATTCTCCAAGGTGTGGATGTTGGCATTGCACCCGTCCAAGACTTTCCGATGTTGCTCCCTACTGTCCCTCCACACCGCCAGAGCCTCCAGATATTCATCCCTCTGAGCGCCAATGGCTGTAAGCTCAGTTGGGGCCTGCGCCTCGAGGAATGCGCGACGGTTTACGTATTTCAATAGTAACAGAACACGTCGCGACCATTCCTCCAACGGGCAGCCCATCATTTGCAATACTTTGGTCAGCTGCTCCACAATGGCTCTTATGCCTTGATATGTGAGCATTGGGTCGGCAACGACCATAGAGCGCAATACCAACAAGGTCTGGCGGACTGGCAGGTCCGAACTCACGCGGCCGATAGAAGGGACGACTGGCGGGTTGAAGCTAACTTGGCTGTCCACAACCGCCCACAACTCCGCGTCAACCATGGGCGAGCTACCTGGAAGAGTCAGGGCCGAAAGGAGGGGACTCTCGGGTTCCGAGGATGACCCCTGGCCAGCCACCACCAAAGGTGAAGGGGATACCACAACAGAGGCGTCTGGCGCCGCCATGAGGAGCTGCTGCTCTAGCGCCATCGACTAAGCGGATTCCAAGTCCGACGATGTTGCCCCCTCCGTCGAAACTAGAGCCACGACCTTGTCGGGAGAACGAACGGCCGCAGAGGCTAGATCGGCTACCGCGGCAGAAGAAGTTGCTTTGGTCTCCGCTTCCTCAGCACGGTCTGAATCCATAGACGCCCCGCAGACCAGAAGCGAAAGAATGGCGACCTCGACAGACGGGGTATCAGTGATAGGCGGGTCCGAGATCGTTCCTGAAAGGCCTTTATCTCCTCCCACCTGGAATTCCCCCAAATGTTCATTGAGGATCGTCAATATCCTCCCCTGGAGTCGGGCTTCCTCGGGTACAACCGTCGTCGGGATCTGTGGCAGTGGGATCACCAGCCGCGGGACAGCCCCCATCCACAGAAGATCGGCCAAGAATCCCGTGTCCGGCCCCAGGAGCGTCTTTAGTCTCTTCGCCGCATGCACGCGGAAGGATGAGCTCCACCTGGGGACGGCCTTACGACCTCGGGGTGCGCACGCTCCGCGGGGCGTTGTCATTATCTAACCGTGTGAAGAAAGGTTAGCCGCTTGCCAAGTGGAGTAAATCACTACATTCTCAAAGAAGCCAAATGGATCCCCATGCTTACCTCACCCGCCGGTACTATGCTGCTCTCCGGCGCTGTCTCTCCTCGGGCGGTAGCTTCAGGCACTGTCTCCCTGCGGGTCTCGGTCGCCGGCGCCACCTCCCCTTCTTCCCGAATCTCAACTTCGGGTACTACCGGCTCTCACACCTCGATCTCTGGCGCTATCTCCCCCTCCTCCAAGGCTTCGGTGGCTGGGATAGTAACCTCCACGGCTCCTTTGGAGGCACAAGCCTGTATTGCCTCAAATAAATCAGCAACCCCGAGGGAAGACTTAAGGACGAGAAAGGAGGAAGACAGAGGAAGGCATACACTTACAGCCACTACCACTTCTTCTTAGGGTGAGACCTCAGCTGTCGAGATGGTAGCATCCAAGCTTACCCCAGCTTCTTCTTGCCGCAAAACCTCGACCAGGGACGCCAGTTTATCCAAAGCGGCGGTGGTTGTCGCTTGTCTGGCGGCTTCCAAGCCCGGGACGTGGATTGCTGCATCTTTTGACGGGGTCTGTTCCTATTGGAAGCCAAAAACAATGATATTAAGGAGGTTAGTTGACGGCCTCAAGAAAGAAACCGGAATTAACATGTTCGCACTTACGGGTGCCCGCTTCACCAGGCTAAGAGAAATAGGTAGTACCGGGGCTTTCCAGGTAGGAACTTGAAAGCTAGGCTCCCCGGGTATACCCTCAGTTGAAAGCACTTCGTCAGAAGAATAGTCGTAATCTACCTTCTCGCCCGACAAAGACTTAGTTCTAGTGGGCACCTCTTTCGCTGTCAAGGGAGCCCCCGCCTCAGCATCCGGGGTTGGCTCGTCGTCACGCCAGACAGGCAACCACGACTTCCCTGACCGCCACCCTTTCTTCTGGTATGTCTTCCCGAACCGAGATGTCTCGGGGTCCGCCTCCGGTTGAGGGGCTGCCACATCAGCTCCTACCAGGCAAAGCAGGATCCGGGTTCAGTCAGGCCCATAAAGCTTCAAGAAAAATTTAATCAAAGCGACTAGCAAAGAAAGTGATATACCTCCTTCAGCTTCGGCGGCGGGAGTTGGGGCGGAGAAGGTCTCTTCGACAGATTCCACGGCCCCGTGGGTCACAGCTTCACCCACGCCTGGGATAGATACGGGCGTGGGCCTCTCGACGACAGCTGAAACAAAAACGTATGTGTTACAAGAAGTGTCCCTCTTAATGTCTAAATAAATCTCGAAGAGCCTCGAAGATCAAAAAAAACCCAGCCTGCAGGCCGACTCGGCTCGGTTCGAGTTGCTTCAAACTCCTCGAATGAAGAGATCAAAGGCGCCGGGGGAATGGTCGACGCAGCTTTGGCGGCCTCCGTCTTTCGTCGCTTTGCCTCTCGCCGCCCCGTCGCCTTGGCAGCATCTACCGCCTTCCTCACGGGCGATTTCGCCCGGGGCCTCTTCGCAGGCGGAGGCAAGGGAGTCATAGTCGGAGCCACTGGCGCCTCCGCGAAGTAAGAAGGCTTTCCTGCTTGCCGGAGGAGATTGCGATACGTCGCCGTCTGGATGCTGTCGGGGTGGTCTATTTAAGAAAAGAGGAAGAAGAACGAGGGACCCGATCAGCGTCCAGCACCCAAGGAAGGGTAACATTGAAGAGCACGAGTAAAAGAAGAAAACACTAAATACCATGTGGGCCAGTGTACAGCCGCAGCGCTATCGGCCAGTAGGTAAGGGATGGTTCCTTGTCCCGGCGAGCCGCCTCCCGGACCAGCCAGCATACATCTTCGATTTTCTGGCAGCGGTCGGCAAGGGCAGCCAGGTCCGCATGTTTCTTGGCAACCAAGTGACAAAAGAGGTTGAAATGGTCCATTCCCCATCCCTCGGCATAATAATAGGCGATATGGAGGCGCTTGCCCAAGATGGCCGCCCCCGGATCTTCAATCTTCAACCCATGCACTCGGAGGAGGACGTAGAGCCATGTGGTGTCCTTGTAGTTTTCTGGTTTTTGTTCCTCCCTCCTCACGAACGTGCGGTATGGACAGATTGGATCCCTCTCCGGACGCCAGCTCCTCGCGGGGGTGCCTTCTTCTTCCATGGGAAATGGATAATTGGTCAGCTCCAGGTGGTCACTCCCAACGTGGCAAAGGTCCCGCAGGGTCTTCTTGTAATCATCCTTCGCCACCGGAGGCAGCTTAGCGTGCGGTGCTGGCTTGGCCTCTCGAGCCCTCTTGCGTGCGATCATGTACGTAGCCACTTCCTGTTCCTTGCCCTGTCTCAACCGGAGAAGATGCTTCGGGTCGATATCAAGTACTGGCACTGGCTGTCGACTCAGAAACCTCCTCTCTGCCTCATCCCAGCAGTCGGTCCGAGATAATCGGTAGAAGGCTATCCGGGCATTCCACCACTTTACGTACTCCGGGGTCACCCATGGAATCCGACCCGGGGCTGGCACCGAGGTTGACTCCACGCTCGCAAACTCCAACATCCGTGGAACTAACCCCCAGCCTTGAATGGTGCATGGGGCAAACTCTGGGAATAGGGAACAAACCCACGCATTGAAAAAATGCAGTGGGCACACATACCGCGCCAGTCGAGGGAACTGGTGAGCGCTGACATCCCCGAGCGCCTTGTATATCAGACACAGAGTAGCTGGACATAGAGACAGCTTGATACGCCAGGCCATCTGGCAGGCCGGGTAGATCGCATCTGGATGAATGACAGTCTCGTCTCCATACGGCATGGCGAACGAGCACAACTAATAAGTCAAGAACGCTGCACAATGCGTCAGCGGGTCGACCCCCGTCGGATTAGGCCCACTTCGGCGCCTTCGAGAAGAAATCTTCACATCAGCCTTCGACTTAGCACGCTTCTTGCTGGCGGCGACAGTGCCTATGTGTGGGAAGTCTTTATATTATTTCAGGCCGTCATAGAAGTACTGCAACCACAAGGTCATGCGGACTCTCTTCCGGTCTCCACGAGGGGGTTGCTTCCCGCCGTGGGCCAACTGATACAGGTCTTGGTACGCCTTCATAAGATGTCGATATGAATAGCCGAGGGAGTAGTAGCCGTCCCCGTTGGTCTTGTCCTTGATCATATCCGGGAGGCAAACTTCTTCGTAGGGCTCCCCGTCAATGGGCAAGCCGCTGAGTTGACTAAGACTCCATAAATCCAATAAAGTCTCGCCCTCTATTGTATAGAAGGTGTTCGTCTCTGCATTGAACACTTCAATCATCCCACAGCAGATACCCCTGGAAATAGGGTAGCTGTACCGGGAGGCGTAGACACTGTGATAAACGCCAGCCCGGATAAGGAGCGGGGCGTAGTTGAACAACACGTACTCCGTGAATTCCACGCCTCCCTCCCGGATGCTATGCATGTCCTTAAGCCTTAGCTCCCCGAACCAGCCCAACGCCAGTTTGTGCTGGAATCGGATGGTCAAACAATCCAGCAGAAAGGGCTCTTCCCTGTATCCCCACTTCAATGGAGCCAAGAACAGACCAAACCGGGGGTGCTCACCCTGGACCCGCCCAGTAGCTGTGTCCCACCGAGCAGGGGTAAACTGAGGCGCCCGCACTAATTTGTCTTCTGCCGGCAGCACGGCTCCGAGCCCCAAGACGGGTTTCCATTCTCGAGCCTCTCCCACTAGATTAGGGCTGTCAATGGGCCGGGCCCGGGCCGGGCTTAGGTCGGCCCGGCCTGGGCCTGACTTCTCAACATTAAGGCCCGAGCCCGGCCCGGGCCCGACTTATGTCGGGCCGGGTCGGGCCCGACATTATGTAAAAATTTCAAAGCCCGACTAAGGCCCGGCCCGACAATTTAAATAAAATAATAAAAATAATAATATAAAACATATAATCTCACTAAATTAATTAAAATCTTGATATTAATTACATAATTTGTGTAAAAAGAGAGTTTTAAAATTTATCATTAAGTAAAATAACATAGTTTTAACTAAATAATTTTTAAATTTTGATGTGGGAATAAAAAAAAAGAACGGGCCGGGCCGGCCCGCGGGCCAAACTCAAAGCCCGAGCCCGGCCCGCGGGTCAAGTCAGGCCGGGCTTTTAGGCCCGACTAAAAGTCCGCGGGCCCAAAATGACCTTGCGGCCCGGCCCGAAATCAGGCCAAGCCCGCGGGCCTATCGGGCCGGACCGGCCCATTGACAGCCCTACACTAGATACATCGGGATGCTCCTCGGGACACTGTATAGCAGGCTGTCCCGAGACCGTAAAATTGCCCGCTCGGCGTCCCTGACAACGCGGAAATCCCGCCTCTCCCGGTCATTGAGATGTTTCAGAAAATGGATGAGGTGCATGTCCTTCGGGTAGTCCTTCTGATACTCCCCCGTAGTCCAGTCAAAAGTCAGGCTGCCCTCGACCCGAGTAAGCCTTCGAAAGTCCATCGTCTCTGTATCGGAGCCCGATGATCCGGCCAGTGCCGCTATCTCAGTGTGTTCCCTGTCTAATTCTTCCACATTAAACCATGTAACAGCTGGCACCGGAGGTGGGGGAACACGCTCAGCACCGGAAGCAGCAGAAGCAGCAGAATCTCTTAGGGCAGCCATCTTTCTACAAAGTGCAAGATACCTCAAGTCAGAATAAAACACAAACAAAAAAGAAAGGAAATTACGAAGGGGCTACGCTGCAATTGAATTAAAAAGAATGTCAATAATTTCTGACGAAATTTCGGCAGAGTTTCCCCTAGGCAGGAGGCGTAAAGGGAAAACACGGGCGCACGTCCACAAGGAGTGACGGCCCCAACAAAGTCACGGTGTGCCCAAGGGCGACACTGGAGATCCTCCGGGTGAAGGAGTCTTCCTCTCCCTTTAGCGGCACACCCCGTGCCCCCCTTCAGAGGCACGCACCGTACCTCTCTTTCAGCGGCACACCCCGTGCCTCCCTTCAGCGGCACACTCTGTGGCCCCCGTCCCAGCGGCACGCCCTAGGCCCACCTACCCAGCGGCACACTTGTGCCCTTCCCCAGTGGCACACCTGTGCCCCCGTCCCAGCGGCACACCCGTGCCCGCCTGCTCAGCGGCACACCCCGCGCCCAATTTCTCCAGCGGCACGCCTGTGCCCTCTTCCAGCGGCACACTTGTGCCCTCCCCCAGCGGCACACCCGTGCCCTCCGTCCCAGCGGCACACCCGTGCCCACCTCTCCAGCGGCAAGCCTGTACCCTCTTCCAGCGGCACACCTGCGCCCTCCCCAGCGGCACGCCCCGACGCCATGACCGCCCCCATACCGAAGGGAAGAAGGAGAAGAGACGAAGGGGAAGAACAAGAGGAGAAGAGAAGAAGAACAAGAAAAGAAGAAGAAGGAGAGAAAGAAGGAAAAGAAGACGGGAGCCTAGGGCTCCGTCATCGTCCGAGCGAAGAAGAAGGAGAAGAGAAGAAGGAGGAGAAAAAAGAAAGAGAGGAAGAAGAGATAAGAGACAAGGAGAGAGGGGGAGCCCCTCCGTGGTGTCCTCCTCACCCCAGCAACGATGGTGACGGCAGACGGTGGTGGCGGCCGTACCCAGTGACGAAGGAGAAGAAGAAGAGAGAGAGGGGGGCGACGGTGGCGGTGGTAACCGAAGAGGCAGAGAGAGAGAAGGAGAGTTTGAAAATAAAGGGGGGGAGTTCGAACGGAACTTCCCCGCCCCTTTTATATGGGTTTCCAAAAAGGGGAAAGGGGGGGAGAAAAGAAAGAAAAGAAAAGAAGAAGAAAAAAGAGAGGAAAAAAAAGAGAGATAAAAAAGAGAGAGAAGAGAAAAAGAGAAAGAGAGAGAGAGAAAAGAAAAGAAAAGAGAAATAATAAATATAATAATATCTAAATTATATATATATATATATACACACACACACAATAGTATACGTTCATTACGCGAATACACCCACGAGCACCGTATGGCTCATCCTTCGCCCGCACTGCCCGTAGGTGGGGGACATTTGTGGACGTGTAAAATCACACATCCATATGCCTCACCGAGCTCCCACATTGGTACCAGAGTCAAAGAGAGAAGATCCGGGAAAACTGGCCATCCAGGGCTCCAGGGGGATACTATCGTCCGGCAAATCCTCACATTTGCACGGGCGCATTAAATGACGAAGAAAACACAGGATATCCCTCCTAAATTTATACACTGCTATGGACCCACCCTCGAGTCCTTAACGGTGAAGAAATATCCCAAAGAGTGCACAACTTCAAGTTCCTGAAGCAAAAAAAAACAAAAAAAGTTCCTGAAGCAAAAAAATAGAAACTCTTTCAAACGGCACACTCCGTGCCCTTTCAGCAGCACACTACCTGCAAGGCCCCAGCAGCACACCCCTGAGGTGCCTCCAGCGGCACACTCTTCAAGTGCCCCAACGGCACACCTGAACGAGCCCCCAGCGGCACGCTCTTCAGGTGCCCCAGTGGCACACCCAAACAGCCGTTCAACGGCACACTCTTCGAGTGCCCCAGCGGCACACCCTTTAGAGGCCTCCAGCGGCACACCCCCTGAAGTGCCCCAGTGGCACACTGCCAGTTACCCCAGCGGCACACTCTATGGGGGTGCTCCCAACATCACACCCTTCTTGGTGCCTTCCAGCGGCACACCCCTTGGAAGCCCCTTTCGACGGCACAATGCCCCAATGCCCTTCCAACGGCACAGTAGTTGTGCCCCGTCAGTGGCACAATCATCATGTCCTCCAGCGGCACAGGCGTTCTGCCCCCTCAATGGCACAACCCCTCAGCCCCCAGTGGCACAGCGTTGAACCTCCCATGACGGCACGAGCCGGTAGAAGACACAACGGTCAGTAGGCGAGCCCCTTGGCGCGCAGCTCGGCCACTTTAATGCCAGCTAACACCCGCCTTGGTGTCGCCCTCTGGTTGGATGAGAGAGATCATCACCTGACATTGAGGAGACCGAAGTCAACCTCGGATGACAGTGCCATCATGACATCTGCCCCCTCCAATGACCCACCTATAAAAGCCTCTCAGAAAGAAGGAGAATGCATGTGAATGCACCCGTTCGAAGAGAACAGAACGAGAAGAAGAAGAGAAGAAGAAGTAGGTAGAGGAGAGCAAGGAGAGAAAGGGAGAGTGTGCTGTGTAGTGGAGAGGGAAGGAGTTGAGGTGAAGGGAACGGTCACCCTTCCTCATCCTATCCCTCTCCCCAAATTTTCTTTTTTTCATTCCCCTATTCTCCTCTCCCTTTTGTTTGGATGTAATGCATCACGTTTGGCCTTTGGGTCATGACCCCTGTCATTTTTAGTTCATCATGAATTAAACATTTTCTGGCTTTGCCTTCTTTCGTTGCATTTGTTGCTTTCTTCTTAGCGTTGATCTGTGAGTTTCATGCGTCTGCTCCCAGCCTTCCAACCTCTGGCTCCATCTCACCTCCCATGGCACTGGCCTACCTGGTGGATGGGTTTTACCCTTGGCTTGACGGGGCAGAGCTGGTCTCTTCTCCTTCCCGGGGCTTTCCTTAGTACAACAACCCTTGAGCCTTTGCTAAAACAGGTCTGTGGGGGTCCACTCTCCTTTTGACAGTTTGGATCTCCTCAATGCCAAGAGCGTCCTCCTTGGCCCTCCTTCAGAACCAGCAGTGTACACATATACGCTCAAGCCTCCCAGCCATAGCTCACTCAAGCCCTCCAGCGGCACACCTTCCTGCGTCTGCTCAGTGGCATAGTCCTCCATTTGTCTGCCCAGCGGCACAGACTCCCCTGGCTTGCCCAGCGGCACGCCCTTCCCATTTGTTGGCTCAGCGGTACACCCTTCATGTTCCTCTGCTTAGCGGTACACTTTCCTTGGCTGCCTCAGCGGCACACCTCCCCTACTGGTCTACTCAGCGGCACACTCTTAGACTGCCAGCCTGGCACACCTTGATTATCATTCTTCTAGTGCATTCATAGCTCGTATCAGTCTGAAGGTTTCTCGTTCGGCATTTTCTTCGAGTTTTCTGACGTTTCCCCAAAGGTGGCTGCCTAGGCACACACCTCAGTTGTTGGTTCATGTCACTCCTTGTGGGCATGTCCCTTGTTATTCCCTTATCATCCGGGTTAAGGGGAGATGCTGTCGAATTTTTGTCAGAAATAATAATAAGTTAGAAGACAAAAAAGGGGCAACAAACAAATGAAACTGACAACAATAAAACATTCTAATCAACTAAGTGAACTATGCGAGGCTCCAGGAATCGACTGAATGAGACTCAAAGAACTACACCATTGAGCATGACCTGGAATTCGATCACATGGCAGGGAAACTGAAAGCTTAACCATTTAGGACTCTCTATCAGACATAAACTGGATAAGGGGCCCTCTCTTGAACCCTGGCCCACTTCTTGAGCGGCACACTTTGCTTGGTTTCATCCTCCACTCTTCCCAGCGGTACACTCCCACCTGCCTCCAATGGTACGCCTCAGTTCTTCCCCCTTCACCTTCAGCGGCACACTCCTAGATCCCCCAGCGGTACACTCTCCTTTGCCTTCTGAGCAGTACACCTTCTTTACCCTTCAACGGTACGCTCCCCTTTAACCTCCAGCGGTACGCTCTCCTCCTCCCCAGTGGCACACTGCCCACTCTCTTAACTCTCCAGCGACACACTCTCAGCCCTCCAGCGACACACTCCTAATTCCACCTCCAGCGGTACACTCCATCATTCCCCAACAAATATATATATATATGTATAAATATATATATATATATATATATATATATATTAAAAGGAACAATAAATAATAATAATCGTGATAAAACAGGGGGGAGGGTAGCTCCAATCGAAATACTAAGCAAAGAGAAAATAACAAAAAGGGAGGTGGTAGCAATGAACAAGAAAATAATTTATGGTCTGTGAACGGTAAAAGATAGTCGGCAAAAGGGGTAATGCTAATAAATGAACGATAATGATGAATGTCACTCGAGGCAACCCACAAACATAACGGTATGGCCCTCGTCTCTCCTTGGATTCCAAACCCGAGAATATTAATGATGCTCTTGCGAGCCGAACGTCATCCTCGGGAGTCGTCTCTCTCGTCATGGTGACCGCCCGGCCTTACCTCAGGCCAATATCTCATCAGGGTCCCCTCCCTCACCGGGATCTGACTTTCCCCCCTGTATTGAAGTTGCCGTCCCTTGGCAGACATTTGCACGGATTCGTCCCCCCGTTACCGTCTTCTTTTCCGTATGAACTTCTGTCCAAACATGGAATGGTCCGTCGGCGACCGACATAATCTGAGTGTTCATGCCCTCACCACGGGCTTACCGCATAGCCCGGCTACCATTTCCTTCCTGCATGAATTAGTATTTCTCTCGGTCGTGGAGCCCTTATTTCCGATAATTAATCAAGGGCCCTCTCTGAGAGGATGTAAATGACGTTGTGACCTTTATGGCACAACGGGTCTCAGTCCCGACCCGAACCACACAATCGCCTGACCGAGTCAGATTGATGAGGACATCACCAGCAATTTCATTTGATCAAGGATCCCGATGCTCGCCACCCATGCTACATCTTGTTCATAACTTTATTTCGAGTCATATGATGTAATTTTCATTTTATTATCATGTACTTTTCCTTTTATTTGAGTCCAATACCTAGGTGAGGTAGCTATTTACCTAAGTCTTAAGTCATTATGTGTGTTATTGGGCCCAATTATATGGGCTAGGCCCAGGGGCGCCCCCTTCCCCTTGGTTTAGTGTTAGTAGTCCAAGAGTCAGGGACTTATGTGTAATTGTGAGATTCCTATAAATAGGACCCCAATCCCTCATTTGTAAGCTAATGAAGTATTGATAAAAGTTTGCCAAAGCATTTGTGCATCTCTCTCCCTCTCTCTCTAGCTCTATTTCTCTCTCTCTCTCTCTAAAGGGGGCGAACCCCATTCTCTCTCCTCCTCTCTCCAAATTTCGAAATTCACTCTCTCTCCTCCCTATTCACCTCTAATTAAGACCCCTCCCCCTTCCCCATACCTCTCATTTAATCCCCCTCCAACCCCTAGGTGGAATCCCCTTCTCCTAGGCACCTCTCCCTCCTCCCAAGCAACCTTTCCCCTTCCCCATACAACCTTTCATTTTCCCAAGGGAGAATCCCATCTCCCAAGCACCCATTCACATCCCCAAGACACCCCTTCCCATTCCCTAGACCAGAATTAAACCCTCCATTAACCACACATTCAAACCAAAGGAGAGATCTCTCCTCCCTCTCTCATTCCCAACCCAAATTCGCAGCTCCCCCTTCCTCCACTTGCTAGACCACCTCCCAGCCCCCTTTCTGCCCCTCCCACACCTTGTATCACCCCCTAACAGACCCCCACATAGTCAGGTGCCATCCCCACACCCATCCACCCCATTTCCCACCCCATCTACTCCGTCTCCCATCACCTTTCACCACCCTATCCATCTCAATTCGCAGGCAGCAGTTGGAGCTCAACTTGCAGAGGCTGCTCCGGAGTCGTCCGACGTCCTCTGGAGGTACACCATACATCTCCGGAAAGGTCTGCGAGTCTTCTTCGCAAGAGAGGTGGAATCGTCTCATTCCGACTTCGCTACAGTTCGTGGTGCCTGTTCTCGTCCAACTGCGCAACAAGGACCAGAACCTGGACCTGAGCTGCAGTGCAGAAGCTCCCACGGCCACATCCTTCAACTTCTGGAGGCGCCACTTGGCCGAGAGCTGCATCCACGAGTCATCCACCACCACCAACAAGCGGCATCCCGTTCGGCATCAGGAAGTGTTCTTTCCAATTTTTCTCCCGCGGGTGCGCAGACAGTCCATTTGGGTCCTGCCCCGACACTGCCTCACTCAACGGACTCCTCCTCACCACCCCGACATCCTCTGGTGCTGTTCTCAGTTTCTGCTCGAAGAATACTCATCCACGGACGTCCTCGACTTGGTCTCGCCTCATTCAGACTTCGGGAGTGATCGTGGTACCTTCTACAAGCAGCTGCAACAATCTGGGCCAGCCTGAACCTGAACTCTGAGCACCTGTTCCGGGGTCCACTCTGACCAGAGGCGACGCGGGAACTGCCCACAAAAATTCACAGGCGTACCTGGGTCTGTCAGCGTCGTTCCAGCGCCAGTCTCGTCAAGTTCTGAGTCCGGAGGAGCGCACAGAGGCTGCTACACCGATCCCCTATCCTGCTGCTCAAGACACGGGCAGATTCGGTCGGGTGATCCGTCGGCGCGATTCGAGCGAATCTCCCCTCCCCGCCTGGCTGGCTTAACGCCCCTCCCTGCGTGGAGGTAGTGTTTGCATTGTACTACTGAAATCCCCACCCCAAGTCCACCCTCCTGTGTGAGGCGTAGTGGTTGTATAATTTAAACAGGGATCAAGCTTCATCGGCGCAGTGTGCGGGGAACCCACACTTCCCCGCTCGCCCTCGTCTCCGGCCGGGATCGGCGTCTTCACGCCGATCAGGTGAGCTCCTGGTTGCACTCCTCTTGGTCAGCACTTCTTGCTTAACTAGTATTGCTTCTTAGTGCCGTCGGTCGTGAGTGAGTGCCCGATCTCAAAATATCATCAATTTGAGTGCCACCGCGGAGCGAGTTGTGAGAGAGCCACTACATCCCACGCCCTTGGCGTGCTGGCCGCCCACAGAATTGGGGCATCCCAGGCCTTTAGGGGTTCAATCTCAAACGAGCCAAACCCTGGAACAGCGAGGTCCCATCCCGGACCCTCTCCACCATCGTCGAGTTGCCTACGGGCACGAGTGTGCGCTACACGGGTGAGTCCGCTTGAGTGGGTTCGCCGATCGGTTCGATTGCTTACAAATCTAGGTCCAAGGTGCATTGGTCAAGTGGCTGCCACCCCCAAGGAGTTTGTGTCACATCAGTTGGTATCAGAGCAAGTCATTGACTTGTCTCTATCAAGTCAAGTCCTAGGGCATGCTTGCATTGGAGTCATCATCAATCCGACCCTTGCATTGATTCCCCCGATCATCTTGGCCACCTACTTAGCCTACTCACCACCCATGGATTTCATTCTAGATGAGGACATTACCTTTGACGGATCACATTCTAGTGATTATCTTAGGTGGGAGACTACCATGGAAAGATATTTTGAAAGGACTTGGGTATATGGACCCGCAAGAGTCCGCAAGGCCAAGGGACGATTTCGGGGTCAAGCCAAGAGTAAGTGGGAACACATAGAGGGATTAAGAAGGGTTAGGAGGCAAGAGCCCATTTCTTCGTGGGATGATATGAAGGAGGAACTTAGGAAGATCTACGCTCCCCGACCCTCCCATTCCCACCGTAAGGACCATAACCCGAGGAGCACTCCCACTCCCCCTTTCCCTCCCAGTCAACCCAAGACCTCCATTAGGACCCAAACCCCACCACCCAAAGGACCCCTAGATTTGTTGGAAGAGATAAGGATTGAGATTAGGAAGATCTTCACTCCCCAACCTTCCCACTCCTACCTTGAGAACCATAACCCGAGGAGCACTCCCACTCCTCCTTTCTCCACCACCCAACCCAAAATTCTCCATCAAACCCACACCCCACAAACTTCCAAAAATCCTCCTTCCACCCCTTTCCAAAAGGAACTTAAGGAGGTGACCGAAGACTATGAGGCTCCACTAGATTGGGAAGAAGAATATGAATCACAATGTCATGGGTTAGGCCGAGAAGTTCCCATCCCAGGTGGAAGAAGCATCATGGCTCACTCCACCCTCACCATTCAAACCCCCGTGGACCCCATGTCCACCCCTCCACCTAGGCCCGTGACAGCCACCACTCCCCAACCCAAAGTTACTCACCCAACCCACCTTCCACTTCCAACTCCTATCCTACCCAAACCTAGCCCCCCGCTACTTCCACTCCCAACCCCAACCCAAGTCCGGCCTCACTCACCACCCTGGGTACACCATACACCAACCGTTTTCATCTCGCCCTCAGTGGACCCGCTCACCTCCTTGGTAGAAAAACCCATACCCGACCCCATAATGGTGAACACTCCGGACCCAACCCCCGCCATGGAGATCACCCATGTCCAGGAAGAAGAAGACACTTCACATAGTGGTCTTCACCTTACACCACCCTCCCTAGTAGGGGCCGAGCTCATCTTAGGAGAACCCCTGTTACGTTGGCTAAAGGAGAACCCATTTAGAGATCTCATGGCCCATGTTTGCCCTCCTATGGAACAAAACCTTCCCATAGTACCCTTATCCACCTATCACACCACAATCCAATCATCCTATCAAGTGGAAACATTAGGGGATCTTCTTAAGGGTATAGTTTGGCAAATGGAGCTAACTGGCATGATGTCTACAATAACCGACCGACCTAGGAGCCTTGACCTCCTACACCTATGTGTCGGATCCATCTCCTCCATTTACACTGTGGGTTGCTACACTAGTGACCTTCTGTTACTCCTCCCTACACCCGACGAGCCCGATGCTATTCACAAACTAGAGTTGCTTGTCTCGGGTAGAACATCTAGTCCTCCATTCATGGCCGACCATCCCACCAAAAACTTTGGCCCGATCACTTTACTAGAGGAGGAGAATCCACCATCAAGGGGTTGTGAGGATCAAAAGGACCTAGGGTTCCTCTCCTTAGGTGACCCTTACCATGACCCCTTCGATCCCTTCCTATACCCACCCACCTTACTCACCACCAACCTGTCCCTACCCCATCCAACCTTATTGGACCAAGCCCACTCCATTTTCCTAGACCCCTTTGACCCCTATGAGTGGAAACTCTCACACCAAGCCATACACATAGAAGGAGCCATTTTGATGGGAATGCATGTGCCACTACATTTTGCATCATTTGGTAGGGCTAGTAAGCCCAGTCATCTCATACATGTCACACACACTTTAGGCCCAATGCAGGACTGGCTCATATTTGGATGTGCTGGTCCTCCATCATTCATCATTGATCATATACATGTTAGGAGCCTCTACGGGTGTCCGGGTCCCCCGGCATTCATCACCACTTTGAGTGATAGGTTTCCCTACAGATACCATGGCCCTCCAACCATTGTTATGCAGCCCATGCATGATAGGGCCACTTGTGGCTGCCCCGGTCCACCCAAGTTCATCAGGGTCCACATGGCATCACAGAATGATAGGTCAATTTACGGTTGCCCCGGTCCACCTTTGCATGCTATCCTCTTTCACACCCACTCACCGCATTATGATACATGGCATGAGCATACACGCAAGCAATTCTTGACGAGCGGTGAGGTTCACAAAGAGCGGACAAGAGCTCGCAAGCGCCACTTGGAATTCCAAGTAGGCAATCTGGTGATGATGGCATTGGAGTGGCTCTACCCTAGGGTCACCTCCAATTCGAGGGCACGAGGACTTGGACCTTCCCAAGTTCCGAGTGACTTTGGCAACCCGGCCATCGGGTTGGACTTACTAATAGGTTTTGGGATTCACCCCATTTTCCACGTGGCGGATCCGGCACCCTATATGGGCACCGCGGTGCATCCTAGTGAGTGCCTCGAGCCTTTATCTTCCTTTGAGAGGGACACCCTCGGAGAGCCACCAAAAATCAGCCTGAGAGTCCGACATGTGCACACGGAGGCAATACTAGGCAAGCAGGGTTCCATCGCCAGCAAGAGGGTGCGCCTGAGCCGCCTCGAGAGGATGAAGGACCGTCTCCTGGTTGCGGACGCAGGGTTGAGTTTGGAGGTTGAGGCTCACTCTGAGCTGCTTGAGAGGACCACTTCCCTGGTGGGCCCATACTCGACGGAGTCGAGTTTTCCGCGCCCCGGGGGTATGATGAGGACATCACCAGCAATTTCATTTGATCAAGGATCCCGATGCTCGCCACCCATGCTACATCTTGTTCACCACTTTATTTCGAGTCATATGATGTAATTTTCATTTTCTTATCATGTACTTTTCCTTTTATTTGAGTCCAATACCTAGGTGAGGTAGCTATTTACCTAAGTCTTAAGTCATTATGTGTGTTATTGGGCCCAATTATATGGGCTAGGCCCAGGGGCGCCCCCTTCCCCTTGGTTTAGTGTTAGTAGTCCAAGAGTCAGGGACTTATGTGTAATTGTGGATTCCTATAAATAGGACCCCAATCCCTCATTTGTAAGCTAATGAAGTATTGATAAAAGTTTGCCAAAGCATTTGTGCATCTCTCTCCCTCTCTCTCTAGCTCTATTTCTCTCTCTCTCTCTCTCTAAAGGGGGCGAACCCCATTCTCTCTCCTCCTCTCTCCAAATTTCGAAATTCACTCTCTCTCCTCCCTATTCACCTCTAATTAAGACCCCTCCCCCTTCCCCATACCTCTCATTTAATCCCCCTCCAACCCCTAGGTGGAATCCCCTTCTCCTAGGCACCTCTCCCTCCTCCCAAGCAACCTTTCCCCTTCCCCATACAACCTTTCATTTTCCCAAGGGAGAATCCCATCTCCCAAGCACCCATTCACATCCCCAAGACACCCCTTCCCATTCCCTAGACCAGAATTAAACCCTCCATTAACCACACATTCAAACCAAAGGAGAGATCTCTCCTCCCTCTCTCATTCCCAACCCAAATTCGCAGCTCCCCCTTCCTCCACTTGCTAGACCACCTCCCAGCCCCCTTTCTGCCCCTCCCACACCTTGTATCACCCCCTAACAAACCCCCACATAGTCAGGTGCCATCCCCACACCCATCCACCCCATTTCCCACCCCATCTACTCCGTCTCCCATCACCTTTCACCACCCTATCCATCTCAATTCGCAGGCAGCAGTTGGAGCTCAACTTTCAGAGGCTGCTCTGGAGTCGTTCGACATCCTCTAGAGGTACACCATACATCTCCGGAAAGGTCTGCGAGTCTTCTTCGCAAGCAAGGTGGAATCGTCTCATTCCGACTTTGCTACAGTTCGTGGTGCCTGTTCTCGTCCAACTGCGCAAAAAAGACCAGAACCTGGACCTGGGTTGCAGTACAGAAGCTCCCACGGCCACATCCTTCAACTTCTAGAGGCGCCACTTGGCCGAGAGCTGCATCCACGAGTCATCCACCACCACCAACAAGCGGCATCCCGTTCGGCATCAGGAAGTGTTCTTTCCAATTTTTCTCCCGCGGGTGCGCAGACAGTCCATTTGGGTCCTGCCCCGACACTGCCTCACTCAACGGACTCCTCCTCACCACCCCGACATCCTCTGGTGCTGTTCTCAGTTTCTGCTTGAAGAATACTCATCCACGGATGTCCTCGACTTGGTCTCGCCTCATTCAGACTTCGGGAGTGATCGTGGTACCTTCTACAAGCAGCTGCAACAATCTGGGCCAGCCTGAACCTGAACTCTGAGCACCTGTTCCGGGGTCCACTCTGACCAAAGGCGATGCGGGAACCGTCCACCAAAATTCACAGGCATACCTGGGTATGTCAGCGTCGTTCCAGCGCCAGTCTCATCAAGTTCTGAGTCTGGAGGAGCGCACAGCGGCTGCTACACCGATCCCCTATCCTGCTGCTCAAGACACGGGCAGATTCGGTCGGGTGATCCGTCGGCGCGATTCGAGCGAATCTCCCCTCCCCGCCTGGCTGGCTTAACGCCCCTCCCTGCGTGGAGGTAGTGTTTAAATTGTACTACTGAAATCCCCACCCCAAGTCCACTCTCCTGTGTGAGGTGTAGTGGTTGTATAATTTAAACAGGGATCAAGCTTCATCGGCGCACTGTGCGGGGAACCCACACTTCCCCGCTCGCCCTCGTCTCCGGCCGGGATCGGCATCTTCACGCCGATCAGGTGAGCTCCTGGTTGCACTCCTCTTGGTCAGCACTTCTTGCTTAACTAGTATTGCTTCTTAGTGCCGTCGGTCGGTGAGTGAGTGCCCGATCTCAAAATATCATCAATTTGAGTGCCACCGCGGAGCGAGTTGTGAGAGAGCCACTACATCCCACGCCCTTGGCGTGCTGGCCGCCCACAGAATTGGGGCATCCCAGGCCTTTAGGGGTTCAATCTTAAGCGAGCCAAACCCTGGAACAGCGAGGTCCCATCCCGGACCCTCTCCACCATCGTCGAGTTGCCTACGGGCACGAGTGTGCGCTACACGGGTGAGTCCGCTTGAGTGGGTTCGCCGATCGGTTCGATTGCTTGCAAATCTAGGTCCAAGGTGCATTGGTCAAGTGGCTGCCACCCCCAAGGGGTTTGTGTCACATCACAGATCGAGCGCACCCGTGGCTCTTCGGAGTCTAAATAAATCGTCACTTTGTGACTGGCACGCCCACGCACTTAATGAACCCAATTGACAAATAACCAACAACGATTTAAATAAAAAGTGCGTCCACATGCCCCGGTCTATTCCATCTTCCTGCTGCTTCTATCCGGCATAAGACGGCCCCTCGAGTGGCTATTAGAAGATCCAGCAAGCTACAACCGTAGCTTGATGAATTCCTACCCGCTGTGGGGGATGCTTTATAGCAATGAGGCCAAGCACGGCCACCACTCCTGAAGAGAGCATGCATATACCCCGCCAGTGGGGGATAAGAAGAAGAAATATACCCTGCCATGGTGGCACATAAAGAGAATACACCCCGACTTGGGGGCACGTGAGAAGAATCTACCCCGCCATGGGGGCATAAGAAGAAACATTGTCGCACCCCGGCTTAGGGGCATGTGGAGAAGAAATGTACCCCGCCATGGGGGCGTATGAAGCAAAAGAAACACACCCCGCATGGAGGGGCATGAAAACAAGAAGTTACACCCCGCCTAGGGGCATAGAAGTCATAAACAATATACCCCCGCCCTGGGGGTACATGAAGAGAATCCACCTCGACTCGGGGGCACATAAAGCAAAAGTTACACCACGGCTCAGGGGCATTTGACGAAGAATCTACTCCGACCTGGGGGCATAAGAAGAAACAGAGTTTCACCCAGACCTAGGGGCATAAAGAGCAAAAGAACACACCCTGGCTTAGGGGCATAAGAACCAGAATCCACCCCGCTCCAGGGGCATAAGAAGAAGCAGAATCCACCCCCACCACGGGGACTTGTGAAACAAAGCTACATCCCGTCTTGGGGGCATCAGAAGCAACAATCCACCCCGGCTTGGGGCACTTGAAGAGGAAACATACCCCGCCACGGGGGCATAGAAGCCATGAAGAATACACCCCGGCTTAGGGGGATTTGAAGGAATATACACCCCGCCTGGGGGCATTGAAGCCACGGAAGCTACACCCCGGCTTAGGGGCTTTTGAAGAAGAAACATACCCCACCACGGGAGCATAGAAGCCATAAAGAATACACCCCACCTTGGGGGCATCAAAAGCAGCAACACACCCCACCTTGGGGGCATCAGAAGCAGCGGTACGCCCCACCTTGGGTGCACAAGAAGCAAATATCCCCCAGTGTGTCGGGGTAGAAGAAGAAGAATCCACCCCGCTCTAGGGCATAAGAAGTAGAAGATACACCCCACTCGGGGGGCACATGAAGAGAATACACCTCGACTCGGGGGCATGTGAGAAGAATCTACCCCGACCGGGGGGGATAAGAAGAAACAGAGTTGCACCCCGGCTTAGGGGCATTTGAAGAAAAAATGTACCCCAATATGGGGGCACATGAAGCAAAAGACATACCCCACCATGGGGGCATAAGAAGATAGAATTCACCCCGACCTTGGGACACTCAAAGAAAGAAGCACACCCCGCCATGGGGGCACACGAAGAAAGAAACACCCTCCGCCCTGGGCGCATAAGAAGTAGAAAAGTCAACCCCGATATAGGGGCATAAGAAGTAAGAGTACACCCCGAGCTAGGGGGAATATAGAGAAAGAAACTAGACCCCGCTCCGGGGGGCATATGAAGAGAAATACGCCCTGCATTGAGGGGTAGAAGAAGAAGAATCCACCCCGATCTGGGGGCATGAGAAGCAAAAGATACACCTCGTGCCTGGGGCATATGAAGGGAGATATACCCCGCCCTGGGAGGGTGCAAAATCAGAAGAACTCACCTCGATGCGGGGGCATAAGAAGCAGAAACTACACCCGACCTAGGGGCATAGGAAGAAAAGTGTACCCCACTCTGGGGCACAAGAAGCAGTAGCATACACTCCACCTAGGGGGCACAAGAAGCAGCAGCATACACTCCACCTAGGGGGCACAAGAAGCAACAGAGTTTCACCCCGATCTGGGGGCGTAAAGAGCAAAAAGAATACACCCTGGCGTAGGGGCATAGGAAGAGAAATGTACCCCACCATGGGGGCATAAGAAACAGAAGACACACCCCGGCTTAGGGGCATATGAAGCGAAGTGTACCCCGCTCTGGGGCATAAGAAGCAGCAGAATTCACCCCACTCTGGGGCATAAGAAGCAGCAAAATACACCCCGTCATGGGGGCATAAGAAGCAAGAATTACACCCCGCCTTGGGGGCATCAGAAGCAGCAATACACCTCGCCTGGGGGCATAGAAGCCGTAAAGAATACACCCCACTCTTGGGGGCACATGAAGAAGAAATCTACCCCAACATGGGGGCACATAAAGCCAAAAGTTACGCCCCGGCTTAGGGGCATTTGACGAAGAGCCTACTCCTGTCTGGGAGCATAAGAAGCAAAAGACATACCCCGCCATAGGGGCATAAAAAAAGGAGGGGAAGCAAAAGTTACACCCCGACTTAGGGGCATTTGAAAGAGAGACATACCCCGCCATAGGGGCATATGAAGAAAGGAATACACCCTGCCTTGAGGATGAAATAGGCAGAGGATATCCCGCCTTCCGAGCGTCTGAAGCCAAGAGCTACACCCCAACCTTGGGGGCATACAAAGAGAGGAACACACTCCGCCCGGGTGCACAATAAGCAAAACATACCCCTTATGGGGGGCACATGAAATAAAGCTACACCCCCCTCTGGGGGGCATGGGAAGAAGAAACATACACCCCACCTGGGGACACTGAAGCCATAAAGAATACACCCCGACTTAGGGACATTTGAAGAAAAAATGTACCCTGCCATGGGGGCACATGAAGCAACATACACCCCCGGCCTGGGGGCACATGAAAGGAGTCCACACTACCCCGCCATGGGGGCATAAGAAGCCAAAACTCTACCCCGCCATGGGGACATAAGAAGCAAAGACTACACCCCGGCCTGGGGGCATAAGAGGCAATAAACTGCACCCCACTCCGGGAGCATCTGAAGAAGAAACACACCCTACCTTGGGGGCACATGAAGAGGATACACCCCGGCTTAGGGGTATTTGAGGAAGAATCTACTCCGGTCCGGGGGCATAAGAAGCAAGAAACTTCACCCCAACCTGGGGGCACGTGAAACAAGAATACACCCCTGACTCAGGGGTATCTGAAGAGAAACTCACCCCACCTTGGGCGCAAAAGAAGCAGAACTCACCCTGTCTTAGGGGCATTCGAAGGAGAAGTATACCCCGATATGGGGGGCATAAGAAGCAGAAGACACACCCCGATCTAGGGGCATAAAGAGCAAAAAATTACACCCTGGCTTAGGGGTTCTGAGGAAGAAATGCATCCCGCGATCGAGATATAAGAAGCAGAAGATACACCCCGACTTAGGGGGATACGAAGAGAAATATACCCCACTCTGGGGCAGAAGAAGCAGAAGGATCTACCCCGGCTTGGGGGCACAACAAGCAACAGAGTTACACCCTGATCTAGGGGCACATGAAGAGAAATATATCCCGCCATGGGGGGCACATGAAGAGAAATACACCCCAGTCCGGGGGCATTAATGAGAAAGAAAGAGCAAAATAAAAGAACAGATATGAGGTGGACATGGTCTTTGAACCTGCCTCTTCACAATAAAAAGAAGAGTAGAAAAGAAGAGAACAATCATCAGACAGATGTGGACTTTCCACTCACCCCTCCACATAAAAGAAGAGAAGAAAAGAAAGTGAGCCTTGAGGCAGACATGGGCTTTCACCCTCGGCCTTCAGCCATCCGACAAATAGACTTCACATGTGATCGGCGTCACGACCTTTCGTCTAAGTCGACTAAACCTTCCGCCAACGGGGCGTTAAACCGACCAAACCTTCCGCCGACGGGGTGTTCAACCGACTAAACCTTCCGCCGACGGGGTGTTAAACCGATAAAACTTTATGTCGACGGGGCGTTAAACCAATAAAACCTTCCGCCCACGGGATGTTAAACCGATAAAATCTTCCACCGATGGGGCGTTAAATCGATAAAACTTTCCACCGACGGGGTGTTAAATCGACTAAACCTTCCGCCGACGGGGCGTTAAACCGACTAAACCTTCCGCCAACGGGGCGTTAAACCGACAAAACCTTCCGTCGACGGGGCATTAAACCGACTAAACTTTTCACCGATGGGGCGTTAAAACGACTAAACCTTCCACCGGCGGGGCGTTAAACCGATAAAACTTTCCATCGATGGGGCGTTAAACTGATAAAACTTTCCATCGACGGGGCGTTAAATCGACTAAACTTTCCGTCGATGGGGCGTTAAACCGATAAAACCTTCCGCCGACGGGGCGTTAAACCGACTAAATCTTCTGCCGACGGGGCGTTAAACCGAATAAAACCTTCTGCCGATGGGGCATTAAACCGAATAAAACCTTCTGCCCCGTTAAACCGAATAAAACCTTCCGCCGACGGGGCGTTAAACCGAATAAAACTTTCCGCTGACGGGGCGTTAAACTGACTAAACCTTCCGCCGACGGGGCGTTAAACCGATAAAACTTTCCGCCGATGGGGTGTTAAACCAATAAAACCTTCTGCCGACGGAGCGTTAAACTGATAAAACCTTCCGCCGACAGGGCGCTAAGCCGATAAAACCTTCCGCCGACGGGGCGTTAAGCCGATGAAACACTCAGCCATCGGGGATTCAAACCGACAGCTATTCAATCATCGTCCCATGAGCCGACAGCTATTCAATCATCAGCCCCCGAGCCAACAACTATCCAATCATCGGCCCTCGAGCCGAAAGCATCTCATCCATCGGCTTCTAAGCCAACAGCTTCTCAGCCATCAGGGCTTCAGCCGACAGATGTCGAGCCAATAAGCAACTCCACCCGTGGCCTTTGGCCACCCAACCAAATCAAGAGAATTAAAGAATCAACCTTTCACTCTGGCTCGGATCCTTCCCCGGCCAGAGCATCAAAGAATAAACCTTCCACTTTGGCCTGGATCCTTCCCTGGCCAGAGAATCAAAGAACAAACCTTCCACTTTGGTCTGGATCCTTCCCTGGCCAGAGAATCAAAGAATAAACCTTTCACTTTGGTCCGGATCCTTCCCCGGCCAGAGAATCAAAGAATAAACCTTCCACTTTGATCTGGATCCTTTTCCGGCCAGAGAATAAAAGAATAAACCTTTCAATCTGGTTCGGGCCCTGTAGACACGCCAAAATTGACATTATTTTGAGTATATTGCATATCGCTCTGCGATGCCCCATTTGACCCTCGAATCAGCTTATTTGAGTGGTTTTCTCACTTTTCTTGAATTTTTCCTATTTTTCCTCATTTATCTCCTTTTTCCTATTTTTTTTTAGATTTTTTGGATATTTATCTCTATTTTCTGAATTAACGCCTTTGATAGGGGCGTGTTTTTGAAACACGACCTTGACTGGGGCGTGTCTTTTCCATTTTATCTATTTATCCCCATTTTATCTATTTTATGAAGTTTCTAAATACACGACCTGGGTAAGGGCGTGTTTTTATTAAAACACGACTTGTACTAGGGCGTTTCTTAAGAAAGGACGACCACACTGGAGGGCGTCAATTCTTTTGGTTTGACCGACTTCCCCATTTGAGCTCTTGAAATTAACGCCCTTCCCAGGGGCGTGTTTTTGAAACGCGGCTTTGATTGAGGCGTGTTTTTCATGTTTCAAATATGGGGAGTTTTCATTTCTAAAAATTTGGTCTTGAGAAACGCCCTTGTGCAGGGCGTGTTTTTGAGAAACGCCCTAGGGTAGGTCGTCAATTCTTAAATTAACGCCCTGACCTAAGGCGTGTTTCTTCTTCCGGCTTCGCAGCCCTTTCCCCAGAGAGTCCTTGCTTCGTTAGACACCTGCTTTGAATGGGGCTCTTGCCCATTCTTATCCTTCCCTCTTTGGACTCTTACCCATGTTTATCTCCTCCAAATCCTATTTAATAGAGCTATTAGCTCTATTGTTAAGGTTGGATTCTTCCTTTTCTTCTTCCTCCCGACGTTATTCTTCTGCTGTTGTGTTTTCTATTGTTTTTCTTCCTCTTTCTTTCTTTCACGCAGGCTGTTGCTATGGCTGAAGGAGGGGCTTTCTACATCTAACGTTTCATCTCTTGAAGGAGGCTCTCCCCCTATTGAGCATCAAAGCCGAGAGAAACAGGCTCTTTTACTTCTTTTCAATTTCTTCTTGTGTTTTATTGCATTAGTTTCTATCGCATGCATTCATCTTAGCCTTTGGGCTGTTATATTCTTCCCTTCTCAACCACGTTGAGACTCTCCTCTAGTGCAACTCTTGCACACTTCATTATTTTTCACATCATTCATTCATATTTCCCATACCCTCTTTGCATAGGGGTTTAAGGGCAACCACCCTTAAGGTGTGTTCATAATCAATTTATCATGCTCATATTTCTATTAAGAATTGATGCTACACTCACCATGTTATAATTCAATTTCTTTTATTGGTGTTCGTCTTTGTTTTGCAAGGGTAATCAAGAAAGAAGAACTCTCTTCGTCGGCCGGCCGATTTGAAGAGAAAGGAGCACTCACAATCCCCGCATTCAAGGTATTTTTCGCGATCCCTCCATGATTTTTATTGTTATATTTTGAGGCCTCGTGTCTCTGGCGATCACAAACTCCTCTTGTGCACCTCGTGCATATATTTTCCTCCATATTGATGCTTATTGCATGTCTTTTATTTAAATTTTTCTTAAGTGGATTTTTAATTAAGATCTACAAATTGGCGATCACGGTGGGACACTTTCTTGTTTTTATTTTGATTACCCCTTTCCCTTTGGCACCCACGTGTGCCCTTTCCCATTGGTACCCTCGGTACCCTTTCCTTTGTGCCCCTCGGGCACCCTCCATTGTGCTTTGCACTCTCCCCTAAGTGATTTGTCAATTGAATAGATTTGTTTTAAAATTTCCACTTATTTAAAATTTTGATGAGCATGATTCTTTTAATCTGTTGATTGCCTTGCTGCTGTGAGTGCGTTTCTGAAGGAAGCCGATTCACGCCCCTGTCAGAGGCGTGTTTTCGTTTGACGCCCTCCTCCAAGGGCGTCTCTTTCATGAGTAACGCCTTCTGACAGGGCGTTTTTATTCATATCTCCTACACTGAGAATTCACGCCCTAGAGCAGGGCGTTTCTTTGTTGCGTAGCGCCCCACATCAAGGTGCGTTTTATAATTTGACGCCCTACCCCAAGGGCGTCCTTTCCTTTGTAACGCCTCACCCCAGGGCGTTTCTTTGACTTGGTTGGCATCTATTGTATTTTAACGACCTCGCCAGAGGCGTTTATTTTAGTTTTAGCGCCTTGATCCAGGGCGCGTTTTACCTTGCCTGTGGGTCCCCCACAGTGTTTCACGCCCTGCCCCAGGGCGTCTTTTCCATTGGTAGCGCCCTGCCCCAGGGCGTCTTTTGATTTATAGCGCCCTGCCCCAGGGCGTTTTTTGATTGGTAGCGCCCTGCCCCAGGGCGTCTTATTCCTGTGTTTTCACCGAACTCCTTTGTTTATCACTGTATCATATTTCTGCTTATATCTTGCATTCATTCATTCATTTTGCATTGGTTTGAGAGGCCTTATCTCTTTATACTAGGAGCCACACACCCCCTTGGTGAAGGAACGACCCTCCATTGAGCATTCCGTCTCTTTGGATTGGAAATTCCTAAACCAAGCCTCCATAAGTCCCCGCACCCGTGGATTCCCTCACGGACGCCGGGCAGGTTGTACCTTTTTGGAGTCCCGATATAGTTGGCCTAATACGTGGTGAGTGAGAGTTCCTAGTTGGCATTGAAGTGAATCATATTGAAACTAGGACTCTCCTTGTGTGAATTTTTCCAAACTTTATTAAAATTCATTAATTCACCAAGGTTTAAACAATCAAAATCACGGTAACCATTCCAACTTGTGTGCTCCTTTGCATATTATTGTGAAATTTTGATTACATAATGGTTTACCATGATAAGAAAAACATGTTCAATTCAATTCATGAGGATGCACAACCTAGCACTTCTCATCCTCAATTTCAACATGTTAATCATCACAATTCTCACCACTCTTTCAAGGGACCACGTCCTTATTCTCATGGTCATGCCCGACCCATGGGCAATGTCCATCCTCATGGTCCCCCTACTCAGGTTCGAGCCACTATTCCTACGGGACCACCTCGTCCTAATGATGGGAAAGTTTCTCAAATCTTGCATGCATTAGATCATCTTACCCCTCAACAGATCCAAGCCCTTAAGGCTGCCGTTGAGGGTACATCTCATGCATCTCTCCCTCATTCCAATTCTATTCGGGTGGCCCATCACCCATCTCCCTCCAATTCTACACGGGTGGCCCATCACCCACCCCCTCTTTCCAATCATATTCAGGTAGCCCATTACCCATCTCCCCCTATTCATTCTACTCGGGTGGTCCGACACCCGCCTCCTTCTATTCCTCCTCCAACACGGCCCCGAGGCCCTTTTATTCCTTGCAATCCGGCCCATCCGGGTTCTTCTTCGGGTTATCCCGTCAATTCCCCTCCACGGCCTTCTTATGCGGCTCCTCCTTCAATGCCCTGCCAACCCTCTATTGTTCATGTTACTCCCCTCCAGCAGGATATCCTTGATAAGATTGCTTCCATGGAGGAACAATTAAAGAGGGTTACAAGTTCACGGCCAGTTCCTCCTACTCCGATTAATCCTCTCCATGCGGCTTTGGATGATATTACAAGAATGGAGAGAGAATGGAAGGATAGGATGGACGACTACAGTGTTGATATTCCAAATGAGCAAGAGCCGGCAATTGAAGAATCTGAAGCAATGTACGATGATGAAGCTATGCAGGCACCCCTTTCGAGTTTCCTAACTTTCCACTTCCCCCACTATCATTTGATGAACCCCCTGCTCAGGAGGAAACCACTCCCAATTCAACCCCTGTTTCTGAGACTAGTTGGTGTTACGACGATGGATCGATATTCCAATCGCCCGCGCCGGCGCCTATTGAGTCTCTTCCCATTCCCACTCCCACTCCTAACACCGCTCGCCCCGTCCGGCATTTCCTACGCACCAAACCTTCACCCATTAACCCTCCGCCAATTACACCTCCCCCCATTATGCCATTAGCCTCCACCTCGGCCTCCACTTCCCCAATTTCCCCACCATTATCCTCCAGTATGCCTTTAACCCCAAAACCCACATTGCCTACGCCACCACTTAACCCTTCACCTATGGTTAGTCCTGAGCAGGATCCACCACTTTTTGCACCCGAGCCAATCCTAACTGCTTCCGAGCAAAGGGAGAAGCTCAGCGTGTTTGAACCTCCGCCTCCACTTACGCCAACGCCTTCCATTACACCATCACCATTCATGGAGCCTTCCGCCCCCGCTTCACCTCCTTTTACTACTCGGAATGGGGGGCCTTCTACAAGCACAGGCGCCAAGGATAAGCAAAAGGCGGGCAAGAAGACTTTGGCCACGACTGTGCCATTCAAGATTCAAGAATTTATTTGCCGGATGCCAATCCGGGTTATTGTGCCGCGCATGATCGAAGAGGCCGAGTCACCGCCATTGCTCAACAGATGCCAAGTGTTAACGACGTATGAAGGCCAGGCAGGGCACCCCTTGTTCAAATCTTCAAATCCCGAATTGATTATTCCGTACAAGGGGCGAATGCCCATTTTATTCAACATTCCGTATATGTCAATGGGCATGGCAATGCTTCATTTTCTAACTCTCCAACTCCCTCACATTGTTGATTGCTTTCCAAGGGGGTTGTCATTTATCGAAGCTCCTTTTATTGGGCCAATTGGTCGTACTTTTTCACTGCCATGGAGGGGCAGTGATCTTGGTGCTAAGGGGACTTCCCATGTTTGCTCCACTTTCTATTCATCTATTTCTATCACTTTTTCTTCATGGGCCACTCCAAGGGATAAGAAAAGGATCTCGCCCTCTCACCCTTCATATTCTTCATCTTCTTTGAATTTCATGCATTTTTCATTCATTCATTCATTCCATCCATTGCATACATTGCATCCATCCTTTTACATGCATTTGCATCTCCTGATTCCCGGGTTTCCAAACCCGTATCTCCACCGCCTTCCGGCACCGCCGGATATTCCGCACTTCCCATCTTATTCATATTCATCTTTTTGTCCACTCCCCTTGGGGCATCGCGTCCCTTTTCCTGCTATCTCCCTGGAACCTCCAGAAATGTTATCCCTCCTCTTTGGGCATCTCGCCCTTTCTGATTCTATTCCTCCGGAACCTCCGGACTTTTCCCTCGGGCACGACGCCCCTTTCCACCTTCTCCCTCGATATTTTATCCCTCCGGAACCTCCGGATCTTTCACCCCTCTCTTTATCCATTGGGCATCGCGCCCCTTTCCACCTCATTTCTCCGGAACCTCCGGACCTTCTTGGGCATCGCGTCCCTCCTTCCATCATTCCTCCGGAACCTCCGGATTCTCCGTTTTATTCTCTCTATCATTTTCCAGGGCATCGCGTCCCTTTCCTTCTGATTCCTCCGGAGCCTCCGGATCATTCATTTTTCTTCCAATTCATCTTTTTGCTCCTCCGGGACTCCATATCTTTTACTCTCTTCTTTCTTTTCTTCTTCCTTTTCCATCATCTTTTTCCCTATTTTTTCCCAGGGCATTGCGTCCCTTCTTTCGTTATCCCTCCGGAGCCCCCGGATTCTTCCTATCATAATTCTCCTCCTCTGCCTCCGGACCCTCCGGATCCGCCTCTTTCCATCTATCAATTTCTTCTTCTAATTCCTCATGATCCTGGGTCCGACCCAACTTCTTCCACTTCCACTGCCTTGGGCATCTGCCCATTCTCCCATTGCTTCCGAGGCTTTAGTCCTCACCCCTCTTCTTGATTTTCCGCTTCTTCTATAGACTGTTCCATGTGATCAGGGTCTCCGCGCCTTAGTGAGGGAGTTCTAGCCCTCGCCTCTCTTCCTTTTTCTCCTTATTCGTCTGAGTCTGGTCTTGGCACCACTCCTTCTTGTTAAGCCACTTTCAAACCCTTTGCTTCCAATCCTTTTATCTGTCTAAGAGGACTATCCCACAACGATCATCCGTCTGGGCAGCTGCTTCAACAAAGGTTGCAAGGTAACATATTGGCGTAAGTATGCATTTTCATGATATCATTTCATCATTACTTCATGCGTGATTTTCAAAATAAAGTGCTTCTTAACAAGATTAAGAGTGGTGTTTTAAACCTTTATCATAGGCTTTTGTTTAAAATATTCCAAAAAGAGTCTTTAGGCTTGCTTTTGCATCACTCTTGGTTAATAAGAACCCGCACTGGGAATTCAACCTTCTCTCCCCGCTTGTTAAAAGTAACCCTTAGCTGGGCATTCCACACTTCACGGCGTCCTTAGCCGGCTCCTTTGGTTAAAATACCGTTGCTACCTTGGCCATGCCATGAGTATTTCTGAAAGTCTTTTCTCTTCTTCACTCGGCCGCATGCAGGGGCAAGAGGTTGATGGATGAGATGACCAACCTTGGTAATCCCCAATACGAGAGGAGTCTCAAATAGGGGTAGTCTTGACCCGAAATTAATTTGAAATTTCATATGAATTTCATTATACATCTCGCCAAAAGGGCAATTATGAAAATCAAGTCAAATCAATAAAATGCAAAATTGTGAATTATGGCATGTCAAGAGTGGCAAAGTCCCCGCAGGGAAACCCTGGTCGTATGCATGTCGAGGGTCTAAAAATCAAAGGCACAAAGCCCCGGCGCAACAGACTACCTCTTTGAGGGTTAACACCTTGGAAGGAATTCAAGTCTTGATATCTCCATCCTGCATAAAGCTTATCTCCAATTATTCTTCTCTTCTCCCTCCAAGACTGAATGTTTCTCGGGTGGCCTTGGTAGGGGCACCATTGATCAAAGACGGTCGGTTATAGGGCGCCACCTTGCAATGCACGCCCAGCTTTGGGCAGTTTTAAGCAAAAGGGGAAGGAACGAGGACCCCTAGCCAGTGGTTTAAAACACCCTTTGATGCTGCTTTAGCAATGTCTAACCAAAATCAAACAAAAAATTGAATATTTCTTGTCCAAAATCCATAAAAATTTGAATACCTTTCTCAAAACTTCACAAAAATTTGCATATTGATCAAAACTCATAAAAATTTGAATATCTTTTTCAAAACTCATAAAAATTTGCATATTCCAAAACTCCATAAAAATTTGCATATTTCCAAAATCCAAAAAAATTGCATTGTATTTTCTGATGGTGTTTTGCAGGAACAGCTTTGCAAGGACCAAGAACACGGGATGAGTCCTATCTCCACTCATTGCTATCAATCTATTGATTCTCCCCGATATTTTTATAACATGCCACCCAGGGGCATTTTGATTGTCATCTCCCTATTATATCTCCTGATTATCTCATGATTATTCATCTCCAAATCTTTTTAAATTAACTCCTGCTAATTTCATCTGATCACTCCGCCGATGGGCATTATATCAGATCTTGATCATTCACCTCCAAATTTTGATTAGCCAAGTTGTCATCCTCATGACGAAACAACAAACAATAATGATTTGCAATACCATGATTTCATTCATGCTATACATGCTGTAATTCATGCTATGATTGCCATGCTTAAATGCCTTATTCATTGTTTGTTATACTTTTTATATCTTGGCTAATGAATTTTGAGCGCAGGATAAGAAGCTCTTGGTCCCATCGACCGGGCATCATCATCCAAGCCCCACGGTGCACGAACCTCATCTCTCAGTTCCCCCCATACTTATTGATATCACCATCTCCCTGTATGCATTCTACTTATGTTACATATGTTACTAGATTACATCAAGGACCTTGTGACTTTGATAAATCTGGAATTTGAGTTCCCCTTCATCAAAAACGATGACGATTTCAGAGGCATCTTAGTCACACGGATAGGCCGTTGAGCCGTCCGAGACTGGGGACGATGGTTCCCTCTTTGCGAGTTGGTGCGTGGATAAACGGGCTTCGGCTTAGTATCAGCTCGCAGAGTTGGTTTCTTGACCCAGTCTGGGCAGTTTAACAATATTATCCTTGATTATATTATATTATATTTGATTTATTTTTTCCTTTAGCCCAGCATGCATTCATGTAGGACTTTGAAACAATTGTTGAAAATCATTCTGATAAGCTGATGATTGAGAGTTGAATTGATCTTAATCTTTCCCGATATGAGATTTTCATTGCCGAATTGAGTCCTCAGTTCGTTTTGTCGCTGTTTTGGGTCTTTTCTCGAGAGCTCCTTGTTTGGATTTTTATCATCTTATTGTCCAACTTTCCCCTTGATCCACCTTGGCTGCAGCACGTCCACTGGCTGGTAACCGCTCCCCGATGGTGAAATCTACAGGTTTGTGACCTGGGGTACTTCCACCGCGCTGGAAGTTGATCATTTTATTTTATCTCCTTCGTGCACCGCGTGCACATCTCCCCTTTTATCCAAACATTGTTGATTTCAGTGAATTTCCCGAGATTGCTTCATCTCGTGCTTTTGATTTCATTCTCATCAAGTGATGTTGATTGCGTGTCTCATCACACCTTGGCATCTACTTTTCAGTTTGCTACGCTCCCTTGCAAAGCAGACGCCAAGGCGGGGCAGCTGTAGACACGCCAAAATTGACATTATTTTGAGTATATTGCATATCGCTCTGCGATGCCCCATTTGACCCTCGAATCAGCTTATTTGAGTGGTTTTCTCACTTTTCTTGAATTTTTCCTATTTTTCCTCATTTATCTCCTTTTTCCTATTTTTTTTAGATTTTTTGGGTATTTATCTCTATTTTCTGAATTAACGCCTTTGATAGGGGCGTGTTTTTGAAACACGACCTTGACTGGGGCGTGTCTTTTCCATTTTATCTATTTATCCCCATTTTATCTATTTTATGAATTTTCTAAATACACGACCTGGGTAAGGGCGTGTTTTTATTAAAACACGACTTGTACTAGGGCGTTTCTTAAGAAAGGACGACCACACTGGAGGGCGTCAATTCTTTTGGTTTGACCGACTTCCCCATTTGAGCTCTTGAAATTAACGCCCTTCCCAGGGGCGTGTTTTTGAAACGCGGCTTTGATTGAGGCGTGTTTTTCATGTTTCAAATATGGGGAGTTTTCATTTCTAAAAAAATTTGGTCTTGAGAAACGCCCTTGTGCAGGGCGTGTTTTTGAGAAACGCCCTAGGGTAGGTCGTCAATTCTTAAATTAACGCCCTGACCTAAGGCGTGTTTCTTCTTCCGGCTTCGCAGCCCTTTCCCCAGAGAGTCCTTGCTTCGTTAGACACCTGCTTTGAATGGGGCTCTTGCCCATTCTTATCCTTCCCTCTTTGGACTCTTATCCATGTTTATCTCCTCCAAATCCTATTTAATAGAGCTATTAGCTCTATTGTTAAGGTTGGATTCTTCCTTTTCTTCTTCCTCCCGACGTTATTCTTCTGCTGTTGTGTTTTCTATTGTTTTTCTTCCTCTTTCTTTCTTTCACGCAGGCTGTTGCTATGGCTGAAGGAGGGGCTTTCTACATCTAACGTTTCATCTCTTGAAGGAGGCTCTCCCCCTATTGAGCATCAAAGCCGAGAGAAACAGGCTCTTTTACTTCTTTTCAATTTCTTCTTGTGTTTTATTGCATTAGTTTCTATCGCATGCATTCATCTTAGCCTTTGGGCTGTTATATTCTTCCCTTCTCAACCACGTTGAGACTCTCCTCTAGTGCAACTCTTGCACACTTCATTATTTTTCACATCATTCATTCATATTTCCCATACCCTCTTTGCATAGGAGTTTAAGGGCAACCACCCTTAAGGTGTGTTCATAATCAATTTATCATGCTCATATTTCTATTAAGAATTGATGCTACACTCACCATGTTATAATTCAATTTCTTTTATTGGTGTTCGTCTTTGTTTTGCAAGGGTAATCAAGAAAGAAGAACTCTCTTCGTCGGCCGGCCGATTTGAAGAGAAAGGAGCACTCACAATCCCCGCATTCAAGGTATTTTTCGCGATCCCTCCATGATTTTTATTGTTATATTTTGAGGCCTCGTGTCTCTGGCGATCACAAACTCCTCTTGTGCACCTCGTGCATATATTTTCCTCCATATTGATGCTTATTGCATGTCTTTTATTTAAATTTTTCTTAAGTGGATTTTTAATTAAGATCTACAGGCCCTTCCCCGGCCAGAGAATCAAAAGAACATACCTTTCACCTTGGTTCGGACCCTTCCCTCGGCCAGAGAACAAAATAGGACCCTTCTCTTCGGCTCTCACATCCCGCTACCCGACGCCCTTCGACTCAGCCATTTCGGCCAAGGCCCACTGTCAGGATTAATCCATCCATCCCATCGCGCTCTCCGATATCTTTAGGCTTTACATCCTGCTTCCAACGTCTCTTGGCTTGTTAGCCTGCTCCCAATATCTCCTGGCTTTTAGTCTACATTTCAATATCTTCAGCTCTTGCAGCCCGCTTCCCCAACATTTTGGCTTCTGTAGCCCACTGCCCTTTGTCCTTCGCGACCTGCTTCCCAATATTAGCTCTAGTAGCCTGCTTCCCAACTTCGACTCTTTACAGCCTGCTTCTCAACTTTGGCTCTTGCAGCCCGCTTCCCCAACCTTTGGCCTTCGTGGCCTGCTTCCTAATTCTGGCTCTTGTAGTCTGCTCCCCCAACCTTTGGCCTTCATGGCCTGCTTCCAAATTTTGGCTCCCGTAGCCTGCTGCCCAGAATTTCGGCTCTTGCAGCTCGCTTTCGGCTCTTGTAGACTGCTTCCCAGAATTTCGACTCCCGTAGCCTGCTTCCCAGAATTTTGACTCTCGTAGCCCGCTTTCCCATCTCCAGCTCTTGTAGCTTGCTTCCCAGAAGTTCGGCTCCAATAGCCATCTGCCCAGAATTTTTGCTCTTGCAGCCCGCTTTCCCAACGTTGGCCCTTGTAGCCTGATTCCCAGCACCTCCTGGCTTCTTTGGCCTACTTCTTTAATGTCCCTTGGCTTCTATAGCCCGCTTCCCTAATATCCTTTCGGTCCTTCATGGTCTGCTCCCCTAATACTTATACGTAACGATAATATGTTCTTACGTAAAAAAAAGGGAAAAAAGAGAGAGAGAAAAAAGAAGATTGCTTGGCTACCCTGCTTGCATGTTTGCTTAACATAGAATAATACACCTCCTTGGAATTTTCCGGGACCTTTGTTTCCTTGCTAAATAATAATGCTACCCCGATTCCGAATGTACGTGCGTCGCGGCATACGCTCAAAGGGAACTCAATTATGGCGGGTGCACATGTCAAGAGGAGGAGTCATGACTAAATTGCTGAGCCCAACTCACAAAATAAAACTGAGGCAACGCTCCCCACTTCGCACTTAATATGTTCAATGGCTTTCGACCATAGGGATTGCCCGACTTTCTTCTTAGCACTCTACGGATGCTTGAATTCCTGCACTCGCGTGAAAGGTAATCGTGAGGAAAAAGCTGCCTACCCCCATTAAAAAAAATGATGATGAAGCAAAAAAGGAGAGAAATGTGAATCCGAGTAGCCGGGAATTCTCACTGAAATAAATGAGGAGACTCGAGCGAAATGGTGAAGCGAATCGCAATAAGGACGAAGCCTAGTAGCCGGGAATCCCCATTGAGACACATGAGGAAACTCGCGCCGAACCGTGGAATCCGTAATAGAATTATAATAAGGACGAATCCTAGTAGTTGGGAATCCCCATTGAGACACATGAGAAGACTCGCGCCGAACGGTGAAATCTGCAACCAAAATAAATAGATGGGGCTGTGCGAAGCTACCGAAATCGAAAACCTGAAACCCATGTGTAGGCGCTAGAGTAATCCTCGAATGTCGCTTAGAAAACCTGCATATCCCTATGTTTAGGACCCTTTGGTTCGCACACTTACTCCTCCACTCCATAGAGAATTACCTCGGGTGAGATGCGTGAATTTAAGCTGTGCATGCAAGATATGCGATATCCTCTTGACGGGTGCACCACCCCTTAGTCGTCCCTCATGGTATGCACCGCGTTTGTGAATTACGGGCGATGTCCCTATCCCATCCCCTGTAGAGGGAGCTGTCTTATTTATACTTATGTTATGCCTGCTGACGAATGCATGCATGCTTGAATAAAAAAACAACAATAATAATATTAAATAAATAAAAAACTCAATTTCGGCTATCGCGGCCTACTTTCCCAGTTCTGGCTCGTACAGCCCAATTTCAGCCTTCACGGCCTACTGCTCACCCTCACGGCTTGCTAATCTCCCAACTTCAGTTGCTATAGTCTGCTTCTCAACTTCGGGTTTCATAGCCCGCTTCCCAACATCCTTTGGCCCTCGTGGCCTATTCTCTCAATTGCGGCCTTCGTGGCTTGTTCTCCTAACTTTGGCTCTCACAGCCCGCTTCCCCAATTTCAGCCTTCACGGCCTCCTTCCGCAACACCGATTCTGGCCCTCGCGGTCCACATTCCTGGGTTTGGACTTCACAGCCGGTACCCTCGGCGCATTAGAGAACATCAAAAAATCTTTCACTTTGGCTCGGACCTGCCGTCCAGCTAGAGAACAGAAATTCTCTCCACTCTAGATCGGACCACCCGACCGACTAGAGAATAAAAGACTTTTCACTCCAGATCGGACCTTCCGTCCGGCTAGAGAACGAAAACACTCCCTTACTCTGGTTCGGACTTGCCGTCCAGCTAGAGAATAAAAAGATTCCTTCCACTCTGGCTCGGACTTGCCATCCAGCCAGAGAATAAGAAGATCCCTTTCACTCTGGTTCGGACCTGCCGTCCAGCTAGAGGATAAAAGAGATTCCTTTCACTTTGGTTCGGACCTGCCGTCTAGCCGGAGAATAGAAAGATTCCTTTCACTTGGGTTCGGGTCTATCACCCAGCCAGAGAACTAAAAGACTCTCTCCACTCTAGATCGGACCTTCTGTTCGACTAGAGAACATCAAATCCTTTTCATTTTGGTTCGGACCTGCCGTCCAGCCAGAAAACAAAAAGATTCTTTGCACTCTAGATCGGATCTTCCGTCCGACTAAAGAACTAAGCAATTCTCTCCACTCTAGATTGGACCTTTCATCCGGTTAGAGAACAGAAAGATTCTTTCCACTCTAGATCGGATCTTCTGCCTGGCTAGAGAACTAGATGATTCTCCCCACTATGGTTTGGACCTTCCATCCAGCCGAAGAATTAAAAGACCCTTCATACAGCCGATATCCCCGGCGCATTAAAGAACGAAATACCCTTTTACCCTGGCTTGAGCCTGCACGTCGGGTGAGGAATCAACCCTCTCTCCTTGCGCTGACACCACCCCGTGTCAACGACCTGGCCACCTCCCTGTCCCTTCGGGGTCACAAACATATCCCTTTGACTTGGACCTTCCGTCTAGGTTATTGAATCAACAAACTCTTCTCTCCGTCCCTTCGGGTGACGAATATCCCCTTGATTTGAACCTTCCGTCCGGATCATCGAATCAACAAACTCTTCTCTATGTCCCTTCGGGTGACGAATATCCCTTTGACTTGGACCTTCCGTCTAAGTCATTAAATCAACAAACTCTTCTCTCCGTCCCTTCGGGTGATGAATATCCCTTTTATTTGGACCTTCCGTCTGGATCATCGAATAAACAAACTCTTCTCTCCGTCCCTTCGGGCGGTGAATATCCCTTTGACTTGGACCTTCCGTCCGGGTCATTGAATGAACAAACTCCTCTCTCCGTCCCTTCGGGTGACGAATATTCCTCTGATTTGGACCTTCCGTCTAGGTCATTGAATCAACAAACGCTCCTCTCCGTCCCTTCGGGCGACGAATATGCCTTTTAGAGGAATAAACCCTTCTCCCCAACCTTTGACCTTCGTAGCCTGCTTCCCGACCTCGGCTCTTGCAGCCCGCTACTCAACCTCGGCTTTCATAGCTCGCTTTCCAGTAACTTCAACTTTCATAGCCTGCTTCCCGGGTTCTGGCCAACGCGGCCCGGTTTCCCTTTCTCAACTCCGATCCGCGGACCCGCATTCCTCATCATGTTGACGAATCTCGTAGTTGGGCTACACCCGCAAGCCCCGCTCTCTCGTCCCTCTCTCGCGCCGCCTGCAGGTGGGGGGCATTTGTGGACACTAAAAAATTTTTCACATCATGTTTTCGTGCAGGGGAATAAAGAAGATAAGAAAAGAGAAGAGAAGAGAAGAGGAAAAGAGGACAAGAAGAAAAGAAAATGGAGCGCTCCCAACACCCTTCAGCGGCACGCCTGTAGGGTCCTCCCTCAGTGGCACGCCCTGCAAGCCTCTCAACGGCACGCTGGCAGGCCCACTAGCGGCACACTCGCGGTGCCCTCCAGCAGCACGGTCCCTTAAACACCTTCAGTGGCACACTCCTTCAAGTGCCCTCAGCGGCACACCCATTTAGCGCCCACCAGCGGCACGCCCTGCAGGCCCACTAGCGGCACACCCTCAAAGCCTGGCCTCTCAGCGGCACGCCACGGCGACCCTTCAGCGGCACGCTCGCTGGCCCGCCCAGCGGCACACTTTTCCAGCCTTCCAGCGGCGCGCCTGTCTCAGCCCCCAACGGCACAGCGCTCCGCCCATCCACCCGGTGCAACTGGCAAAATAGACGTATGGCCATTCCCTATGGCCTTTGGCACGCAGCAGGGACAGCTCAGGGCTAGCTGAGGTGTCACCCAAGGGTGAAGGCATGCAGGATACCCCCCTACAACCGAGGACGGGAGAGTCAACTCCCATTTAATGCCGGACGTTCCCGCCTTCGAACCATCCCGCCGTGGGAGATATAAAAAGCCCTCGCTGCTCCATGGCGAGAGATAGAGGCAGAGACACACAGAGAGAGACGGACAGAGAAGAGAAGAAGAGGAAAAGAAGAAGAAGAGGAGGGAAGGCTCCTGCTCCCCCCGCCGCTTCGACCACCGCCGTCTGTGCGAAGAGAGAGAAGAAGAGAAGAAGAGAGAAGCGACTACCCTCCCCGGCTACTCCGACCGCCACCCATGTGGGAAGAGAGAAGAGACGAAGAGAGCCCGGCCACCGTCTGAGTGAAAGAAGGAAGTAGAAGAGAAGAAGAGAGGGAGAGAGAGGTTCCAATGTAGCAGGAGGGACTACATTTGCCCCTCATTGCCTCGTTGCTTTGTTTTCTTTCTTTCTCTCTTTGTTTTCCTTGAGCATGTAACCCCCTCGCGGTTTCTTCATGAATAAACTCCATGTTTGCCTTGTCCACTTGCTTGTGTGCTCTTAATTCACGTCCTTTCCCTTTCAGTGCATTGGCGGATTCCTGTATGATTGCCCGCTCCTTGAGGTCCCCTCAGAGCTCACTCGACCAATGAGTGGTGCTTCTGTGAGCTTGGAGTCCTCCCTCATGGCCACAGTCCCAGGTTGCTCGAGGGCGTTGCATGGTCCCTTCGGGCTCTTCCCAGGGGCTTGATCTCCCCATTTAACCCCCCCCCCTTTTTTTCAGCTCCAGCGGCACACCTGCCTTTGCCCCTCTCCGGCACGCTCGCGCTCGCCCCTTGCCGGCACACCCGCCTGCGCCCACTCCGGCACACCTCCAAGCTGCCCCAGTCCGGCACACCCCCAGCGTGTCTTGCCCGGCACACCCTAGCGTGGCCTACCCGGCACACCTTTTCTCCGCTGGCTGCTCCCCTCCGGCACACCTGCCATGCCGCCCATTCCGGCACACCTGCTATGCCGCCCATTCCGGCACACCTGCCCGTGCCTTCTCCGGCACACCCCTCTGTGCCTCAGCCCGGAACACCCACCTAGCTCCTCAGCCCGGCCTACCCGGGCCACTTCCAGCCGGTGCACCTTCAGCCTGTTTCAGCCTAGTGTCTCTCACTCGTCGTTTCTTCCGGGCTTTTCGATTTTTTATCAAAGGTGTTGCTACCTCTGGCACCCACCTCAAATTGTCGGGTTCCGCCACTCCATGTGGGTGTGTTCCTTTTATCTCTCTTACCATCCGGGTCAAGGGGAGATGCTGCCGAATTTTCATCAGAATTAACATAATAACAGTAATAACAAAAGAGAATTAATAACGCAAAAAGAAACAACAAATAAACAGACTAAACATTAATGCAACGGCTTTACCAAAATGACAACAAACTACGGAAAGTCCGAATACCTGAATACTCGCATCTTTACGATAGGTTGTCGAACATAATCATGAACATGGTCTACATGAATAAAAGAAAACCAAATCAAAACTCACACATGCATTCTATGAATGAAAGAAATTCCTTATATGCAGTCCATGAATAAAAGAAAGCTAACCACATACATTTCATGAATAAAAGAAAACCAAATTAACCCCTCATGCATCTCATGAATAAAAAAAAGAAAGAAAAAATAACTCCTCACATAAGTCTCATGAACAAGGGGACCTCCTCTTAGACCCTACCCCGCCTACATGGATTTAGCCCTAGCTGCATGGACCCTTCAACCCACTTTTGCCTTGACTGGCATGCTCTTGGCTTGCCCTGATCGGCACACCTCCTGCTCAGTCTTAACCCGGCACACCCCGCATATGCCCTGACCGGCACACTCTCAACTCAATCCGACCCTTCAACCCACTCTTGCTTTGACCGGCACGCTCTTGGCTTGTCTTGACCGGCACGCTCCTAGCTCGCCTTGACCGGCACGCTCCTGGCTTGTCTTGACCGGCATGCTCCTGGCTTGCCCTGATCGGCACACCTCCAGCTCAGTCCTAACCCGGCACGCTCTTGCTTCCTGCACACCCTGCCTGTGCCTTACCCGGCACACCCCGCCTGTGCCCTGACCGGCACACTCCCAACTCAATTCTACCCCAGCCGGCACACTCTCCGTTCCCCCTAGCGGTACACTCTCTAAACTCTACCCGGCACGCTCCTTCAGCGGTACACCCTTAGCTCCGCCCCTACCGGTACAACACCAAACCCCCAATCTGGCACGCCCGTGGCCGACCCTACCCGGTACGCCCCTTTGGCGCCTCCCCGGCACACCAGTCCAAGCCCCTAGCCCGGCGCACTCTCTAGCCTCCACCGGCACACCCTTTAACCTCCCCAGCGGCACATTGCTCCAGCCCCTTTTTGTTCGCCTCTCCACACACGTGCCAAATGCAACAAATAATGATAATTATAATGGACTAATAATAAAAAAGGAGGGGATAAATAATAATAATAATAGTAAATTATAATAATAAAAAAGGGGGAACAATAATAAAACAAACAATAAGAGGGATATAATGTGCATGCAATAAAAGAAGAATCAATGAACATAAGAAGGAGTAAATAAATAACAATAATAACAATGAATAATAACAATAATAATGATAATAAACTCAAAATAATATATAATAAATAAACAAATAGTGGTAAAATAAATAAATAATAATAATAACAAACCCACCCAAAAAATATAAAGATAACAAATGATAATGATAAAATTCAAAATAATAATAAAATGATGAGATTTGCCCCGCAGCCTCATTTCTCCTCGAGACCCGGTGTAAAGGGAACATTAACGCCGCCCCTCCAAGTCGGGTTCGGACATTGGGAGCCATCCCAATATGGCCGTAATCTGGCATTGCTCCGGGCCGATAGTTCATCAAGTCAGACTCGTTGTCATTGGGATTCGTTTTCACTCTTTCATTGAAATTGCCGTAAACTCGGCGTACATCTGTACGAATTTATTTCCGTTTATGTCGCATCTTCAACACGGACCTTTGTGCGAACATAAAGTGGTCCATGAGTGACCGACAAAAATCTGAATGGAACGAGAAGGCTCTCGTCATCCCCTGACCCTTTGCATGGGAATATCAATGGGGCCTCCATGGGCCATGCCTAAACCTCGGGTCCGCCCCGATCATGGTCAATGCCTGACCCATATCCTCGGCCTAAGCCTCTCCACCTACTCCCAGGTGGGACCACTCGCGTGTAAGCAGGCTACGACTAGTGGAGGGTCGCTAAAGGAGTAGACTCTCAAGCCAACGGAAAACAACGTTCGAACCCGACGAAGTACAGGGACCGTCCCACGTACCAGCACCGTCGCACGGTGACCACGGTCGGAGAAGAAACGGGACTCACAGTCCGCGGGCCACACACCTGGCCACGTAGAAATGCCAAAACATGGTTCTCAAGGCAGCTCACAGGCTGCCAAATCGAATCCCTTTCTCAGGGACAAGCGGGAACCCTCCAGCCCCAGGCTGGGCAACTGGACTCACGGTCCAAGGCCTCACACATGGCCTACGCGGAAAGCACGGAAGCACGATTCCTAGGGCAACACACAGGCTACCACGCCGATAACTAGACTCGCAGTCCAAGGCCAAACACATGGCCCACTCGGGAATCATCTTCCAGGAAAACTCACGGCATGCGGGGGAGACCCCACCGCACCCCCACCGATACACGGTGACTCGGTCTAGCGTAACATGAAAGCCCGACACGCGAGAAGTCACCCGGACTCCCAAACCCCTAGGCACGCTAAACGAAGTAGCACAGTCCTCCTGACACCCTCAAAACATGGACACAGAATCCCACGGGTGTCTGGGGCACTCACAAGATCGCAAGTCGACCACTGGGTCACGACCGGGTCGACTAGGGACTGACACAACGCGAAACGATCGCGGAGAACATGAAAACTCACCTCGACACCACACAGAGCCTGACGGTCTAAGCTTGGGCCGTCACGATCTGTAACGGTCCAAGCCTCGACTGTCACAACCACTCTGACGCACCAACAAAGGGCCGTCAGACGCTTGGTGTAAACCGGCTGTGGCGCGCTAGTCCTGGTGCGTCACGGTCTGTGACGTGCCAGCCCTGGTGCATCACCGTCTCTGACGCACCCAACCCAATGCGTTAGAAGACGAGAGAAAACAGGCTGTGACGCACACCTCTAAGGGCGTCACAGTCTCTAACGGTCCTACCCAGGCGCGTCAGAAAAAGGGCTGCGTCAACTCCGACGGTCTCGTGAAGGGGCGTCACAAGGCTCTGACGGTCCTACCTAGGCGCGTCAGGGACTCGTGATCCCAACGGTCCGAAAATATGAAAACGGACGTAGCGGTCGAGCCCAAGCGCGTCACACCCTTTGGCGGTTCATCGTAAGACCGCCAGAGAGACCGACGCCTACCGACACTACAGGACCCTGTGACGCACCCACCCCGGGGCGTCATAGCATGTGACGGTCACTGGAAGGACCGTCACACCCCTCCGAGAGCGAAACGATGGGAAATGACCCAAAAATCTGATCCACGCCCTGATCACCCCCGGGTGATGGGGAAACGAAGGGGAATTCATCCCCAAGCCCCTAGGCATGCATCTAAACCCCTGGATCTGCCAAAAACGCCGTAAAACGAGAGATCCGGCTCACTCCCCCAAAACATGGATTTTTCCCAAAATGCGAAAATAAACCCGCTTAGCTCACCACGGCCTACAAAACTTGTGGGAAAGGGAATACACGAGTTGGGGGTCCATCTCCCTACCTCCACCGAAGATTTCGCGCCCCGAGCTCCCCGATCCACGAAGAAAACGTCGTGAAACCCTCGCCGTTCCACGAACCCGCAGTCGAGCTTCCACGTGCCACCGGCCCTCGATCCTAGACCCGTTCCCTGATCCTCGCCTCCCGCCATCGCCGCCTCACCCTCCTCCACCACCGTCGGCCCCCCGGGGAGAGGGGGAGAGAAAGAGATGAGAGAGAGTGAGAAAGAGAGAATGAGAGGGGGAGAGAGAAAAAGGGTTAGTATATATAGAAAAATCCAAAAATTACAGAAATTCAGAAAATTACGAAAAATTACCTCCGCGATCTTCGGGAAGAGCACAACGCAGTGGTAACATCCCAGAGTCGGAGAACGCCACGGTTTGCCCTGCACAGAGTTTCGAAGTCACATCAGGGAAAAACATGTGTAAAGCACAAAATACACTCCGAGACCCACTAAAATGATTCGAAAGAAAATCCGGGGCATTACTGCCCTCCCCCCTTAAAGGAATTTCATCCTCGAAATTCCGGACTAGCACCAAGTCACAGGGGAAGAGCACCTCAGCCAACTGACAACGTTGTCAGGGCCCCAGCATAGAAAACCTTGATTCTCACGAAAATACCGATCTTGAGGGACACAGCTGGACTACAATCACGAACAACACCTCGCTCCGCACGCGACACACACCGGCCACTAGAGCAGGCGCACCAAAGGACACTGTCCGACATCACCTCAGACACGTGAGAACCAATCATGGCACCATTGCCACCATCTCGCTCACCGAGGAGACATAGTCCTCGACACGAGAAATAGCTACCGATCCATCTAATGGTCAGCAGATAAATTACACGTCAGCTTCACAACCGGCTGACAGGTCGCACACCCTCTCAAGGGAACAACCAATACAGAGCCTCCACCAGCTCAAGCAGCCATCTCGACAGACCGTAACCCGAACATCGGCTCAGCACCAAGAAACACCCCACACATGGCAAGCTGAAAGCCAACAACAGCATGAAACCAACTCTGTTAGAACTCAACTTCGACAAAGCCCAGATCCCATCTGGGAAGCACACCACAGAAATAACCACCAAAGGCCTCACCGATACGCAGCTCTCACCAATCTCGATGCGCAACCACTTGCATCCACTATCTGTGAAAGACCATACACCGGTCACCAACTGCTCGTCAACGGGAAACCTTCACCGGCCCAGCAGGCACAATTCAACTCACGACAGGCCATCCGCTGACTCACACACAGACTGATACCACATCTCGAGCTGCACTCCTCTCGGACACCGCGTCTGATATCAATCATCGCGCCAACTCGACCCTCTCGGGGAGCACGATGAAACCAATTGATAAGATCCAGGTGTCTTCAGTCATCACCTCACTTGACTCAGACTTACAGGGGAACCATCCCACGCTGGTCAGCAAACCAGGGATAACTATTGCGACACCAACGTCCCGTCAAGGACCACCCTTCCGATGCCAATCTCACTAAAAGGCCTCCGCCCACACGCGTCACTCTTCTGTCTGGTCTCATCAAATCTTTCGTCTCAACAAATCCAAGTGGACACCTGCCAATCCTGATTCCGCCCTTACCACAGAGCCACGTGACACCACCTAAACAATGCATGGCACGCTTCTCAAGGGGAGGAAAGTGCCAACCAAAATTACGGCAACCAAGTCTCCATCACCATGACCAATGCACACGGGTCCCCAAGCAAAACACATCTTACCATGGTCGACTACGAGACTAGCCTTACTAGTCACTCGCAGCTACCAACAGGAACCCATAATCTGACGGAGATCACTTCTTCAAAGACGATCTCAATCGAGGACACAACTTCCAACACAAGTCGGGCACCAAGCCACCAACTCTGTCCATCACGTCCTCGACCACCGTCAGGTGACATCCTTGACAACCCCATCCAGGTCTAACACCAACGCCTGACATGGCTTCCACCACAGGAACAGGGTACTCATGCGGCGCACTAGCCAGCACATTCCCCAACACTCCATCCTGCCAGTGCCAAGAACCGTGATATCTCGAGCAACAGCACGGCAACAACACGTCTCACACAGAGGGACCAATCCTCCAATGCTCAACGCAAATTCAGGAATCCGCCCGTAGCAACCAACGCTACGATCCTGAACCAGTGGGCTACAAGCCCACCAGGCTTCCGCTGCGCACTCTGATCCACTCGCGCACAGCCAAGAATGCGAACATCGCCCGACCGGCACTCGTCCTTTCAGAAAAGCGCCAACACCCTTACACGACAAGGGAATGGGCACAACTTCTCACAGGAAACCACCTTGCCAAGACAAGGAGCACGTCTTGCATGGACTTCATGGCACACAAGGCCAACCAATCCGAACACACAATGTAAGACGGCAATCCTAGCCAAACATAATACTCTCCAACCAAAGGAGAATTTGACACTCCTATGACCAACGGAAGAACTCCACGCTCGACCTGACCTCGAACCTTGCGCACGCTGGGAACAACACCTTCCAGCACCGAGAAAACCATCACTTCCATCAGGTCAGTGTCTCCGACACACTCGACGAGTGTCACGTCGGACCACAACCACAGCATCTGCCGATGCACCACCATTGTAATTCCTCGAACTGCAATGCACCGCGCCAAGAGCCGCGCACGAGCCATAACGACAACCGCCGACGCTCATCCTCGAGTCCCGAAACTCACCACGGAACCTTCACATCTCAACTCAAATCCAAGACGAACACAATCCATTTGCACACAAGAGCGCAGGAGCAAGACTTAATGGGACACCACAGCCCATTCCTGCCTCAAAATCCACAAGAACAATCGGAACCGACACGTCATTTCTGACGCCACAGAGCACGACAAGAACACCAGGCTCGACGCGACAGCAACTCACCGAGAAGATCCTCCGCTCACCCGAGCACACTTCTCGATCAGAACACCCGCTCTGGCACCTCAAACCTCAACCTCAGCGCCTCAGGGGCTGGATAAACCTTGATCTGAAGTGGCCCAAAATCGACAGCAGCTCCCTCAGAGCACGCTCACAGCTACTTACCCACGAACAATCCGCACCAGCCACCTGACCACGCTACAGGTTCCTCGAATGCAGCACCGTGAGTTCACACCCGCCAGCAACCTCTGCCAAATGCAGCACAGCCGGAGCCACCACCGATGAGGGAGAAGGCTCTTGACCTCGATCCTTAGACCCCACGCTGGCACGAAAGCCGCGAACAACAACCGCCTTCACAGCGCCACACAGCGCACTCAAGCTCTCAAGTGAAAAATCAAGCAGAAAATAAGCACAAAACCTTAAGCCAGCTGCCGACTATACTGGACCTTATGGACTCTGATCACTGTAATATCTCGAATTCCTATGTACGTCCACAACCACCGCTCTGATACAAGGTGTAGCGACCCGAGAATCCGATTACAGGGAAAGTTCCGATAACCCGAGACTCGAACCGCCGCCCACGATCCGGGAGGGCTCGGAAGGGCTAAAAGGAGTGTGGAGGCACAAAGAAATAGTAAATAAAGCAGGATAATTCAACAATTAACAGAAATAAATAAATAACTACGGATACAACAGAGTCCAGTCCAACAGAAAGTACAGTCTAAAGCAGTAAAGCGTACCACATGCCGAGTGAACACTCGGCCCGACGAGCTGGCAACTGAGAACCTCCGCACCGCACCATCGAACCTCGAGGAAGAACTGCCACACCTGAAAAGCAGGGGTGAGCCTCCTGTCACTGGCCCAGTAGGGATCCCGTGGAACCCCAACTAAGAACAATGGCGGCACGGAAAGCTGTAACCACAAGTGCAACCGTAACGGCATGAACAGTAAACCCGGTGGCCGGTCAAAACTCGACACTACAGCTACTACTACTGTACCGGCCAAGCAAAAAAGAGAAGTTTAGATCTCGCAGTCAGGAACCAGACCATACTAGCACCACTTACCGAAGTAAAAACCCACGGCAACCCCGCCGTAGAGGCCTGTATCCCGGGACACGGCCAACCTGGATACGCTGTCCAAGGTGCAACCCCGACCATTCGGTCGCGGACACCGCACCAATAAGATGCAACCTCGGTAAAGCCACTAGCACTAGTCTCATGGCACGAAGCCCGACACACGTGCCACGGCGAAACAACCAAAACTCAACGGTCAACACGACCGAAAACCTAAAGGTTGAAGTCACGGAAACTAACAGTCTGTCACTCTCGACTCGACAGGAGTACCTCCCACTAGAAGCAAGGCCGAATGCGTCCACTAACGTCTTAGTCCACGCCTTAGGTGTCTCCCTCCGGCCCAGCGGGAACTGAGACACAGTACAAGTAACCACAAACATGTGACTAGTTGGGGTCACGCTCGTCAGCGCGTGTCCACTGCCCCCAACCACATGTGCACACACAGACCATGCGTCTCAGCTCTGGCCTCTGACTGATTTTCCCCTCAGCCGGACTCTGGCTGTAAGACGTGGGGCCCGATAGAAACCAGTCTAAAAAACCATCCTCAGGGTAAGCCTCTCCACCTACTCTCAGGTGGGACCACTCGTGTGTAAGCATGCTACGACTAGTGGAGGGTCGCTGAAGGAGTAGACTCTCAAGCCAACAGAAAACAACGTCCGAACCCGACGAAGTACAGGGACCGTCCCACGTACCAGCACCGTCGCACGGTGACCACTGTCGGAGAAGAAACGGGACTCACAGTCCGCGGGCCACGCACCTGGCCACGCAGAAATGCCAAAACATGGTTCCCAAGGCAGCTCACAGGCCACCAAATCGAATCCCTTTCTCAGGGACAAGTGGGAACCCTCCAGCCCCAGGCTGGGCAACTAGACTCGCGGACCAAGGCCTCACACATGGCCCACATGGAAAGCACAGAAGCACGATTCCCAGGGCAACGCACAAGCTACCACGCCGATAACTGGACTCGCAGTCCAAGGCCAAACACATGGCCCACTCAGGAATCATCTTCCAGAAAAACTCACGGCATGCGGGGGAGACCCCACCGCACCCCCACCGATACACGGTTACTCGGTCTAGCGAAACACGAAAGCCCGACACGCGAGAAGTCACCCGGACTCTCAAACCCTCGGGCACGCTAAACGAAGTAGCACGGTCCTCCCGACACCATCAAAACATAGACACAAAATCCCACGGGTGTCTGGGACACTCATAAGACCGCAAGTCGACCACTGGGTCACGACCGGGTCGACTAGGGACCGACACAACGCGAAACGATCACGGAGAACACGAAAACTCACCTCAACACCACACAGAGCCTGATGGTCTAAGCTTGGGATGTCACAGTCTGTAACGGTCCAAGCCTCGACCGTCACAACCACTCTGATGCACCAACAAAGGGCCGTCAGACGCTTGGTGTAAACCGGTTGTGACGTGCTAGTCCTGGTGCGTCACGGTCTGTGACGCGCTAGCCCTGGTGCGTCACCGTCTCTGACGCACCCAACCCAGTGCGTTAGAAGATGAGAGAAAATAGGCTGTGGCGCACACCTCTAGGGGTGTTACAGTCTCTGACGGTCCTACCCAGGTGCGTCATAAAATGGGCTGCGTCAACTCCGACGGTCCCATGAAGGGGCGTCACAAGGCTCTGACGGTCCTACCTAGGCGCGTCAGGGACTCGTGATCCCTACGGTCTGAAAACACGAAAACGGACGTAGCGGTCGAGCCCAGGCGCGTCACACCCTCTGGCGGTTCATCGTAAGACCGCCAGAGAGATCGACGCCTGCCGACACTACAGGACCCTGTGACGCACCCACCCTGGGGCGTCACAGCATGTGACGGTCACTGGAAGGACCGTCACACCCGTCCGAGAGCGAAACGACGGGAAACGACCCAAAAATCCGATTCACGCCCCGATCACCCCCGGGTGATGGTGAAACAAAGGGGAATCTATCCCCAAGCCCCTAGGCATGCATCTAAACCCCTGGATCGGCCAAAAACGCCGTAAAACGAGAGATCCGGCTCACTCCCCCAAAACATGGATTTTTCACAAAATGCGAAAATAAACCCGCTCGACTCACCACGGCCTACAAAACTTGCGGGAAAGGGAATACACGAGCTGGGGGTCCATCTCCCTACCTCCACCGAAGATTTCACGCCCCGAGCTCGCCGATCCACGAAGAAAATGCCGTGAAACCCTCGCCGTTCCACGAACCAGCGGCCGAGCTTCCACGCGCCACCGGCCCTCGATCCTCGACCCGTTCCTCGCCTCCCGCCATCGCCGCCTCGCCCTCCTCCGCCACCGCCGGCCGCCCGGGGAGAGGGGGAGAGAAAGAGATGAGAGAGAGTGAGAAAGAGAGAATGAGAGGGGGAGAGAGAAAAAGGGTTAGTATATATTAAAAAATCTAAAAATTGTCAAAATTTAGAAATTATGAAAAATTACCTCCGCGATCCTCGGGAGGAGCACAACGCAGTGGTAATGTCCCAGAGTCGGAGAACGCCACGGTTTGCCCTGCACATAGTTCCGAAGGCACATCAGGGGAAAACACGTGTAAAGCACAAAATACACTCCGAGACCCACTAAAATGATCCGAAAGAAAATTCGGGGCATTACAAAAAGCCACGCACGCACTCATTGTGAGTAACATGGAGTACTAGGTGGCTCGAAGCCACCGGACTCTGGACAGTCCACTAGACCTAATAAACCCAACGGTCCTTGAGTCAAGCGACTCGGGTCAAGACCGCTGCACATGACATCACAGCGCCATCGATCTAGCCTAATCCCTAGGTCTGAAACCACGGTAGCATGATTACCAAGGCAGCTCACGAGCCGCCGAGTTGATCCCCTATCCAAGGGAAAAGCGAGAAACTTCCAGCCCCAGGCTGGGTGACTAGACTCACAATCAAGGGCCAAACTCACGGCCCACTCGAAAAACACTTACCAAAGTGCCAATGACGTGCGGGAAACCCTTCGCACTCACGCCGACTCATGACGACTCGATCTAGCGAAAGCAAGAAAGCCTGGAACACATGGGGTCATTTGGACCCTCCAAACCCATGGGCACCCTAATCGAGATAACACGGTACCTCCGAACACCCAAAAACATGGTCACGATATCCACGGGGTGTCCGGGACAACCACGAGACCAAAGGTCAACCACTGGGTCACAACCGAGTCGACCGGGGGCCAACACAACGCAAACGGGACACAACTAGCACGGAAAATTGAGTGGCGGTCCTCCCTGGACCGTCACCTCAAGTGGTGGTCCACTATGGACCGCAAGCCCCAAATTAGTGGTCCACTCTGGACCGCAACCTTCCCGGGGACACTTTAACAAGGGGCGGTCACCTCCTAGACCGCAACCCCCAAGTGGCGGCCCTGGCCTAACCGCTATCAGCGAGTAGCGATCAGTCGCGAGGCCGCTACTACACGGAACTTAGACGAAGAAGTAGCGGCTAGTCCCCTGGCCGCTAGCGCCATAAAATGGTCATGCCCTGACCGCTAGCTCCAGGTGGCAGTCCATTGTGTGGCCGCTACCTGGAATCGACTTATTGGGCTAGGAAATAGTCCCCATTTGACCGCCTTCACAGGTAGCGGTCTCTGGTACGACCGCTACCTACCCCTGAGCCCGGAAACGGCGAACATAGTAGAAAACCCCATTCCACGTCATGTTCACACCCATGTGAAGGGGAAAATATGGAAAAATCATTCCCCAGCCTCTCTAGCACCGAGAGGACCCATTTAAACCCCAAAAATGTAATCAAAATGAGAGATCCGGCTCACACCCCAAAATCATATATTTTAACCCCGGTGGGAAAATAAACCATCCCAGCTCACCTCGGGCTACCAAACTCACGGGAAATGAAGCACATGGGTTAAGGAACCATCCCCCTACCTCTACCAAAGATTCCGTGCACCGAGGACGTCGATCCGCCAAGAAAATATCACACGAACCGCCGCGACGCCCTGAACTCGCAGCCGAGCTTCGCCGCGCCTCCACCGCCTCGATCCTCGCCCATCCGCGCCCGCTCCTCGCCCGCGTCACCTCCGCCTCGCCCTCGTCTCTCTCCGTCGGCCGCCGGAGAAGAGAGGGGAGAAAGAGAGAGCGTGAGAGAAGAGAGAGGGAGAGAGTGAGGGTTGTGAGGAGAGAGAGAGGGGGGTTTATATATAGAAAATTTGGAATTTCTAAAAAATAGGAAAAATTACTCCCCACGATCCTCGAAAAACGCACAACATGTTAGTAACGTCCCGAAGTCGGAGAACGCAATGGTTCGCCCTACACGGGGTTCCGAAGGCTCGATAGGCAAAAACACACGTAAACCGTAAAACTCAATTCGGGACCCACAAAAGCGATCCGAAACCCACGGATCCTGATCCGAACAATATCCGAAAAATCAGGGGCATTACATAGACCCTAAGTATCGAAAGCTACTAATCTTCAGAATGTTATGTCCATCAATTAGAACCATGTTTTCCTCCCATTACTAAAGTTATAATGCATAAACTCTGACTTGCTCCTACTAATTTTAAAATCTTTAGACTCCAAAGCAAGTCTCCAACGCTCTAACTTAGCATTTAAAGCATCAATACTCTCATCAATTAAGATAATATCATCTGCAAATAACATACACCAAGGGATATCCTCTTGCAATTATTTTGTTACTTCATCTATAACTAAGGCAAAGAGATACGGACTTAGTGCAGAACCTTGATACAAACCTATAGAAAATGAAAATTCACCAGTTTCTCCAGTAATAATTCGAACACTAGTAATAGCACCATCGTACATATCCTTAATCAAATCAACATATCCTTGAGAGATTCCTTTCTTTCTTAATGTCCACCAAATCAATTTTTTCGGTACTTGATCATACGCCTTCTCTAAATCAAGAAAAACCATATACAAATATTTTCTCATCTTTCTATACTTCTCCATTAGCTGCTGTAGTAAAAAAATAGCTTCTGCAGTAGATCTATTCGGCATAAAATCAAACTGATTTTTCGATACAGTAGTCATACATCGGAGACGTTTTTCGATTACTCTTTCCCAAAGTTTCATAGTATGACTCATAAGCTTAATTCCACGATAATTATTGCAACTTTGAATATATCATTTGTTTTTATATAAAGCAAGTACAACACTTTTTCTCCAAACTTCTGACATTCTCTGTTCCTTTAAAATTTTCTTAAAAAGTTTAGTTAGCCACTGAATACCAATATCTCCTAAGCCTTTCTATACTTCAATAGGTATGCCATCTAGTCCTAAGGCATTGCCCACTTTCATTTTCCTTAAAGCATCCTCCACTTCTGACATCTTAATATGCCTGAAATATTGATATTTATTAAATATTGTGGACTCTTGGGTACCTTCTATAGAGAAATCCTTGACGCAATCACCATTAAATAACTTCTGAAAATAAATATGCCACCTCTCTTTAATATCAAGATCCTTAGTTAAAACCCTTTGATCTTCACCTTTAATCCAACGAACATGATCTAAATCTCTAGTTTTTCTTTCTCTTAATTTAGCAAGTTTAAATATGTCCTTTTCACCTTCTCGGGTTCCTAATTTATTATATAAATCTCCAAATGCCTTTGATTTAGCTTCGCTAACTATTTTCTTAGCCCTCTTTTTAGCAATTTTATAAGCTTCTAGGGTACAAACTATCACCATAAAGAAAAATAATATCAGGCCAACATATGCAGGACTGAGGACCCACATATAACTAGTACTAAAAGTAGTAGGTTGTAGTAAGAATAGACAATGAAATTCGAGAAGACGAATCCACCATTGAGGAGAGCGGACTGTAAGGATTCGAACAGCCTGGTTTGGGTAGTGCATCGGATAATAAAACTTAAATCTCGAACCCAGGTCCTATTGGAATCTTAGAACCGTGCTCTAATCGATGCAATAAAACTACCCAACCACAAAAAGGGCTGTAGATCTTTACCTAGAGCGGAACGACGCTGTCCGCAGTGTCCGATGCAGATTTCCACAAACATAGAGCTGCACAGACGTCCGGTCTCTATAGTAGATCTACACGGATCCTCGTACAATGACGGTGCCCGCCCATTCTTTCTCCCCCGCGTACGAACGACGGATGCTCAAAATCCCCTTCTTCTTAATTAAGCCTTTCTCCCTTGAGAGGAAGAGAGAGAGATCAACAAGGGAGAGAGAGAGAGAGAGCAAGAGAGAAGAGAGGGGAGGAGAGAAGAGAAGAGGAGTGGGGTTTTCTCCCTTATGATGCTTGACTAAAGAAGAGAAAACCTACGTAACACACATATATATATGGGTTGGGCTCTTTCTAAAAGAGCCCCTAACCACATATATTGTGTATATGTCTTTGCATTATTGTATATACATATATAAAGCCATTCTCATCATTCTTTTCCCAAAAGAATTTAAGGCTTTTAACATATACATCTGTACAATAATATCCCGTCACCCGAGAACCTTATGTGTGTGATCCTCTAGGTCCATAGTCACTTTAGTTTAAGGTCCATTAACTTCTAATTCCCAATTAGAAGTAAATTAAACTCATTATTCGCTTCTACTAGAGCCTAATAATAGTTTAATTTATTCTGAACCTTTGATTACGTTGGGTCAAGCAAATCCGCGTGATCTCAGAGGACGTCGGGTTTAAACCACCCTATCTGGTACATGTAAGTCTACAGTTGCCACATCGCTATAATCCCTCGCTCTTTCTATGAGTCTGGTTCGATCGAGGGTATGTGTCAAACCCCATGATCGTGCCATTCGATCACGATCTCCTTAAAGTGTATGACGTCCGTTCTAAACGAACTCACACGACCCTGGCCAGGAATTTAGTGGAGCGTCAGTGTCATGACCCATTAACTGTCTGATATATACCCGACAGTGAGCGATCCCTTCTTGACCTTTGATGATCTTCACACGTATCTTGATATGGTTAATAACTTGGTAATTTATGACTTATGGTTAAAGTCACTTAGCCAAGCATCAAACCATTCCAGTCCTCGTGTAAAATCCGATCAATGCCTCAAGTCAAAGGACCAAGCTACTGAGAAAATTGGATCTTCAGTTGACATTAGGTATAATCAACCATCTGAAGATCCAATAGCGGATCAGTCTAGTGTACATTCTCCCAGGATGTAAACCTACACATATGTATTGGTGCCCCGCACAAGTGACCATGAGATTGCTCACCCATACATCATATGTACTGGTTTAATAGGTAATCAAAGTCCTCGAGTGATTACCCTCCAATCAGGAACAGTTTTAAGGTATGTGTCCATGTAAAGTCAGTCTCATGATCGAGATCTCATCTCAAGTTAACTTTACAACCACATATCCTAAGGACATCGTAGAGTAATATACAATTACAAATTTACGCTTAAATACCACTTTATTAATGATGAACAAGATTGTACAACTATCGGGCCTACCCGATCCGAGATTGACTTGTAGGACACCCAATACTAACACGGACTTCATCCATAAACAGATTATTGCATGACTTCAATCGACAGCTGAAAGGAGGAAGAGGGGGTCTTAGAAGATACAACATTTATTTCTTTGATTTCTCTCCCAGTGACTTGTGTTGCAAATGAAGTTTGGGCAGCATTGGGAGCTTGCTCGTTGACATGTTGACTTGGTACGGAATGACAAGCTAAAGTCACCCAGATGTCAAATTAACTCTAGTCATCCCGATGTTAACTCTTCCATCATTGCAAAAAAAGACGTATAGACCAATAAATTATCCTCCATAATTTGCACCACCAGATGAGAAGCTCGCCCTAGGCAGATTTTTTGAATTCTCATCTCCCACTCTTGATGAGTCTATCTCTTTCTTTGATGGAAGATAACTCTAGATGCAGAAGTCTAGGTAGTTAGTGACATTTGTTTGGGTTTCGGATTGTACAGAGAATTCCAATGATTGGAATACCCCCGCAAGGTGCGTTTGACAACGCGCCCTAAGTCAATGTCATGTTTTGCCTCTTTAATAAGAGGTCTATTTTATTCCATGAACCTACTCATCCTTTCTGTGAGTACAATTCTTGAGAGAATTTGTTTTGTCAATATAGTCTTGAGAATCCATTTGAATGAAAAATCTACTTTTTTTCAACTATGGATTCTACTTAGCAGTATTAGCGACTTTGATAACAGAATAAGGGCGAATATGATGAGTTATTCAGCCTACTCAACCTTATCCGAGTTTGGTAATAGGCTTAAGTTATCTAGGGTCGGTTAGGATTAAGGCTATTATTCTAGGAATAACTCATTCTACCATTTCACATGGAATGAGTTATTCTCAAGGTAAGAGTAAGTTATCAAACTGAACAAGAGAAAGGAATAACTCACTCAGACCCATCTCAGATAATTTATCTTACCCTATTATCAAGGTGGCTGAAAAGATTTCTTCTCCAGTGTCTTTTGAATTCACCTTTCCATTTGCTCATCTGAGTTTAGACAATTTCTTTTACGTTTTACTCGACATGACCTGGTCCAAGTGTTACTACTTTATTACATATTTCTCACCAGTGTAATATGATTGTTACATCACCCCCGTGAAGGGTGTGAAGAACGGATCTAGAGGGGGGGTGAAGAGATCCAACCCCAAATAAAAGGCAACATAGGCAGTTAAAAATAAAACAGTGCGGAAGAGACTGTACTGCTATGGACTCACCCACAGATTCAGAAGAAGGATGATCCAAGAGCACGTGAAACCAACCAGCAGTAGATACTAGATTAAGAACGCAAGATGAAACCAATCAGAAGATAACAACAGATGAACGATTGACAAATCAAACCATGCTAAACCATTTAGGCGAGCCTAAGCATTCATCTACCGAGGAGAAGACGCACAAGCAATCACACAGGAGACAAATGATTTTAAGGTGGTTCGATCACTGTCCAGAGATCTACGTCCATCCCTTACTCAACTGAGTAAGGCTTACTGCTGCCACACAGCTTGAATACTGCTGATCCACAGCTTTGGGGATGGAAATCCCTACAACCGTTGAGCCTCACAGCTTGATGTCCGAGGAACACCCTCGCCCGCTAAGCAATACAGCTTAGCTCTACTGATTCACAACCTCTAAAGGTTTCAAAAAGAAAAAATTGAAGAAACGTAAAACATCGATGAAAGAAAACAATGTAGCTCTTAAGATAGAGCAAGTTGACCCTGGATTTGATCCAGAGGTCAAAAAGAGACTGCAGCTCACACTTCTTCTTCTTCTCACTCTCTTTCTTGCTCTCTCTCTTCTCTTCTCCTTCTGGGCTCTCCTCTTCTTTTCTTCTCTCGTGCTTCTCTTCTCTTCTTCTGCTCTGGCGGCACTCCTTTGATGGGAATCGACGCCGAGCATGTACTTTTTCTTTTGTATTTATGTTTTTTTAGTTTGTGTTTATATCCTTGGGAAAGTATGTACGCAAATGTAAGGCTTTATAAGCCAATGAGTCATTCCCATGGATTGTGTGGATTTTTGTGCAAATGTGTAGTAGGTCCAGCTAGGGGGCCCCCTCCCCTTCCCCATTGGTCCACCTCATCCAAGTGGGGCTGGTCAACCATCCTAGGTGGCCATCTAGAAGGTTTGAATGCTAATTGACTACATGGGAGACAAGTGGTGTAAAATGTCAAAGTTGGCCACGTACCTTACCTACCTAGTCAAAGGAGTGCCCCCTCCATATGTAATTTATTTATTTTGAGTTTTGACCACATGGGGGAAGAAAATGGCCTATTTCTCACGAAATTATCAGCCCCCCACCCCTTGTCATTTTCTATATAAGCCTATGTATAGTGTCAGTAGAAATTAATGAAGAAATGAAGAGAAAATTGTTAAAAAATCAAGAGTGTTCTTGAGCCCCTCCTCTCTCCCTCTGGTTCCTCTCCTCCAACCTCCAGTTCTAGAGTGATTTCATCTTCTATCATCCCCTCTTCACCTCCGGTGATCATCTGTGCCGCCGCCGCCGCCGTTCGTGCCACCTTCGAGCTGCCACGGAATCATCTTCGGTTTTCTGTCCTGCTGGATAGAGGTGTCTTCACGAAAATGCTGCTATCAGCCACGGCCTCTTCGTAGATTGAAATTTTTATGGTCTGTTCCTACCTTCTGGCCCCTCCTCCACAAAAAATTCCAGGTCCAAAATCCATCGTTTGTTATTTTTACATTTTCTATCTTTAATCATTCCCAGATCTATCTTGTCTCTGTCTACAGTGACAGCAGCCCTGTGTTTCCCACCTCCGGTCATATTTTTGATTTTTCCAAACCCTCCCAATTTTACTGAGAGTTTTTTCCATCACCCCCTACATCCACAGATTTTCTTAATGTTTTATCAGCCTTCTATCTATTTTTAGAAATTCGTGTTCTTCCTCATCTACAGTGTTGTCAGCCAGATTCCAGATCCGACCCACTGCTAGTGCATAACTCATAGAAATTCATAACCTTCCCCAAATCCAGATCCAAAAATAGTCCTGGTTTCGTAGCTTGATTTCTCACAACTGTTCTGAAGAACACAACCCCAGAGTCGGACGTCTACCTCGCGGTCAAAGGCAATCCACAGGAAAGTTCTCTGCTGACCTGAGATTTCAGGAACTGTACAACAAGAACTTGGAAATTCCATAAGTCCCGATCCGTGCAGATCCAGGCCAGATATATAGGCCTAGATTGAAGGATTTAAAGTTAGCTTTCCAACGGCACCAGTCTCGTGTCGATCCGACATCGGGGCTGATCGCAGCGCCCGTTCTCGCCGAGACGCGGGCTGAAAACCAAAAGTTGCAGCCCGTGGCCGGTTATTCCGACCGGTGCCGACCGGAGCCGCCCGGCCTCCGGCCGGCGAACCAGCGCGCCCCCACTCCAGGGAGCACTCTTCCAGGCATCCTACACTACAGCGGTGCCACCGGGTCCCACACGGCCCCTCCGGACAGCAGGTGGGCCCCACCGTCACGTGTTCGGGTGTTGCCGAAACAGCGCGAGAAGCCGCCCGTCAACCCGAATTCGGTCCTCCCGGACCCCATTGTGTAGCCCTTTACCTCCCTGCGTGGAGTGGGCAGCGATTTGTATTGCTGTAATCTTCGTGTATTATTGTTTCGGGAGTACGAGTTTCGGCCGGGTCCGTCGTCCCCACGCCGAGCGCGTGGAGGTATCGCATTCGCTCCCTTACTTGACATTTTGCTTACTTCATATATATTTGTTTATGCCGCTGCTAGAGAGCATGTGTAGGGATATCTAGCTCGCTTTATCTATTCATTACCACTGCTGCGAGAGAGTGCGAGACCGTCCCGTGACCCGATCCGGGCACACGAGAGAGCCGATCACCCTAGCTCATTGCCGGTTTCTCAACCGCGCACGTCCGACGCTTCCCTCATTAAGGGGCAACCGCGAGCTTGTCGTGTCCGTGGTCTCGTCCCGCATCATCCTTTTTCTTCTCTCAGTTCTTTTCAGCACCAGTCACCAGCCGCTTTCTTCGAAGGGTAGTGTAGCTTTTTATAGGAACATGGGCTTCGTATGGATCAAGCAACAGAACCCTATTGAAATTCCATTGGTCCACGTGTTAGGGAATAGAATGTTCTTCTGAACCTTATCCTTGGATCAGGTGCCAATGATTAAGTACGTTATCCCCCACGCGCTTATACTTCAGGCGTAAAGTGAGGAAGACCACGTGCATTGCAAATGCTCGATCATGTGCTACTCTGCAAGACATAAGTGTTAGAGTGAAAACATGCACAACATATAAGACACTGCACAGACCTTTCATATAAACGCACAAGGCAAAAACCAGACGTGCACTGACCCTATTTCGCTGTAAATAAAAGCATGCTCGGACCTTGGGTAGTACACAACAGCACATGCACCGACCTTGTTCGCAGACAATAGAAGAGTGCACCGACGTTGCAGTGATATGCATCGACTTCAGTAGAGCAGGATAGAAAAAGTTGCACGGACTTCAGTCATGCATGATGAAAGCTATGCATAGACCCTATATGTGCGGTACAAGGATTTTCACCGACCTTATATTTCTTAAGCAAAGCAATGAGACGCAGAATGAGACGCAGATGGGGTCGCGGCTGTGCATGAGACGCTAACAGAGACGCAAGATGAAAATAGCACCGACATGTGTGAGCCTTAGACGTTGCATGAGACGCAGACGTAGACGCACTGACTTTATACAGTCACAATGCTGAGACGCAAATGTAGACGCACTGTGAGACGCTAAGACTATAAAATAGCACCGACTGCATGAGAGCCAACGCTTGAAATAGCACCGACCTGCCATGCGTTAGACGTAGCATGAGACGGATATGCATGGACCTCTACAAAGATTGCACCGAGGTTGTGTGTGTATAAAGAAGACTTTGCATAAATGTTGCATGGACTCTGTTAAGCACAGTATGCCTGAACACAAACATGCACCGACTTGGTCTTGCAGCAAAAGCTGCACTGACCCTCAGGCGTGCGTGCTACAACTAACTATGCATCGACCTAGCATACTGGCATACGAACATGCAATGACCTTGCATATAGACAAGGCGAAAACATGCATCAACCTGCTTGCCCAAAACTTGCACCGACTTGGTATACTGACCAGCCAACAATGCACGGACTTCATATGCATTAAGCTAGATGTGCACAGACCGTGGATGTGCCTTAGACAAAAGCATGCACTGACTAGGATGAGCAAGCTACAGGAGCTTGCACCGACTTCAATAGCGTAGCTACAGGGATATGCACAGACTTCATAGCCCTACATTGCACCGACTTTGCGAATGCCTTAGGCATATACATGCATGCATCGACCTGTATGCAAAGGACTGCATATGACTAACAACCTAAGAGAAAAGTGTGCACACAACCTGTTCGAAGAAATGACTGTGTAATGACCAAAAAGGAAACTGGAAGAGATTCTGACCTATAAAAAGTTGATGATGCCAAAGGTTAACGATTGGTCAAACCACTGTTGCCAATGGTCAAACAACTGTTGCCAATGGTCAAACCATTATTGTCAATCATTAAAACAAGACAAGGATAGCACTAATTCATAGGAGACACAACATTCTCCCCCTTTTTGATGATGGCAATAATTTATACTTTGATGGCAACACAAATGCAATAAGTGTCAAAAACTCCAAAGGAAGCTTAAAATCTCTCCCCCTTTCTCTCCTCTTTTCACTAAAGAATTGATAAGGCTCAAACTGCCCATCGAGTTAAAACTCATTAAATTCTCTCCCCCTTTGCCATCAGCAAACAAGGAACAGGAGAGAGACAAGTAAATTGAGGCAGTGAGGAGACACAAAGATGAGAAGGGTTGCAGAGTATGTAATCCATGAGATCTTGTGACAAACTGAAGTAAAGTTTCATTAAACAAGCATACTTAGATCAGAATGTATTAGAATAAGAGTTCACGTAAGGCAACCTTGATAAAAAATCTGATTTAAGTGTAATGAAAGTTAGAGTTTAGCAACTTGACTCGTTGTAGAGGGTTGCATGAGATGTTAATAGCAATAAACCAGGCATACAACATCAGGTCAAAACAATCAATCTTCAACTTACTTTAAAAAATCAGAGAAGTTCATAGGAGCAACTAGAGTAGGTGTTGAGGTTAAGCAAAATCTGATATATTTCTTCAAGGTTATAGCTGGATTTAGCTTGTTGACCATAAATGTATGAACATGCAGGTATGATCCAGACCTTTGTACATGGAGGTACACGCTAATCAGACGCCAGCACCCCCAGTTTACTTAGTAGGATTTACCATTCTGTTTCAATTTTTTGAACAGAGGTAACTGAAGCACTTCATGACATAGGTACACTCTATTTCATAGATAGAGAGCCCAGTTTCTCTGTGCAGTCAGCCATTGCTCTGCCAATTAGTTTTTGAATCAAAATTTTATCCTTTTTAAACAGAGTTAACTAAAGCACCTCATGACATGGGTACATCCTCTTTATTTGATGGAGGACCCAGTTTCTCAGTGACTTCAGTCATTGCTCTGCTAAATTATTTTTGACCCAAAAGATTTATATAGCTGCCCTTTTGTTTTGCTTAAAAACAATACTTATATCTAAGTTTCTCAACTACGATTTCTTGAGTTTATAGACTTTCAGTTTCAGAATGACAGAATCAGACACAACATGTAAAGAATGGTTGAGAGCTATTAACTGAACAACTCTTTTTCATTGAGTTAAGCCTTTAAACTCTAAAGATCATTAGACCTAAATCATCAGTTCAGACAAGGTGCATTCAGATTCTTATAGGAGTAGATATCTGATTTTAGAAGCTTAGTATAGTGAAATGATCATCAGTTTGTCTTTATTTCAAAATCTCAGGGATACCAAGATTTTCAAGGATGATAGTGAATGAATTTTCTGAAGTAAAGGTAGGTCAGATGCCAAGTGTGTTACCATGAGAATGAATCAGAACAGACAGACAGATTTCTGAACTTCCTCTAACACATGCATGTCAAGGTAGACAATCAAAAGAATGGATAACTCATGCTCCCCTTGTCTATGTGCATCATGATTGGTCAAAACAAGGTGACACATGAATGCATAATGAAAATGCTTGACACAAATGCACGACACAACTATGACTCTATTAACGGACAGAGTGCAATGCATGTAGTTAAACTACTGACAGAGTTACTTAATTGATGGTCTGTGACATATGCAGTTGAAACATTTATGAAGAGCATTTATTCACAACAGATAGGAATGAAACATTAATCATCATGCTGAAATTTACATAAGCCTAGTTCCCTTCTTAAAAATTTAAATCTATCATTTCCAAGGGACTTAGTAAATATATCAACAATTTATTTTTCAGTTTCAACAAAGTGAAATTCAATTTCATTCTTACTTACTTCATCTCTCAAGAAGTGATGTTTAATTTCTATGTGCTTTGTCCTAGAGTGATGAACATGATTTTTGGTTAAAGAAATAGCACTGGTGTTATCACACAAAATAGGTGTGCATCCTAGATTGATGTGATAATCGGCAAGTTGGTGCTTTATCCATAAGACTTGGGCTGCACAATTCCCTGCTGCAACATATTCTACTTCAGCAGTGGAAAGAGCAACAGTGTGTTACTTTTTAGATGCCCAAGACACAAGACAACCGCCTAGGTATTGACAATACCCACCAGTGCTCTTTCTATCAATTCTGCACCCAGCATAATCTGCATCAGTGTAGGCTACAAGGTCGAGCTCACACTTAGCAGGAAACCATAGACCTAAGTCAGGGGTGCATGAGAGATACCTAAAAATCCTCTTCACTGCACTCATGTGAGATTCTCTAGGACTAGCCTGAAATCTAGCACATAAACATACTGAGAATTGAATATCAGGTCGAGATGCAGTAAGGTACAAAAGGGATCCGATCATACCTCTATAACGCTTGGTGTCAACAAATTTACCTTTTGGGTCACCATCAAGACTGGTTGAGGTGCCCATAGGTGCTGTTATTGCTTTGAGGTTTTCCATTTGATATTTCTTCAGCATGTCCCTTAAGTACTTGGACTGTGTGATGAAGCTTCCCTCCAATGTTTGATTGATCTGCAGACTGAGGAAAAACTTCAACTATCCCATAGAACTCATTTCAAATTCATCTGTCATTAATTTAGAAAATCCCTCACACATTTCAGATTTAGTTGACTCAAACACTATATCATCTATGTAAATCTGAACAATAAGAATGTCATTGTTACTGACCTTAGTGAATAGGGTCTGGTCAACTTCTCCTCTTGAAAAACCCTTACCTGTGAGGAAGGAGCTCAGCCTATCGTACCAGGCCCTGGGAGCTTGCTTCAGTCCATATAATGTCTTATCTAATTTGTAAACATAATCAGGAAAATCAAGACATTCAAAACCTAGAGGTTGTTTAACAAACACATCATCTTTTATCAACCCATTCAAAAAGACAGATTTTACATCCATCTGTAGCAATTTTATTCCTATGCTACATGCAAAAGCTAAAAGTATTCTAATAGCCAACCTAGCAACAGGTGCAAAAGATTCTTCAAAATCTGCCCCATATTCTTGGTTGTAACCCTGTGCTACTAGCCTAGCTTTATTTCTAACTACCTTACCTTGCTCATCTGTCTTATTCCTGAAAACCCATTTAGTGCCTATAACCGAGCCATGAGAGGGATTAAGAACTAGGTGCCATACCTTATTCCTTTCAAATTGGTTCAGCTCATCATGCATGGCATTTATCCAATGCACATCTTCTAAGGCACTATCTATATTTTTTGGTTCTATTTGAGAGACTAATGCAAAAGAATTCAACTCATTTTCAATCCTAAAGTATGATCTAGTCCTAAGGGGTTCATGCAGATTACCAATTATATTCTCTAACGGATGATCTTTAAGAACTCTAACATTGGTAGGCTGATTACATGGTTCTGCATTTTCCTCCCCCTGAGTTCTAGACCCACTAGTCTCACCATCTTCTGCAGGTTCAGGATTTGATTCTTCTTTACTCTCAAGGATATCACCATCAGCCTCGTCTCTGCAAAAACCAATTTCATATTTATTAGAATGTTCATCAAAGACAACATGAGGTGATTCCTCAACAGTTTTTGAGTTTAGGTTATAAATCCTATAGGCTCTGACACTTCGGAATATCCTAGAAAATTTTTAGGTTCACTTTTAGGTTCAAACTTATCAAGGTCTCTTTTAGAATTTATATGAATGAAACACCTACATCCAAAGACCCTGAAATGTGCTAGTGATTGTTTCTTACCTTTAAGTATCTCAGAAGGAGTCTTTTGTGTAGAAGGTCTTACCAGAGCTCTGTTAATTATATAACAAGATGTGCTCACAGCCTCGGCCCATAACTTCCTTGGCAGATTCCCTTCAACCAACATTGTCCTAGCCATTTCCACCAAGGTTCTATTTCTCCTTTCAACTACTCCATTCTGCTCTGGAGTTCTTGGAGATGAGAACCTGTGGTTGATTCCATTTTCCCTGCAGAAATCATCAAATTGTGAGTTTTCAAACTCACCTCCATGATCAGACAAAATGTTTAAAATTGAGTGCTCATTGGTCTGAGTTATTTTATGGTATAATTCCTGAAATTCCTTAAAAGCATCATTTTTATGTGTTAGGAAATATACCCAGGTAAATCTAGAGAAGTCATCTACTAAAATATAACCATATCTCTTACCAGATAAGCTGGCTGATCTAGATGGTCCAAACAAATCCATGTGAATCAGCTCAAATGGTTTAGAAGATAAGTTTTCAGTTCTAGACTTAAATGACTTTCTAGTTTGCTTGCATTGAGTACAGGCCTCACAAATTTTATAATTTGTTTTGAATAAAATTTCAGGGAGACCTTTTACCATACTGTGCTTTGTCAGTTTGTGCAACACATGATAGCTAGCATGACCTAACCTACGGTGCCACAGACAGGCTAAGTCATCCTTATTAACAGTTAAGCATAAATCTGTATGTGCTGCATCATCTAAATAAACCATGTAGATATTATTGACTCTCTTACCAGAAAATTTGACACATTCAGAATTTGGTTCAAATATGGTGCATGCAAGAGAATCAAAAACTACCTTATGACCTTTATCAGACAGCTAGCTGATGCTAAGCATATTGCAGGCAAGTCCTTCTACCAATAACACTTCATCAATGCAGCAAGAAGAACACTTACCTACTTTACCTGATCCAACTATTTTCCCTTTGGTATTACCTCCGAAGGTAACATGACATGCATCCTTCTTTACCAACATGTAAAATTTGTCTTTATCTCCGGTCATGTGCCTGGAGCAGCCACTATCAAGGTACCATCTGTTCTGGTTGGCTGCCAGGCATACCTGCAAGGAGAATCAAGCAGAAATGTTTGGAACCCAAAACTGTTTGGGCCCCATAAAAGCATTTATTTCATGCAGACTGGAAACTAAATGTTTTGGTATCTACATCTGATTTGGTTTCTTCATAGTGGATTTTTTGTCATTCGGTTCAGTCTGCCTTTTCTTGCCACTTTTAGTTTTTGGAAGTTATTTATGTACTGTGGCTTGGTTCTTCCTTTTAAAATCATTTTGAAACTTTCTTTGCCAGTGCTTAGCCCGATAGGCTTTGGGAGTAGTGGGTGCACCGAAGACCCTAGGTTGACTGAACATCGAATGGTAAAAGCCATAGGGGTTCTGACTTATGATGTTGTTGTGCATAGGTTGCACATAGGAGTTCCAAGGTTGAGGTTGATGCATCTGAGTAGTGTAAGGGTTCAAAAAATGATATTGCATTGGCCTCATATAGAAACTACCTTGACCTCTCTCATGAGAATTGTAGTGAGAAAAGTTATGACATGAAGAGTAGGTTGGAGTAGTGTTGAAGTAGCCTCGTCCTGAGGTACTTCTGCTCGGCCAAGAGTTCCTAGGGGACTTGTACCCAGAAGTAGTAGAAGTCGAAGCACTTGAATGATTGCCTAGACCTTTCTGTGGAGACTGGGTAGTTTTGGCCTTGGAGTTTCCTTGAGTTCTAGCATTAGAAAATTGACCCCTAGCCTGTCCCTTGAATTTAGGTGTGGGAGTATGTGAGCATGATCCCCTAGACACCTCTATCTTCCCTTTGCCCTTGTCCTTGGCACTGTGCTTAGTTTTCTCAATGTTTTTCATTGTGCTCTTATTTTGACCTTCTCCAGAAGTCATGTTTATCAGGGGTTGAAATGTAATGTCCCGGATATTTTTCGGATATTTTTTGGATTTTTTAGTGGGTCTCGGAGTGTATTTTGTGCTTTACACGTGTTTTTCCCTGATGTGTCTTCGGAACTCTGTGCAGGGCAAACCGTGCCGTTCTCCAACTCTGGGGCGATACCACTGCGTTGTGTTCCTTCCGAGGATCGCGGAGGTAATTTTTCGTAATTTTTTAAATTTCTATAATTTTTAGATTTTTCTATATATACTAACCATTTTTCTCTCTCCCCCTCTCATTCTCTCTTTCTCACTCTCTCTCATCTCTTTCTCTCCCCCTCTCCCCGGGCGGCCGACGGTGGCGAAGGAGGGCGAGGCGGCGATGGCGGGAGGCGAGGAACGGGGAACGGGTCGAGGATCGAGGGCCGGTGGTGCGTGGAAGCTCGGCCGCGGGTTCGTGGAACAGCGAGGGTTTCACGGCGTTTTCTTCGTGGATCGGCGTCCACGGCGCGTCGTTTCTTCGGTGGAGGTAGGGAGATGGATCCCCAGCTCGTGCATTCCCTTTCCCGCAAGTTTTGTAGGTCGTGGTGAGCCGAGCGGGCGTATTTAGAGATTTTGAGAAAAATCCATGTTTTAGGGAGTGAGCCGGATCTCTCGTTTCGTTGTGTTTTTGGCCGATCCGAGGCCTTAGATGCATGCTAGGGGCTGTTTGGGGGCTTCCCCCTTGTTTTCCCCCTCTCCCGTGGAGGTATGGGGGTGTGGTGAAATTTTTGGGTGTAGTTCGTCGTTTTGCAGTCTGGACGCTGTGGCGGTCATTCCAGTGACCGCCACAGTGTGTAACGCGCCAAGGCAGGTGCGTTACGTTCCCTTTATTTTGGGTGTTGGTGTTCGTGGGCCTGACGACCCCACGATAGACCGCCACAGGGCTTTGACGCCCTCATGCTAGACCGTTACGGTGGTTCCGACCATGGTGTATGACCGTTGGGGGTCATGGACACCTAACGCACCCAGAGTGGGGCGTCAGGGTAGTGTGACGCCCCTGGGCAGGAGCATTAGAGCTAACGCATCCACCCTTCACCCTTGCGTGCTTGGGTAGGTTCGTTAGAGAGCGTGACGCACCGAGCGGTATACGTCACGGCTTGTGTAGCTCCATGGCCTAATGCACCGGAGTCGGTCCGTTAGGTGACGTAACGCCCCTAGAGGAGCGCATTATGTTCAGTTTTCACTCGTGCCCTGACGCACCTGTTTAGGTCCGTCAGGTTCTGTGACGCACCAGCGTGGGTGCGTTACAGTTCGTTTCGCACCGAGAGTCTGACGCTCCTGAGTTGGACATTCAGGGTGTTGTGATGGCCTACCTTTGGACCGTTACAGTCTGTGACGGCCCAAAGATAGACCGCCAAGCACTGTGTTATGCCGAAGTGGCTCTTCGTGCTTGCCGTGATCGTTTCGCATCGTGTGGATCCCTGGTCGACCCGGTTGAGACCCAGCTGTCGACTTGCGATCTTGTGAATGCCCCAGACACTCGTGGGATTTCTATGTCCGTGTTTTGTAAGTGTCGGGAGGACCGTGCTACCTCATTTAGCATGCCCGTGGGTTTGAGAGTCCAGGTGACTCCACGTGTTTCAGGCATTTATGTTACGCTTAATCGAGTCACCGTGTATCAGTGTGTGTGCGGTGGGGTCTCCCCCGCATGTCGTGAGTTTTCCTGGAAGATGATTCCCGAGTGGGCCGTGTGTTTGGCCTTGGACTGTGAGTCTAGTTATCGGCGTGGCGGCTTGTGCGCTGCCCTGGGAATCGTGCTTCTGTGCTTTTCGCGTGGGCCATGTGTGAGGCCTTGGACTGCGAGTCCAGTTGCCCAGCCTGGGGCTGGAGGGTTCCCTCTTTTCCCTGAGAGTGGGATTCGGTTTGGCGGCCTGTGAGCTGCCTTGGGAACCGTACTTCTGCATTTCTGTGTGGACTGTGAGTCCCGTTTCTCCTCCGACTGTGGCCACCGTGCGATGGTGCTGGTACGTGGGACGGTCCCCGTACTTCGTCGGGTTCGGACGTGGTTTTCCATTGACTTGAGAGTCTACTCCTTCAGTGACCCTCCACTAGTCGTAGCATTCCTGCACATGAGTGGACCCACCAGGGAGTGGTGAAGAGGCTACCATGAGGACGGTTTTTAGACTGGTTTCCGTCGGGCCCCTCGTCGGTAGCCAGAGTCTGGCTCCAGGGGAAAACCAGTTAGACGCCAGACCTAGGACGCATGGTCTGTGTGTGCACACGTGGTTGGGGACAGTGGACACATGCTGACGAGCGTGACCCCAGCTAGTCACTTGCTTTGTGGTTACTTGTACGGTGTCCGTGCCTTTGGTAGGCACTACCACGTCAGGCAGTTCACCTGCGGTGCGGTGTAAGTCGTCAGGGGACGCTACCGACTGTGCTTCTTGTGGGAGGTCGAGAGTGACAGACTGTCAGTCAGTCTCTGTGACTTCGACCTTCGGGTTTTTGGTCGTGTTGACCGTTGAGTTCCGGGTGTTTTGCCGTGCCGCGTGTGTCGGTTCTTGTGCCGTTTGATGGGTGCTAGTAGCATTACCGAGGTTGCGTATTGTTGTGCGGTACCCGCGACCAGATGTCAGGGCTGCACTTTGGACAGCGTGTCCAGGTTGGCCGTGTCTTGGGAGACAGGTCTCTACGGCGGGGTTACCATGAGTTTTTACTTCGGTAAGTGGTGCTAGTATGGTCCGGTTCCCTACTGCGAGATCGGGACTTCTCTTTCTGATTGACCGGTACAGTAGGAGTAGTTGTAGTGCCATGTTTTGACCGGCCACTGGGTTTACTGTTCCTACTGTTACTGTTGCTCTCATAGTTACAGCTTTCTGTGCCGCCGTTGTTCTCAGTTGGGGTTCCGCGGGATCCCTACTGGGCCAGTGACAGGAGGCTCACCCCTACTTTTCAGGTGTGGCAGTTCTTCCTCGAGGTTCGAGGGTGCTGTTCGGAGGTTCTCAGTTGCCAGCTCGCCGGGCCGAGTGTTCACTCGGCATGTAGTACATTTTTACTGCTTTAGACTATACTTTCTGTTGGACTTGACTCTGTTGTTGCTGTAGTTATTTATTTATTTCTGTTAATTATTGATTTGTCCTGCTTTATTTCCTATTTCTTTGTACCTCCACACTCCTTTTAGCCCTTCCAAGCCCTCCCGGCTCGTGGGTGGCGGTTCGAGTCTCGGGTTATCGGGCCTTCCCGGCAATTGGATTCTCGGGTCGTTACAGCTGGTATCAGAGCGGTGGTTGTGGATGTACATAGGAATTCGAGATATTACAGCGATCAGAGTCCATAAGGTCCAGTACAGTCGGCAGCTGGCATAGGGTTTTGTGTTTGTTTTCCGCCTTGTTTCTCGCTTGAGAGCTTGAGTGCGCTGCGCGGCGCTGAGAAGGTGGTTGTTGTTCGCGGCTTTCGTGCCGACGTGGGGTCTAAGGATCGAGGTCGAGAGCCTTCTCCCTCATCGGTGGTGGCCCTGGTTGTGCTGCATTGGGCAGAGGTTACTGGAAGGCGTGAACTTGTGGTGCTGCGTCCGAGGAATCTGCAGCGTGGTCAGGTGGCTGGATAGGATTGTTCGTGGTTAAGTGGCCGTGAGCATGCTCTGAGGGAGCTGCTGTCGATTTTGGCCACTCCGGCTTGAGGTTTGTCCAGCCCCTGAGGTGTTCAGGTCGTAGTTCAAGGTGCCAGAGCGGGTGTTCTGATCGAGAAGTGTGCTCGGGTGAGCGGAGGATCTTCTCGGTGAGCTGCTGTCTCGTCGAGCCTGGTGTTCTTGTCGTGCTCTGTGGCGTCAGAAATGACGTGTCGGTCCCGATTGTTCTTACGGATTTCGAGGCAGGATTGGGCTGTGGTGTCCCAATAAGTCTTGCTCCTGCGCTCTTGCGTGCGAATGGGTGGTGTTCGCCTTGGATTTGAGTTGAGATATGAAGGTTCCACGGTGAGTTTCGGAACTCGAGGATGAGCGTTGACGGTCGTCGGTTATGGCTCGTGTTGCGGCTCTTGGCGTGGTGTGCTGTAGTTCAAGGAATCACAGCAGTGGTGCATCGGTAGATGCTGTGATTGTGGTTCGACGTGACACTTGTTGAGTGTGTCAGAGGTGCTGACCTGATGGAAGCGATGGTTTTTCTCGATGTTGGAAGGTGTTGTTCCCAGCATGCGCGAGGTTCGAGATCAGGTCGGGCGTGGAGTTCTTCCGTTGGTCAGAGGTGCGATTGGGTTCTCCTTTGGTTGGAGAGATTGCATTTGGCCAAGGTTTGTCATCTTGCATTATGTGTCCGGATTGGTTGGCCTCTGTGTGCCATGAAGTCCGTGCGAGACGTGCTCCTTGTCTTGGCCAGGTGGTTGCCTGTGAGAAGTTGTGCTCGTTCCCTTGTCATGTGAGGGTGTGCTGGCGATGTTCCCGAAGGACGAGTGCTGGTTGGGCGGTGTTCGTATTCTTGACTGTGCGCGCGTGGATCAGAGTGCGCAGCGGAAGCATGGTGGGCTCATAACCCACTGGTTCAGGATTGTAGCGTTGGTTCCTACGGGCAGATTCTTGAGTTGCGTTGAGCATTGGAGGATTGGTTCCTCTGTGTGAAACGTGTTGTTGCCGTGCCGTTGCTCGAGATATCGGGGTTCTTGGCACTGGCAGGATGGAGTGTTGGGGAACGTGTTGGCTAGTGCGCCGCATGAGTACCCTGTTCATGCGATGGAAGTTGTGTCAGGCATCGGTGTTAGACCTGGATGGGGTTGTTGAGGATGTCGCCTGACGGAGGTTGAGGGATGTGATGAGACAAGACGGAAGAGTGACGCTTGTGGGCGGAGGCCTTTTAGTGAGGTTGGCGTCGGATTGGTGATCCTTGATGGGACGTTGGTGTCGCAATGGTTATCCCTGGTTTGCTGACCAACACGGGATGGTTCCCCTTGTCTCAGATTCATCTACCCTCTTAAGGTTTAGCTCGTAAGTCATAAGAGAGCCAATGAGCTCATCAACGGTCGTGGTAGCAAGGTTCCTTGACTCCTCTACAACGGTGGCCTTGGTATGCCAAATAGGTGTCAGAGACCTCAAGATTTTCCTAACCAGCTCGTACTCAGTGTATACTTTACCCAAGTTTCTCAAGCCATTAGTGAGCACCAGCAGACGGGCATACATTTCAGATACTGACTCATCAGGCTTCATTCTGAATGCTTCATACTCGGAGACCAACATGTTGGCCCTGGTTTCCCTAACCCGTGTAGTCCCTTCATAGATGACCTTCAGCTTATCCCACATCTCCTTGGCTGTGCTACAAGAGGAAATTCTGGAAAACTTAGTGGGATGAAGTGCACATTGTATGGCATTAATGGCTGCCCAATTCAAGGTGGACCTACGAATGTGCTTCTTAGTCCAGAACGTTTCATCTGGGGGTAAATCGAAAGGACCAATACTGACTACGTTCCAAATCTCATAGTCCTTAGCCCGAAGGAATACCTCCATGCGATTCTTCTAGTAAGAGTAATTAGACCCATCGAAGAAAGGGGACTTACTAGTGGATTGACCCTCAGCAGTTATGTAACGACCAGAGAATCGGATTACCAGGAAGGCCCGATAACCCGAGACTCGCACCGTCACCCACGAGTCTGAAAACTCAGAAGGGTCAAAAGGATGGTGTGGAGACTACACAAGTATCACAAATAATTACAGAAATTAAACAATTTATATATTTAAGTAGGAAAATAAATTAACATTTTACATGATACATGGTCCACAAGATAACAATAAAATCACAACAGTAGTAGTCCACAACTAGTACAGAGACAAGAAAGAAAAGTACAGCTACACGGGACATACCCCGGCTCTGACCTCTGGCACTAACGCTGGACACCTGAACCACGCTAAGCCTCAGATGCACTCCCCTGAAGCCGCGCCTCGCCTGAAACACGGTGAAAACACCCAAGGAATGAGTCTCGGAATAAGACTCAGTAGGGATTACTCGAACCCTACCTCGCAAAACGGAAAACCACTATGCTAGCGGCTAAGCGAGTACCTCGAAAGAGAATGCCCTGCAACTACAACACCGATCTCGCGGCACGAAAACTGACACACGCGCTATGGCGAGACAACCGGAACTCATCGGTCAACCCGACAAAAGCCCAAAGGTCGAAGTCACAAAGACTGACTGATAGTCTATCACTCCCAACTCGACATGAGTACCTCTCACTAGAAGCAAGGCCGAATGCATCCACTGACGTCTTAGTCCGCGCCTCAGGTGTCTCCCTCCGGCCCAGCAGGAACTGAGACACCGTACAAGTAACCACAAACAAGTGATTAGTTGGGGTCACGCCCGTCAGCGTGGGTCCAACCGCCCCCAACCACGTGTGCATACACAGACCATGCGTCCCTGGTCTGGCCCTCTGACCGGTTTTCCCCTCAGTAGGACTCTGGCTGGTAGACGCGGGGCCCGACGAAAACTAGTCCAAAAACCGTCCTCTGGGAAGCCTCTCCACCACTCTCTGGTGGGACCACTAAACGTGTAAGCAGGCTATGACTAGTGGAGGGTCACTAAAGGAGTAGACTCTCAAGTCAACGAAAAATAACGTCCGCATCCGACGACGTACGGGGACCATCCCACGTACCAGCACTGTCGCACGGCGACCACGGTCGGAAAAGAAACGGGACTGCGGACCACCCGGTGCAACCCTGAGCCTAGCGGTCTACTCTAGATGCGCCACAGGCTCTGATGGTCTAAGGCTGGACCGTCACAGCCATCTGACGGCCTAACATAGGCGCGTCAGACACTCGGTGCAAAACTACGTGCGACACGCCTACCCTGGTGCGTCACAGTCTGTGACGCGCCAACCCTGGTGCATTACATGACAAGAAGAAACCAACTGTGACGCGTGCCACTCGGTGCGTCACAATCTGTAACAGACCAACTCTGGTGCATTACAGAGTGAGGATGCGTCAGCTCTGACGCACCCACATAGGGGCGTTACAAGGCTGTGACGCGCCAGTACTAGGGCGTCACACGCCAACGGTCAAAAACCAACGGTCGTGCCAACGGTCGGATCGTCGCCTGACGATCCTCCCTAGGCGCTTCACAGCGTCATGGCGGTCTATCGTGGGACCGTCATAGCCCACAGACCCCCAATTGGCTAAAATAGGTCTGTGACGCACCCACCCATGCGCACCACATGGTGTGATGGTCACTGGAAGGACCGTCACATCGACCTGGCGACAAAATGGCGTGAAACGCCCAAAAACATCAACCACGCCCACATGCCTCCATAGGAGAGGGGGAAAACAAGGGGAAAGACCCGTGGGGACCCCTAGCATGCTTCTAACCCATCAAAACACCGAATCATGGCCTAAAATCATAGATCGGGTGAACTCTCCCAAAATCATGATTTTGCCCTAACCCGCTAAAAAATGCCCCTCTCGGCTCCCATTCGGCCTACAAATCGCGGGGGATGACGGGATGAGCATAGGGATTCGTCCCCCCACCTCAATGGAGTGAAAGCTCCGCCGAATCGTTGCCGAAATCAAGGAAGACGATTTTAGACCCTCGTCCCTTCACGATTCCCCACAAGCTTTACGCCGCCACGGTCGCCTCGCCGTCACCCACGTCGCCCCGTGCCGTCTGCAGCCGGAGGGGACGCCTCCGCGGTCGAATGGGAGAGAGAGAGGGAGAGGGGGCGGTTCACACGGTGGGGGAGGAAGGAAAGAGGAAGAAGAAGAAGAAGAAGAAGAAGAAGGGTGGGGGAGAAAGAGAAAAGGAGTGATATTTATAGAAAATCTGAAAATTCTAGAAAATACCAATAAATTAAAAATTACATTTTCGCGATCCTCAGAACGCACCGATCGTAATGGTACCACTCTTGCCTAGGTGAACGACCCGGTTCACCCACAACGAGGTTCCGAAGGAATTACCGAAACACACATCGGAAATCGAAAAACACGCGCGGAAAAGTCGCGGACGCACTCCGAGCCTCCGAAATAACTCCGGATCGCGCCGACCTGAACACGAAAGATGTCCGAAACGAAATTTTAGACACAACAAAACTAGACACTCTGAGAAAGTAGATCCGGGACTCACGAAGAAGGATCCAAAAGGTCCGGGATATTACAAGTTAACCCTCTAACATCCATTCTAAGCTCTCTGGGATGTAAGGCCCAAAGGGAGAAGTTGGCTCTGATACCAAGTGAATGGTGTGATGAACGGATCTAGAGGGGGGGGGGTGAATAGATCCAACCCCAAATAAAAGGCAACACATGTAGTTAAAAATAAAACAGTGCGGAAGAGACTGAATTTCTATGACTCACCCACAGATTCAGAAGAAGGATGATCCAAGAGCACGTGAAACCAACCAGCAGTAGATACTAGATTAAGAACGCAAGATGAAACCAATCAGAAGATAACAGCAGATGAACGATTAACAAATCAAACCATGCTAAACCATTTAGGCGAGCCTAAGCATTCATCTACCGAGGAGAAGACGCACAAGCAATCACACATGAGACAAATGATTTTAAGGTGGTTCAATCTCTGTCCAGAGATCTACGTCCACCCCTTACTCAACTGAGTAAGGCTTACTGCTGCCACACAGCTTGAATACCGCTGATCCACAGCTTTGGGGGTGAAAATCCCTACAACCGCTGAGCCTCACAGCTTGCTGTCCGAGGAACACCCTCGCCCGCTGAGCAATACAACTTAGCTCTGCTGATTCACAGCTTCTAAAGGTTTCAAAAAGAAAAAATTGAAGAAACGTAAAACACCGATGAAAGAAAATAATGTAACTCTTAAGATAGAGCAAGATGACCCTGGATTTGATCCAGAGGTCAGAAAGAGACTGCAGCTCACACTTCTTCTTCTTCTCACTCTCTTTCTTGCTCTCTCTCTCCTCTTCTCCTTCTGGGCTCTCCTCTTCTTTTCTTCTCTCGTGCTTCTCTTCTCTTCTTCTGCTCTGGCGACACTCCTTTTTCTTCTCTCAGTTCTTTTCAACACCAGCCACTAGCCGCTTTCTTCGAAGGGTAGTGTAGCTTTCTATAGGAACAGAGGCTTCGTATGGATCAAGTAATAGAACCATACTGAAATTCTATTGGTCCACGTGTTAGGGAATAGAATGTTCTTCTGAACCTTATCCTTGGATCACGTGCCAATGATTAAGTCCGTTATCCCCCATGCGCTCATACTTCAGGCGTGAAGTGAGGAAGACCACGTGCATTGCAGATGCTCGATCATGTGCTACTCTGCAAGACATAGGTGTCAGAGTGAAAACATGCACAACATATAAGACACTGCACAGACCTTTCATATAAACGCACAAGGCAAAAATCAGACGTGCACTGACCCTATTGAGCTATAAATAAAAGCATGCTCGGACCTTGGGTAGTACACAACAGCACATGCACCGACCTTGTTCGCAGACAATAGAAGAGTGCACCGACGTTGCAGTGATATGCATCGACTTCAGTAGAGCAGGATAGAAAAAGTTGCACGGACTTCAGTCATGCATGATGAAAGCTATGCACAGACCCTATATGTGCGGTACAAGGACTTGCACCGACCTTATATTCCTTAAGCAAAGCAATGAGACGCAGATGGGGTCACAGTCGTGCATGAGACGCTAACAGAGACGCAAGATGAAAATAGCACCGACCTGTGTGAGCCTTAGATGTAGCATGAGACGCAGACGTAGACGCACTGACTTTATACAGTCACAACGCTGAGACGCAAATGTAGACGCACTGTGAGACGCTAAGACTATAAAATAGCACCGACTACATGAGAGCCAACGCTTGAAATAGCACCGACCTGCCATGCGTTAGACGTAGCATGAGACGGATATGCACGGACCTCTACAAAGATTGCACCGAGGTTGTGTGTGTATAAAGAAGACTTTGCATGAATGTTGCATGGACTCTGCTAAGCACAGCATGCCTGAACACAAACATGCACCGACTTGGTCTTGCAGCAAAAGCTGCACTGACCCTTAGGCGTGCGTGCTACAACCAACTATGCACCGACCTAACATGCTGACATACGAACATGCAATGACCTTGCATATAGACAAGGCGAAAACATGCATCAACCTGCATGCCCAAAACTTGCACCGACTTGGTATACTGACCATCGAACAATGCACGGACTTCATATGCATTAAGCTAGATGTGCACAGACCGTGGATGTGCCTTAGACAAAAGCATGCACTGACTAGGATGAGCAAGCTACAGGAGCTTGCATCAACTTCAATAGCGTAGCTACAGAGATATGCACAGACTTCACAGCCCTACATTGCACCGACTTTGCGAATGCTTTAGCCATATACATGCATGCATCGACCTGTATGCAAAGGACTGCATATGACTAACAACCTAAGAGAAAAGTGTGCACACAACCTGTTCGAAGAAATGACTGTGTAATGACCAAAAAGGAAACTGGAAGAGATTCTGACCTATAAAAAGTTGATGAAGCCAAAGGTTAACGATCGGTCAAATCACTACTGCCAATGGTCAAACAACTATTGCCAATGATCAAATTATTATTACCAATCATTAAAATAAGATAAAAATAGTGCCAATTCAGAGTAGACATAACATCCCTAATTATATCGTCGAGTGGTGTATCAATTTTATTCTTTATAAATTTTTTTTGGTGTGCGATATTGACGTGAGTCTCGCGTGTCAAGTAAAAAAACTCTGTAAATAGTGTAATTTTTCTTTTAAAAAATAATACACCTCCGTTGTAATTACGTGGTGGTGTAATAATCGTTCCTCGTCGTGCCATTTCGTTCCTCGCATAACGATCCCTGCGACTGACCGTTTCTTCCCGTTCCCCGTGCTGGTGGTGAACGTGCGCCCGCGCGCGTCGCCTACGGTGGCGTGGGAGTCCACACTGACGGTAGCACGACGCGGACCAGGCGGTGTCGGTGACCCCTCCCCCCTCCTCGCCGCAGCAGCGACCAGGGGCCATCTTCACCGCGCTTCCGGAATCCCAGTGTTTCTGGAACCTTCCCGGGAGAGGAGAGAGGTAGAGACGCGGACCAGGCGGTGTCGGTGACCCCTCCCCCCTTCTCGCCGCAGCAGTGACCTCACCGCGCTTCCCGAATCCCAGTGTTTCTGGAGTCTTCCTGGGAGAGGAGAGAGGTAGAGAGATTCCAGTTCGAGTTCGAGGTCCTCGTCGTTCTCAGTCGCGCGCCCCAATCTGTGCAGAGCTCCATCTTCTCGTGCTCCTGGGGGAAGAGCACGGCGAGGTGGGCAGCAGATTTTCTCTTTCTTTGCTTGTTTCGTCTCTATGATCTTAGCAAACCCTAGACGTACTTTCCTTCTCTGTGTCCATCTTCCGGTGATTTTTCGTTTCCAGTTTGTGTTTTCTTGGGGGCCTCTGCTCTGGTCAACTGCGTCGCGTTCGTCGCTAATCATGTGTTTATAGTTTGAGAATTTTGTTCTTCCCTCTTTGAGAAATCGGGATTCGTCTTGTCTGCGCGAGGCTGCCGGCCCAGGTTGTAGAAATTGCTGAATTTGCGATTGGGCTTTTTCTTTTTTCTCTTCTTTGATGATTTGTAGATCGATATTTCCCTTATTCCCCTCGTCCGAAAAAGATGGAGATCGATGAGATTTTGTGCGACTTCCAAGCTGTGGCGCTTCCGACAAAGAGTGCGATCTACGTGTGGGGTTATAACCAGTGCGGGCAGACGGCCAGGGAGGGCAACGGGGGCGCGTTAAGGATCCCGAAGCGGCTTCCGAAGAAGCTCTTTAAGTGCTCCCGGGGGGAGAAGCTGCGGTGGCTGGATATTGCTTGTGGACGCGAGCATACTGCTGCAGTCGCATCCGATGGCACACTGTTTACATGGGGTTGGTCTCTTTTTCCATTGCATTCTTGTTGATGAGGAACGAGCCAGTTTTCTGGATGGCGGCGGTTCATACTTCATAATCTTAATGCTGGACCATGCTTTCAGCTTGTCAACTACTAAGCAGTCTGGATCTTTTTGTAACCCGTTGGATTAGCAAAAATGAAAGTTTCAGATCCTTTCCAACTTCTTTCTGTATGCTGCTAAATGGCTTATTTTCTTGGACTATAAACAATTTTTGGCTAAGCAGTGTTGGGTTTCCTAATGTCATAGCCTTATCTTGATCAAAGACTGGTAGGGTAGTCTTTAAAGGGAGGTGACTGTATTTCAGTTCAGTGGATATGCTTGGCTTCTCGGACAGGGGTGACAGTTGTTCACTACCTTGGGCCTCCTTTTGATATCAAGAAGGACAAGCTTGATGAGAACGGGCATAACTCATTCTAGGGTGGCTAATCTCATTCTCATTTTTGCACTGATTTTTGCACTAATTTAAGAGACAAGGAGGGATATGCAAAGGTGCTTAGGATATGGATGACTGCTGGGATTACAAATGAAATGGTTGTTTGATAGCATGTTTACTGACAAATTTAACCCTAGGTTGATGGAGGAGATAGGGTCTGTGATGTGAAGTTATTGATAAGGGCCTTTTGGTCTTTCTACTAATAAAGTTAATGAAGAAATTGGGATAAATTATCCCAAAATGGAATGACTTATCGCTGGATTTACCCAAAAAATATTCAGAAAACAGTGTTAAAATGAAAACAAAGGGGTTGAGATGACTTACTCCCATCATTTTTTCTTGGATATATGAAACAAGCAATATGCATAACTCATCCCTATTCCTCATTTGTCCTAATACCAAAGCAAGTCTGCAATTATCGCATTCAAGGGTCAACATCTAATTGTAATTTTCCAGGTGCTACTCTCCAGCTATCTCAATAATCTTATGAATGTACATTCCTTGCACATTGTGATAGGCTATCTAAAAGGAAAATTTCTAGATTTCTTAACAACTGAACCAGAGGAAAAGTATGTTTTAACTTATCAGTTATTCTCACTTTACACCTACATGATGTCATTCTCACTTTACACGTACATGATTTACTTATTATATACTTGGAGAATAATACTTAGATATGCACACTTTTGACATTGTATATAATTATTCATCTTATCAGGCAGGCCAAATAACTCTTTTCTTTTTTTTTCACTTATTATATATGTATGAATAAGTTACTTTTCTTTGCATAAAATAGAAATTCCCTGTTATGAATACAATTGGCAGGGACTAGGAGGTGTTGCCCATTCAGTGATATAATGCTATTGTTCCAGAGAAAAAATAGTGATTAGAAAATGTTAATGAGAAAGTGTAAGAAAATTGTTATATCAAATTCAGGTGACGACTATTACTTCAGTTGAGTAAACTACTTCTAGATATTTAAGACATCACACCAAATACTGGCCAATTCAATTGACAGCCGTGCTTCAAGGATGGTAGTATCGGTTTCGGTACCGGTTTCGGCCGGTACCGAAACCGATACGTTTCGGTTTCGGTTTCGGCCGAAACCGGTTCAAAACAGTCAGAAAAGGCAAAAAATGTATTGAGCAGGTCCGGTTTCGGCCGAAACCAGACGGTTTCGGTCCGGTTTCGGTCGGTTTCGGTCCGGTTTCGGTATCGGACTTGCTACAGTGACTTGGTGCGTTTCGGTTTCGGTATCGGCCGAAACCGATATGTTTCGGCCGAAACGTATCGGTTTCGGCCGATACTGCCATCCATTTCGGCCGATACTGCCATCCATGCCGTGCTTGCGGCAGCGTCCAATTGGAAGCACTCTTTTGTGCTTCTGGCCCAGTTATTTTGAGGGAAGGATGGCCTTGGAAGCCATTTATGCAGTTTTGGGGCTGTTTTTGGCTTCCAACCAAAAGCTCCAAATTTTAGCTTCCTACACGGGGGTCAAAATGGGGTTGTTAGGGAAGGTTTGACTTTTGTAACCAACCAAAACTAGTTGTAACCACTCTCAGCTTCTATTTTTGTTGAAAATAGAAGGCAAAAGTGGCTTCCAACTAGGGTATAATTCACATTATACTATGTCCTGCATGTTATATTAAGCATCGTATGCCTCTAGAAGTTATTTTGAGAGGCATGAGGTTTCAGTTTAACAAAACATCTTCCTTTTTATAGCCTCAAGGCATTTTTTATAAAATATCCCTAGGTGTGAAGTGGGGACCATGGGAGAAAACCTCTGTTGCTCCAACTTTTTTGAGTGAAGGTGGGACATACCACCAATTTTATCAGTAAAGAGATGTGATACATTCCAAGGAAGACAATTGTGAGATACCTCCACAGGTGGACAAGACAGAAATGAACAGATCAGTTTCAAAGACCGGTGGGGGAACAATGCCCACAATAATATGACAAACCAATAATGCGACCTACGCTAACTGACCAAGACACAATTTAGATCTCATACAACCACATAGAGCGCAATAAGACATGAGATGAATCCCCAAGAAAGGCTACCCAACCTCGGCCACTCCTTGCTAGGCAATGTAAATGAGCTTAGCTCTTCAAAGGGCTGCCAATGTGGCCAGATCATAGGTTCACATATTGAGCAAGGGCAGGGATTGTACCTTTCCCTTCCATTATCGGGTAACTTTCTCCTTTTCATTTATTTTCAGGAAAATCTGCCCCATGTAAGAAAGAGAGAACTTTTATTGTGCATATGATTATATAATAGACAGTAGTAAGGAAGAATTGTAGTAGCTTGATGGACATGGTTCTAATTGATGGACATAACATTTCGAAGAGTAGTAGCTTTCGATACTTAGAGTCTATCGTACAAGAGAATGGGGAGATTTATGACGACGTTACACATAGGATTAAGGCAGGCTGGTTAAGATGGAGAAGCACATCAGGAGTCCTCTGCGATCGTTGTATGCCTGTGAAACTCAAAGGGAGGTTTTATAGAACGGCTGTGAGACCTGCTTTGTTATATGGTACCGAGTGTTGGGCAGTACGAAAGGAACACATTCACAAAATGTGTGTAGCAGAGATGAGGATGTTGAGATGGATGTGTGGCAAGACTAAGAAAGACAAGATTAGGAATGAGCGCATCCGTAAGGACTTAGGGATAGTCCCAATTGATAGTAAAACGAGAGAAAATAGACTCAGGTGGTTTGGTCATGTGTTTCGTCGCCCTAACTCAGCGCTAGTTAAAAGATGTGACCGAATCTTAGTGGATGCTAGTAAAAGAGCTCGGGGAAGGCCTAAAATAAGATGGTGCGATGTTATTAGGAAGGACATTAGTTTCTTGGGTTTAAATATGAATATATCACTTGATAGAAATCTTTGGTGGAACAAGATTCATGTAGCCGACCCCAAATAATTGGGATAAGGCTCTGATGATGATGATGATGAGTAAGGAAGAACTGTTCATCAGTGATGTTTTCTTATTGTTGTGACAAAATACTTAATTATATGTGGCACACCTTATTAACTTTCTAATTACACACAAATAGATATATGAAATTCAAGTTAAGATGATGCAGTTCTAGTTGATTGCATTAACATGCTTCTAAGTATATGGTGCATGGCATCCACCTTCCTAAGAATATGTAACATCACAACAATGCTGTCTGTATATAGGGCACGGAACTAATTTTTGGTGAGTTCAATTAGACAAGTAACAAGGAAGAACTTCAAAAATATGACCACCTATTTTGAAATCAATTTATAGTAGAATGAAGAAAACTTTTACTTTGCAATTATGTCTCTTTTTCAACAAAAACTCACACCAAAGTTTAATCCAAAGAAGCATTCCATTGAAATCAAATTATACTATGTTCTTTATGTTAATTAACGTGCTATATGCCTCTATTAGAAATTATGGTGAGAGGCATGGGTCCTAAGCGTAATAAAAGGATCCTCTTGTTGGAGCATCAAAGAATTCTCTCCTAAAAATATCTTGGGGTATGAGGCGAAGATTGTAATAGCCCCACATCTGCAAGGAATCAGAAATTCAGGGACTTGTAGAGGAAGGTCTTCTAGCAGGACTGCAATCTGTTATATCTTAAGTCTTCTAGTAGATTGCACAAATCTATATCAATATGATAACACACATCCTCACATTGATGGAAGCAATAAGACAAAAACTACTGTTTTTTTAATCCTAAATTATGTTGTCTTAGTTCCAGTCATGAGTACACTTAGTGGATCACCATCTATTGCATAAGTCAGTTGTCTTCCAAGTTTTGAACCTAGACCTCACAAAAGGAGGAGATGGTTTGTACTCTGATCATAAGGTGCTGATCCGTTGTCCCCTTTTCCTAATGAACAGATCATGTAGACCTGTCTTGCCAGTGAAGTGACATCCCTTATCTTTGCTAATTTTATAGAAAGTAAAGTGAGAGACCTCAGCATAAGCAAAAGCTAGTATGAAGTCATTACTCTCTAAATAATCCCTTGCCCTCAGAGGTTTCCATTGAAACATCTTTCCTTTCATCATTAATATCGTACTCCATGAATCTGTGTTCAATGTTCATATAATAATAATTCAGCATGTTACACGTGGATGCAACTGTGATTAAGTTCATAGTGAGTCATTAATCTTCTTCAACTCAATGCTTGTAAATTGGTCCAACAGTAAGCATGAAGTCACTTTACCATCATCTTTTTATTGAACACAGCATGCTTCCCTTTTTATCAACCTGAGATGCTATTGAAACAGTCACCTTGAATGTGATTTTTTTTTTGAAAGTGGATAGGGCCACAATTTTTTTTATAAAAAAAGATAAGAATTTACAAGTAAGGAGGGACTACTCCCAAAAACTCCCTAATACAAAAAAGGTGGCGGGATGTTCTCTGCCCCTGGAGCAAAGTAAAAAGGGAGAGATACAGCCTACCTCTCAACCAGAACTGACCCCCCCACCATACACAAAATAAAAGATCAAGACAAGACATTCATATGAGCTTTCTTGCAGAAAGTGCAGTAGCTAACAAGCAGCTCATCTCCTCTACATCCACTGCATTCCAAGCTGCCCTTATACCTTTCGAGGATCCCACATCTGGATATGAAACTCCCCTATACAGCCTCAGACCCCTTGTTTCTCTCATAACATTCTCCCCATCACTCCCCTGTTCACCCTCCTATGCCCTGTTTCTCTCATAACATGTTCTCCATCAATTTACATCTCCATACAACCTCCCTCGCCATCCTCCATATTTTCAGTGCTGCCCACCCCCCTCCCATTCCATATTAGTCAACCCCTTTTTCCTTCCCCTAAGCCTCTACTGGTTCCTTCCCTTTCTCTTCCCTCCCTACTTGCCCTCTTCTACTGGATCTTCCTGCCTTGGCATCCCTTGCCGTACCCATAAGCCATCTTCTCTGGATTTTGCAAAAGACTGATCTCACATCTTTGTCAACACCTTCAGTGGACAGTCCAATCTTTGTCAATACCTTGAATGTGAAATTATGATGAGAAAATACGATAGGTTCATCAGTTTCATGTATGATTTTCTTTTCTTTAATGTGAACCCTAATTCATTGCACGCATTCTTGTACTATAAGGTCCTGACAGAATCTGAGAACCATGAACGAATCATGAACCCATGCATATATTTATGCTGAACAATAGGTTTGTCATTTTCATGAGAAATCTTAGATTCAACTTAATGGTTTATTCCATCTTGTATATTTTAGAAATCAGTGTGTATTTTAATCAAAACCAGAACTTCTTGCACTAGCTTTATGAAAGAAAACATGCTACATGTCTTAGCTCCACATGCTTAATTCAGAAAAGCATATGGAGAGAACCTCCCTTGCATGTTCATTATTTCCCAACCCCAAACCTTCAAATAGATCCAAAAAGATAAGGGGAAAGAATAGAGTGTATCACTCTACATTTTGCAACTTCATTGTTTTCCAACCCCAAACGTTCAAATAGATTCAAAAAATAAGGGGAAAGGATTGAGTGTATCATTCTACATTTTGCACGTTCATTATTTTCCAACCCCAAACCTTCAAATAGATCCAAAAAGATAAGGGGAAAGAATAGAGTGTATCACTCTACATTTAAAGGGTATCTGGAAGCATCTTGGGATGTCTGAACCAGCAGGTAGAGGCAGTGGTGGAGTTCTTCCTCGCTATCTCCTGCATTGGACCGGCAGTGGAGAACACTCCTTTAACTCTCCTTGCTGCCTGCAGCTTGGGGAGCTTCCATTCCCCTGGTTCTGTTTCCCCTCTTTCTTTCCTTCTCCTCCTGCTCTTCCATTCCCCTTTCCTCTGTCAGCCAGCTGCAGGCTGGAAAGAGGGAGGGAGCAGGCCAGCTCCCTCCTTTTACTATGTGGTTTTTTCCCCCATTTTTCTTGGTGGTGGTTGGGGGGGGGGGTGAGGCAGTAAAATGTGTGTGTGTGTGTGTGTGAGAGAGAGAGAGAGAGAGAGCCCAACCCACTTAACGGCCCCACCAGGGGGGTCTGTTATGACTAGCCGAATAAGGGTTATAAACTGACCCAATAACAGCCCATACTTGGCTGGTTTTTTGGTCCAACAGTGACCAAATAAAGCTGACCCATGATTCTCAGTAGTACTTGGGAACAAGTTTCATTTGGTCTCTTCATGTTTCAATCATTATATTTTAAATCTTGAATTTACAGAGATTTGAAAATATTACTCTGATTTATACATGAGAGTCCTTACAATGACCCTGGAAGAAAAGTCCATTTGCACATTGTCAAGCAATTCAAACAGGTGTATCACGACCCAAGCAATTCGTGTGGCCACTGGCTGAGCAGTAGCAGTTTTATAACCATCCACAACCACTTCCCTGCCAAAAACAGAGAAAGGAAAAAGAAAAGACTGCTTGGATCAAATATGTGTTCCTTTTAAACATGTTGAAAACATGGCTAATTTCATGTTTTTTTTTCATGGCATTGTTGGACATGCAACCCCACCTTCTTCACTGTGCTTTTGCTTCAAAATACATATTTAGTGTATCATTTGCAAACCTTCCTTCTTATACATTTTAATGCAAGAGGAATTGTATTGAAAGGAAGTTTGTTTTTACAGCTGGTCAACTTCTATTTTGTGCTTAAAATATGTTGTTTCTGTTACAGTTGCATAACTTGAAGTTAAATGACAGTTTTTTATTTGCCAATTATAATAGGTTCAAATGATTTTGGTCAGTTAGGGGATGGAACTGAGGAGAGTAGGAAGCACCCCAGAAAGGTTAAGTTGTTGCAGAGTGAGTTTGTGAAGTCTGTAGCTTGTGGAGCACATTGCACAGCTGCTATTGCAGAACCTCGAGGGAATGATGGCATCATCTCTACGAGTAGGCTGTGGGTCTGGGGGCAAAACCAGGTTGATAATCTGAGACCTTTTGTTGATCTTGTTTCATTGTCAATTATTTGTTCAATTATTATATATTTTATTTTATTTCTGAAAGTCCCTAACTTTATTTCTTTCCTTTTCTTCAAGGGGTCAAATTTTCCCCGCCTATATTGTGGAGCCTTCACTCCTAATACGGTATGCTGCATCTCCTTTTTTCAGTTCTCTGGATATTTTTATGTATGAGGCTTGAAATGCATGTGGTAAATTGCATTTCTTAAACTATTTGTGAATAGAGGCTTTAAATGTATATGGATAATTGCATTCTTGAGCTTCTTGAATGGATAATTCTTTTCGTGAAGTGCCAAATCATAGTGATTGCTTCCTTACTAGTTTGTGAAAGGCTCATCTTTAGGCTTTCATGTTAAAGTGTCATCTTTGTTGTCTGATTATCGATTCTACATCCTTTTCAATGAACTGTGTCTTTGTGATAGCTAGAAGAATTCGGCATTTTGATTCTCACACTACTCAGGGTTAACGTATTTGTGTTCATTTTTTGCTTGAGCATACTGATGTTATGAGTAGGTCTTTTGTATTTGTTCTTTGAACAAGTATAGTTTCCCTGACATCCGGGCACAATTTGGATTCTTTGCTGCATCTCTGTGCCTTCATTATGACAATGAGAGAGGAGAAGAGAGAATATTGGCCAAAGTTTCTGATACAAGTGAAAAGTGGACCATGGAGACCTTTGTCAGGCAGGCCTTGGCAGGTTTTGTGCAAGGAAAAGATATACGGGTGCCATGTTTTCCTTTCTTTGGACTTTGGAAGACAACAAGATTTTCCTACCTTTCTCCAAAATTTGAGATGATGCAGAGTGGAACGTGTTACTGGTAGGGCAAAATCTTTTACTCTTTAAGGGCCACAACACTAAAATATTTGTCCATGTGCTACAAAGTGATTTGGATTCTACCAGGATATGGCAATCTTAACTTTCCTTTTCTATTGTTGGGGCCAATGGGAGTTTACATTGTGAAATTTCAATTGATTATGATCACTGAACTGTAGAATGACTCAGTGAGACAAATTAGTAGGGAGTACGGACATAATATTTTAATGGTCAATTTGTTTTTTTTGGGAAGTGGGTGGTACCACAGTTTATGAAAAAAGGGATATACGAGTATAGTCAGGAAATACCCAAAGGATCTCTATACAAAACACCACACAAAGATAGTCTGGGTCACTTTAACCCCTTAACAAAACAAAAAGGGTCCGTTTGATAAATGATGAGGTTAGGTTAAGGTGAATACCCCGTTAGTCTTAATCGGACTTGAACATCACATCCGAGCCTCTCAAGTGAATTGCGTATTCACCTAAAACAATATAAAAATGTCTGTTCGATCATGTATTTGTTTTGAAGTCACCAAAGACAGGGTAGAAAAGAACCAACGAATACGCCATCAAAATTGACAGGAGCCGACAAATACCCATCTTATTCGTTTACCAAATCAGCCCAAAGAGAAGAGTTGAGGGAATTCACATAACAAAGGAGTTTAGCTCATTTCCTTCTATCACACACAAAAGAGACAACCGACTCCATAGCTCTCGACTCTCTTCTAAAGATCCAATTGTTGTGTTCCCCTATAACGTCCGAAGGGTGGCATGGAGAATGAGCCACCACATAGTCCTGTCGCCTCTTAGTGCCCAACTTCTGCCCCAAAGCTCCATCAGTTGTTGCACCTGGCTATGCCAATCAAAGCCTGTATGAGCCCTCCTAGCAAGCTCTCCCCACACCCCCTGTGAGTAGGTGCAGCTTATAAACGTGATCCAGGGTCTCGACGTTCACTCCACAAAAGCAACAAGTGGATTGGATCCCCGGGAGGAACCGGCTCAGTCTGTCTTGAGTAGATAGTCTCCCATGCGAGATCTTCCAAGAGAGTAGCTTCACCTTCAGCGGGCTCTTTGGTCTCCAAACCTGAGAATAGAGATGTGAAACACCTCCATTTGAGATAATGGCGTAGGTTGAGCTGACAAAGAAAGAACCCTCCTTTCCCCATCTCCATGTCCATTCATCCTCTTTGTTAAGCAGAGAATAGAATGGGAGGAGGAAGGAGGGAAGGTCTTGGAACTACTCCATCTCGTCGTCTGTGAGGTCCCTCCTCAAGGTCGGAGTCCATGTGTCCTCAGAAAGAAGGGAGTCGAAAGCCTGGGAAACAGTCACCAAGGGGGCGTTCGAGACCGTAAAGAGTCTAGGGAAGGCGGCCTTTAGGGTGAAGTCTCCACACCATCTATCCTTCTAGAAAAGGCTCTGATCCTCTTCCAAGACGGATATGGACACCGGAGGAGACGAAATCCCTGCAAGCCAAGACATCTCGCCAAAGAGGGGAGGTCCTATGCTGAGGGATAGGACTACTCTCCTCCTGCCACAGTTCAGCTACTCTCTTGGAGGATCTCCTTTTCTATCTTACACCCTATAATGGAAGTCGCCCTCTGAGGAAGCCACTCCTCCATGCTTAACCCCACAAGCAAACTCTTATTGACGTTGATTTTAAGACCAGTTACCTCTTCCAGCAACTCCAGCAGGAGCCTAACCATATATAGCTGCTGCTCACCCTCATCTAGGAAAGTATAGTGTCATCTGTGTACTGCAAGTGAGAAAGAGTAGGACCCTGTTGCACCCTTTTATTTTTCTCGATTTAAGCGAGACATGCTTCCTCGAGTTAATCGAAGTAATCTACACTTGGCGACGGGTGGAATACGGCGTAAAGCTAATACCGTCGCTCCGTGGAGTAGCTCCACATGTTGGGATCCCCATATCCAACCTCATCACAACTTACAAATCCCTTGCAGCAAACGAGGTGATTGTGGCCCAGAAAAAATCCACAACGACTGCTAAACGGCTGAAAGCCAAGCGTCTTGTGGTTCTGTGCAAGCTCCCGGATTTTGGGAGCCCCCGTAAAAGGCCCAGGATCAAGCAAAGCTACATCGCAGCAAAAGGATGCACATGTGGGAGACGTTCACCTACCAATGGAGAGTCCGACACGTGTGTACGAGATAATCTCGACGGAAACAAACTCTTCCCCTCAGTCATCGGCATAGAGGAGACCAAAGAACAAACAAAGGAGAAGCCTTATCTCCCTTTCACGCATCTCGGCTGTAGCAAAAGGACAAAAAGCAGGGCGGAGCAGGGTTTAAGAACGGGGAGGCGCGCCCGGGGTCATTAAAGACCCGTGCGGCCCCTTTGGACCCCAGGGGGATCGACCGGAGTCTTGACCCCGGCGGCCCCCACCTGGGGTCAAAGGGCCCCTCGCGGGGGTCGTTTGACCTCGGTGGTCCCACTTGGGGTCAAAAAGACCCCGCGAGGGACCGTTTGACCTTGACGGGACCCATCGGGGTCGCGCGACCCCTCCGCAGGGTAGTTTGACCGAGATGGTGCCCCACTGGGGTCGCACGCTCTCGTGGGGTCGCGTGACCCCAAGTGGGGCCCACCTGGGGTGAAACCCCCTTTCAACCCTCTTTTCCACCCCGATGACGTGTCCGGGGTCATTTTAACCCCGTGACCCTTCGTTTTACCCCTGACTTCTCTTTTTCTCAAAAAAAAAAAAAAGAAAGGAGAAAATTGGGGAAAGCGCACTTTGTCAAGGTGGGGTTCAAAAATTAACCCACCTTGTCAAGGTGGGTGCAACACCTTTTTTAAATACCCCACTGGTTTAGAAGGATGACAGACACGGAAACACACAAAAAACACATACAGACACGACAAGGAATACGAAGAGACGCACAGGAGCTCAAGACTTGTTCTTTGTTCGGCCCATTTCTAGGTATTGAAATATAAATATCCTGGGTCTTCTATTTATGCCCCCAGTGGCTATGCGTTCTTTTGTGCAGCCTGCCCTAGGGTATTTAAAAAATATATAAATATCTTGGGCCTTGCATATATGCCCCTTGCGACACTGTATGGTCGTTTTCTATGCCTTTGGGTGGCAGAGTGACGTAGTTCCTCGAACTAATGGAGAATTACAGAAATGCCTTTCCCAAAATTGCAAGAAAACTCATAAGTCCTGTAATTGTAGTTGTACCCTACAATTTCAAATTGTGGCTATGCCCTTACATCCCGCGTTTGTGCGGAGATCCACTATACAGTCGTCAATTTGTCGACAACCCCTTGTATTCACACAAATCATCAAATCATCAATGTATCAACTATGTTTGTGTACACTTGTGTGATTGCATACAAATCTCGACTGTTAGCAAAAGTGTATACGGCCCTACCTTTTTAGGGATGGTCATGTGTGCACTTCCTGCTAGCAACAAATTTGTTCTTACACCCGTGGGTATTGCGTAACTATGTTCGCACCTGGGTGTTGCTAAACTCTCGTCACTAGCCTCCGGAGAGCAAATTATCTAAAATACCCCTAGAGTCCAAAAATGGCCAGACAACCTCCAAACTTTCTGGAAATTGCATGAGCGTCCTTGGAAGACAGAGTGTCCAACCACTAACTCAGCCCGGAAATTGCATAATGCCCCTAGGCTGGTCTCAAATTACCAAAATACCCTTGGAACTCAAGAAATTATCAAAGTGCCTCTGGGATCCAAAAATCACCAGGATGCCCCAATATGTCCCTGACCTCCTGTAAATCACACCCGTGCCTTTGAATCATAGGGTTTTGCCATACTAAACACGGCCTTTGCTAAAATCCTAATTCTTTCAATAGTTGTTGTTGTTGATGTTTGGGGGGCTTCATTGTGAGCCATGCAAGTTAGTATGCCCTTGACATCAGAACCTATATAAGGGACTCTAGGGTTTTATTTGACAATTAATCAAGGATGTTCAGACGTTATGTCGATGTAAATCAACATTGACTGCGATCAGTGGGAAAAGGTTCAACACTCGAACCTCCATCATCTGATTAAACCCCATGGAATGAAACCATGCACGGGCTGCTTAAACAGCCTTCTATGTGCGCCGGTGCAGATTCCCCCTTTTCTTTGAGAAGGTCGAGGAGTCTATACCCATCTCTCACCACGTGAGACCAAAATAATATTAATTTTTTTTTATGATCCAATAGACCCCTCTGTCAACCTGAAACCCCCTGATCAGATCAGTTGTCTCAGTTCTCTACCACACCATGCTCAAAATATTAGCTACAAGCACAAAGAGAAGAGGGGACATAGGGTCCCCCCGGCAGAGCCCCCTCCCACTGTAAAAAAGCGAAGACGGCTTCCCATTCACCAGGGCCGCAAAGGAAGCAGAAGAAATGCAGACCCTGATCTAGCCAATCCATCTCTTCCCAAAACTCATCTTCTCCAGCACATTAAACAGACACTGCTAATTAACCCTATCATAAGCCTTTTCAAAATCCAGCTTCAGGACTACCCTTTTCTTCCTTTGAGTCTGCATAGCAAATAAACACTAACGAGCCATCAGGAAGTTGTCCTGGATGTGTCTACCCCTGATGAAGGCTCCCTGGAATCTACTGGCCAACCTATCTATCACCTCAACCAATCTCCCTGCCAACACCTTAGTGATGATCTTGTAAAAGCCATTTAGTAGGCTAATTGGTCTGAAGTCCTGAAACTCTTGAGCACCTGTCTTTTTAGGGACAAGCACAAGGAGGGTTTTATTAATATCCCCCAAGTGTGTCTTCCCCTCTTGAAACTCCCTCACAGTTGCCAACAAGTCATTTTTGATGGCTTCCCAGCACTTCTGGAAGAAAGCCAAAGGGAATCCGTCTGGCCTAGGGGCTCTGTCCCCTACAAGAGCGAAAGACTGCCAGGTGAACCTCCTTCTCTGAGAAATTATGGGAGATAACATCCCTCTCCTCAGTGGAGAGGCTCGGAAGTAAGCCATCTGCAATCCTCAGCCTGCAATGCATGTCTCCTGTGAACATCCTAGAGTAAAAGTCTCTGGCGTGCCTCCTAATGTTCTCCTCAGAAGAGAAGGAGAGGTCACCCACCTTGATGCATGTAATGGTATTGACCCTTTTCCTCGCTGAAGCAATACGCTGGAAGTAAGCAGTGTTTCTGTCCTATTCTTTAATCCATCTATCTCTCGATCTCTGCCTCCAGTAGATCTCCTCCTTAGAGAGGATCTCATCAAACTGTTCCTTCAAGATATCCCTGAGACTCCTATCATCGTCATCCATAAGGCCTGTCTTCTCCAGACAATCCGGCCCCTCAATCTGTTGGATAATTTTGTCCTTCGATGCCCTCCCTGGGAGTGTTTTATTTACCCCCCCCCCCCGGTCTTGAGCACCTGAGTAGTGTGTTGCAACTTCCGAACAAGAGTAGCCATCATCGAGGTGGATGGAACCTGCATATTCCAAGCACCAGTGACAATTTTCATAAAATTAGCCTCCCTGAACCAATACTTCTCAAGCCTAAAATTGTGGCGTCTGCCAAACACACGGTTGGTCTTTAGAAGGATTGACTTATGATCCGAAGTAGACCTCGCCAGAGGAAGCACCTGCACATTAGAGAAATGGTCCTCCCAATGTACTGACACTAGGAACCTGTTCAACCTAGAGCACGAAGCATTGACATGCATATTGGACCAAGTGAACTGACCATGAACCATACCAACATCCACCAAAGCTGCCTTTTGGATAAAATCTGAGAAGTCCTCCATATCACTTGATTATAGGCTATTTTTCATCCTCTCTCGAGGAGCGGCCACAACATTGAAGTCCTCACCAACGCACTAGGGCTGGCCAGAGGAGAGGTGGTGGTGAAGTAAATCATCCCACAAAAGTCGCTTCTCCTCTCTGGATTGGGGGTTATACACTCCACTGAAGTCCTAGGAGAAGCGATCCCTGACCTGCCTGAAATGCAAGGAGATGGCCCACCTACTAACTTGCCTATCTTAGCCCACCTCTTCCACTTCAAAAGGGTTCCAGAGAATCATAATCCCCCCGACCTGCCCATTGACGGGGAAGCAATATCCATAGTCAGCATAGCACCTCTAATCTCTTTCATAAGAGCAACACCATCCTCTTCACACTTGGTCTCCTAGATGATGAGGATATCAATTTTGCATCTCTTGATTAGCTCTCCCACTGCCCTCTTCTTATCCACCCCCTAAGCTCCTTCACATTCCAAGAGATAGTCCTCATTAAAAGGTTGGGTTATCCCTCTCCTCCCCACCCTCCCCTCCTACCATAGCCATCTTTGCCTGCGACCTAATACTCGCATCCCATCTCTTTCTGATTTTAGAGAAGGCCCCGCTTACATTCTTCTCCGCAGCCACATAAGAGATTCCCACCTTATTTGCCACCTCCTGCATCTTTTCATTAACTATTCTCTCCACTATCCCCACCATCTCTCTCACTTCCTCCATCACCAGGGTACCCCTGTCCCTTCGCTCATCCCCACCATCACCCCCCTCATCCACTACCATAAGCTCTAAGCCATAATGAGAACTGTGATGCTCTGAACATAGACCAGAAGACGCCCGGAATGGCATAAGCGGCAGAGAGGACTGCCCCTCCTCATCCACCTCCATCAAGAAGTCATCGCCTAGAACAACTTCCCGACACTGGTCCGTCAGTACCTCTGGGCCTTGCAAACCATCCCAGCACCACCACCAAGTCCGACTCCTCTAATAGGACGGGGAGACCAGCCTTGGTCTACCTGACCCCACATCCAACGACTGCAGAGATAAGGGGTTCCACAACTCTTGGCCGCCGGCTGGGGAGAGGAGAGTCTGGGCCGCACTACCTTCCAACAGCTCCATCAGATCGTCGGGTATGGCCAGTGCCGGTGTCAGACCCTTGCTAGCCCCCCGCTGCTTGAGATGAAGAGGGCGGCAAATGGGGCTAAGCTCCCTCCAGCTACAGCCCGGGCTCTTTGCAGGTCTTCTGCTGGTAGATTGGCCACAGGGAAGGGTGATGGGCTGAGCCCTACCGCCGGAGAAGCCCGTCGGTGACTTGCAGTAGGTCCGCTGGACGAGACCTCGACACAGAATTGTAGGCCGCTGAAGGAGGGAAAGACTACACAGCCTGGAACAGCGGGTGGAGATGAGGAACAATGGCGGGTCTCCACATACTCGGTAAGTGATGGAACTCGGATTCGAGTAAGTCTTCAAATACCGGGTTAACTGTTGGGCAAGTGGGCCAATCTAGTGGGCCGGGGCTGATGGGTTCTTTCCCTTTACCAAGTGGGCCGGGATCAGGGCTTCGACCACGGCCCGACACCAAGGGCGGCCCAACTACCGTGACGGGCTGGTTTGAATTCGAATAGCCCGCCCGACCACCGTCTTCTACCTCCATCCAGGGTGGGTGAAACCCTAACCCCTGCTCAGTGCCGCCGTGGTCCGCCAATCGAACAAAGATTCTGACGATGTAGTCTGTCCCCTTGACAAAGAAAGCAACTCCCGGAGATGCTACAACGCAACCGGAGCGGGGGCAAGAACCTCTGCAATGATGACTCTGCCCCCATCATTCTGCTTTAATGACCCTGGCTCCACCCTGGTGAAAACATCAACCCAGAAATTGACTACTGTGTCATCACAGAGCCAAATAGGAAGTTCGGCCAGGCTGATCCAACACAACTTTCTCCCAGGTGTAGCGAATGTCCTCTTTCTGGGTTCCAAGCTTGGACTGGAGCAATAGACCTCTTGATCGCTAGGACCCCGACTTCCTCCACACCCCGTAATGTTGACAAAGGACGCCACCACTAGGAGAAAGCTACTATGGAGTTTCCGGACATCCCACGGAGCTCCAGCTGGCCAACGCTCATCTAAAATGCCCTTGGTCTTGAGGGGTTCCAACGCGCCATGAATCAGAGTCAGACAAAGGCACTGGGAGAGCCAGCTCAATCGGGGAGAGATACTCTCTGGCGCCATTGCCCCCGAAGTCCAATGCCTCCCTCCAAGCAGGCTCACCCTCCACTATTCGGCCCGTCCACACCACCTCTGTGTAGGACAGGGTCTGACGACCCCCCTCCAGCATCGACAGACGCCTGGCAAGCGGAACCCTATAGGCCCTCTGCAGGTGGCCCCACTAGTAAGGGGTTAGGGAGTCCCCCCTGACCCGCCGGCCCACCACCTTCACGAGAAACACTCCGGCGACGGTTCCCACCCCCCACAGGGGAGTGGTGCACCCCAAAACCTCTAACCATCCTCAGAGCTTCTCTGTCTCGAAAGCTAGAGAGGGAAGAGTCTTTCCCTTTTTTTCATCATAACTTTAATGGTCAAATGTTACACACCAGAAAAGGGGAAACCTTTTTCTTTCTATGCCACTTCAATCTCTGCATTTCACAAATCTGCCCAATATACCTGGAGAGTTTATGATCCCATAATCATCAACCTTTTTTTTTTTCCAGTCCCTCAAAAGGGATTATTCTTTGAGTTTTTTAAAGACAATCAACTGTTCAATGTCGAAAAGCAAATATTCTTAAATGTTCAAATGTCAAAAATATGTTTGCTTGTTTAGCTGTTTGTCTATTTCCTCTTTTCTGTATGTCCTGCAATCACTAACATGCAGCAGTTGTATGCCTTGTCTTTGACCAAGGAATATTGTCGCCTGCTCCTTTCTACGACCACCAATTTTGATAGTCGCTACCATGAATATGGAAGGATCCAGTGCAGAAATTGCAGCCATGTGGAGGGAAGTCCTGCACCAAGCTAAGATAGTGGGGGAAAAGAGAGCTGTCTTTCATACAGGGAAACAGTCTTCGAGGGACAATGGCGAGAGCCAGATGGAGACTCATGTAGACATCTTTGATATTTTCTTTCATTTTTGACGGCTCATAGTAGCCCTTCTTATACATGCTCTCACCGTGGTGGTCATCATGAAACGTCTGGTGGGTACATTCCTACATGAAGGTTTGTCTGAAGAACTGCACAATTCTGCTTTTAATGGACTCTAGAGCTGATGGACACCCTAAGGTTTGCTATAGTCTTAGAAAACAATAATCACAGCTGGACCTAGACTTTGCAACTCAAGCCTGTTCCAGCCTCCTAGAACCTGAGTGATGTGCTACCGTGATGAGATCTGAACAATAATAGGAAACTGATGCTAAATAAAAGAACAAGCGATACCAAACGATGTGATAATCAAAGTACGGACTATGACATGAAATGACAGCCACATTCAGATCTAAAGATGAAACTCTGATGCGAACGCAGGTGTTGTCGTGCATGTAATGTTTAGACAGTCAGTACATGACCGAACAGCTACACGCTCACAATTAGGTAGTGGACAGCAAGCATGATACTATAACGGAGACAAGTTAAGGTTCCCAATTATTTAACCAAATGAACAGTAGCCACGGGGAAAGAACGAGGTTACCGGCAGAAGGAGATGCGCTTGTGGACAGCTAGCCCGCTGCCGTTACAGACGCCGGCGGCAGAAGGGAGCTGCGGCGAAGGCACTGGAGGGGACTTAGACTGTGCGGTAGCTGCTGTTGCCAGTGGCGGAGGACGGCTGCGGCGAAGGTGGCGGAGACGACCCAGGCTACTATTGCGGCGGTCGCCGGTGGCGGAGGATGGCTTCAGCACTGGCGGGAGGGGGGGGTCAGGATGCTGCTGCTGCGGTCGCCAGCGGCGGCGGATGGCCGCTGTAGTGACGATGGTGGTGCCTGGTGCCACTGCTGCTATGGCTGCCGGCAGTGGGGGACGTGAGGAAGAAGGGGAGGTCGGCTAGCTGGCAGCAGGAGGAGAGGAAGAGGCGGGGGGGGGGGGTGCGGGATCGCAGGCTCATGGTGGGGAAGGAGAAGAGGGGGAATCTGGTGGGGGATGGCTCGCGACGGGGGGTGGTGGAGAGGAAGAACGCCGGTGGGGGGGGGGGGGGGGGGCTCGTGGCTGGAGGGTGAGAGGAAGGCGGCAAGAGGTGGAGGCTCGTGGTGGCGGGATGGGGAGAGGACGAGGAGGGAGGTGGTGGGTTGGCTGGGCACGGCTGAGGGGAAGGAGAGGATGCAGAAGAGGGGAGTAGCGATTGCAGGTAGGGGTGGGGAGGGACATCGGCAGGCGGCGGCGATGGTGGTGCGGCAATGAGGCGATGGCAGCGGCGGGCTGTGGAGGCGGCTAGGGTTTGGTAGGCTTCTCACCCCTTGCACTCACACACAACAAGAGAAAAATGCTCTATTTTCATTCATCAAAAAACTGAGATTACATTGGGGTTTCTCAAGCCTTTTATAGGCTCCAACAAGGAGGGCCCAAAGACAAGAATGCCCTTACATGACGGAAAGACCAAAAGTCCCTCAAAGACTCCCTAAAGTACAAAAGATGCAAACAAACACTAGATAAGATAAAATAACACAAAGTAAAGCAAACTAACACTAGATAACTTAACCCCGGAGTCGTCTATGAGCGTAAACTCGCAACGGGGGTGTGATGTCCTCATCACCGAGATAGGGGGGAAGTTGGGATGGAGCTACTCTCCTGTGGCACCTTGCGGGTACAAATTGCATGAGGAGGTCTACCTTAGTTGGTTTCCATGGATTACCACCTTTTTCTCTTCATTCTGTGTTTCCTGGTTTACCATCTGAGGAAGGTCTCGCAACCTTAGCCACTCAAGATAGAAAAGATGTGAAATTCCTATTATGGCTGGATGGGAGACACTATTAGGAATTGGTCAGCCTTAGCCTGCTGCATTTTTCACATTTCGAACAACAGAGCTGGGTGTGGCAAAGCAGGAAATGCTTAAGGCATTCTTTTTGTTTCATTCTTGCCTACATTCTTCTAGGAAGCTCACCAAGGCACTCTGGACTGCTTAAAATGCCAGAGCAGTTAATCTCGTAATAGAGTGAGGGTTCTTTTCTCAAGAAATTCATGGTCACATAGCAAAAAAGAGAAAGAAGAGGAAGAAAAGAGGAGAGGAAGATGGTTTGCGCACAGAACAGGGTGTGCGGCTGAAGTCAACCAGTTGCACCGGTCAATAACCTTTATTAAATTACCCTAAATCCTAATACAGAGTAGATGACTCAAATACCCTTATTACATTAACAGACTGACCAGGGTTTTTTTTATACACATTTGGCTATTCCTAAGTAAACTGGATCTTGCTTAAGGGGTCCGGTAATGAACCACTATGCTGGAACAGGGTGCGTACACACCTTGATGCACTTAGCTTATACACTCTCTCAAGCTGAGCATAGTCTTGCATGCACAACTTGCCCAGAATAGATAGAAGCTGGTCCTTGGGAACCCCTTTGGTGAACACATCTTCAACTTGATCAGCAGAATGAATATAAGGCAAACACATTTGGCTATTCCTAAGTAAACTGGATCTTGCTTAAGGGGTCCGGTAATGAACCACTATGCTGGAACAGGGTGCGTACTCACCTTGATGCACTTAGCTTCTACACTCTCTCAAGCTGAGCATAGTCTTGCATGCACAACTTGCCCAGAATAGATAGAAGCTGGTCCTTGGGAACCCCTTTGGTGAACACATCTTCAACTTGATCAGCAGAATGAATATAAGGCAAACACAATTCTCCACTGTCAAATCTTTCGCGAAGAAAATGCCAATCAATGTCGATGTGCTTGGTTTTGTCATCTTGCACAGGAGTATTGGCAATCTTAATTGCAGCTTTGTTGTCAAAATACAACCACAGGGAAAGGGCAACAAACAACCCAATCTCCTGTAACATGTTCAGCCACAACAATTCAGCAAGACTCTGTGCCATAGCATGATACTTAGCTTTGGCATTGGATCGAGCACAAACATTCTGCTTTTTACTTATCCATGTGACCAAATTCTTCCCAAGATAGACGCAACATCCAGTACTAGAACACCTATTGATGGGGAGTGAGACTCGTGATGTCGGACGACGGACTCGACTGGTGTTTCACATGGTTATATTATTTACACCGTTGGCGATCGGAGTTGTAGCAGCGTCATTTATTATTATTATTATGCATTTTACCTTTATTTGAGTCTAATCTAGTGGTCTCAAGTGGATAGGGTTAAGGCTTTAATTATCATAATTTTATTGGGCTCATTTGGAGCTAAGTTCGTGTCTTTTCATTTTTCTGTAATTTTTGGTGTGATTTTTCGTACTATTTCTTGAGTCTAAGAGTAAAGTCGTCCAAAAGGGTCATGTTAGGATTAGGGTTAGTCTAACTCCTATAAATAGTCATGTAATCCCACTTTTCTAATTAATGATGAATTTCTAGTTGCTATTTTTATAGAATTTTCTGTCTTTGAGATGGAGATGAGAGAGCCTTGAGAGGAGGCCCGCCCAAGGTGGTCCCCGTGAGAGGGAGGGTGAGAGGCCTACACCCCCACTTGTATCTAAACCCTAGCCCCTCTTCCTCATCAAATTGGTATTAGAGAGGGTCTCGGCTACTTCTACGGAGTTGAAGATCCGATCTGTGCTGTCGCAACTGACGTTCAGGATCGCCAACCCTCCCTTCGTCTTCCCTGCAAAGCCCCTTTTCACCAAAAAAATCATCTGCCATCGCCATCACCATCGCCACCCAGTCTACCTCGAACCCTAATCGCCGCCATCCCCATAAGCCTTCTTCCTCCTCCCCTGTCCTGTGCACAGCAAACCCTAAGCCTCATCCGCCTTCTTCCTCCATCTCCTTCCAGCGATCCCCCTGTAAACTCTAACTGCCGCCCATCCCACCTCTGCCCAGCCACCCCCACAGCCTTGTTTGCGCCTTGCCGCCGATCGTCCTCGCATTGTAGTCGCCGGAGCGCCCTCGCGCCAGCCCTCGCCGGTCACCCCTATGCGGAGTGGTAAAGCCCCTTTCGTCGGCCGCTCGTCCATCTGTACAGAGCCTGCTGTAACCCCGATTGGCAGACACAACTGACCCCATCCCTGCGCCCTCTGCTTACCTGCGGCACAGTCGCCGCTCCCTTGTTTCCATCTCTATGTTCTGCCTCACCACCTTCAAGGAGGCCCAGTGCGGCCCACCTTGAAGGTCTGCCTGCACTCAAGAGATGCCCAACCTGAGCCAGATAGCCGGCCCAACAATGCCCAAGGTAGTAGTCCAGTCAGGCTAGTTAGGCCCATTTGAAGATCTAGCTCATCATCGCGACGCATTCTGCTCCACATCAGTTTGATCAGAGAGGGAACCAGTTTATTCTATTAAATCGGGATCCGATGTAATCTCTTACACGTGCCAAATGAGTACTATTTCGAAGTATATTTGCCGAATAAGGAGTGAGTTAGGGTATCCTTACCTGACAGGAATCAACATAATTTTATTTCTCGCTCTATTGTTGACTTGTTATTAAAAACTGACAAGATTATTGTTGACGGAAAAAGGGCTTTTGTGGAGTTCCATCGACGGTTTTAGGGTGACATTCGTTATTTTGATGGAGCATGGTGCATAATTCATTCACTGGGTTCCCACATCAGTCTGAGACGAGACTAGATGGCAGAGCGACATGTTACCATAAACCCCAACTAGTTGAGTTGCACTATCCAGCCATCACACCTTAAGGGTAAATTTCAGTTTCCAAACCCAGACTTGCAGGCAATCCACGATCTCAAGGAGGCAACACAATGCTTGATAGCTATAGTTACTAGACCACCTATTGATATATGGGATCAGAGTTTGTTTGTTGATTCTTACCTAACCTTGGCAAATGATTTCGTTCTCACAGTTGACTCGTCACATGAGATTATTTCGACAATCACTCTTGATGGTGTTTGGGATCAGGATCTATTTGTTATGTCCGAGGTGGACTTGATTGATGACACAGTGTTTGAGATTTCTTCATCAGTTGATCTGTCCCATGTCATGCTATCTCCGGAGCCCTCTCATGTTGATGTGTTGTTGTTGGAGCCCTCTTGAGTTGATTTGATGTGGCAGGATCTTTGTGAGTCACATGAGGAGCAGTGGATTGAGATTCATGACATGGTTTTTTGGACGGAGTTCTCTATTTATGCTTTCATGTTCAGCTTCGTCCTACTTTGGCACTTAAAACTTCAAGGGATGAATTTTTTCGAATTAGGGGAGATTGATGCGGAGCGAGACTCGTGATGTTAGACGACGGACTCGATTGACATTTTGCATTGTTACATTATTTACATCGACGGCGATCGGAGTCATGGCAACGTCATTTTTCTATTTTTATTATGTATTTTTATTATGTATCATGTATTTTACCTTTATTTGAGTCTAACTAATGGTCTCAAGTGGATAGGGTTAAGTAGCTAATTATCATAATTTTATTGGGCTCATTTGGAGCTAAGTTCATGTTTTTCCATTTTTCTGTAATTTTTGGTGCGATTTTTGCACTATTTCTCGAGTCTAAAAAAGGGTTATATTAGGGTTAGGGTTAACCTTAACTCCTACAAGTAGTCATGTAATCCCACTTTTCCAATTAATCATAACTTTCTAGTTGCGATTCTTATAGAATTTTGTCTTTGAGATGGAGATGAGAGAGCCTTGAGAGGCGACCCCCCAAGGTAGTCCTTGTGAGGGGAGGGTGAGAGACCTACACCCCCACCTCTATCCAAACCCTAGCCCCCCATTTCTCATCACCTGTCTTCCTTTAAACCTGCCCAATTGGCATCAACATAGCCTTCAATTTATAAGGGTCTAGTGAGAGTCAAGTACAATAGCTTCCCAACCAGACGTTGATATCTTCTTTTCTTCGCTTCAAAAAGAGGCTTCCTCTCTTGATTAGCTCAATGATGATTGACTTCAATAGGAGTCACTGTAGGCTTGCACCCTAGCTTTCCAGTAGTGGCCAGCAAATCAAGAGCATATCTCTGTTGGCACATGTAAATGGTCTCATCAGAGTAAGCAATCTCAAGACCTAGGAAATAGTAAAGCAACCCCAAGCCTTTGATATCAAGCACTCTGGTAAGGTCCCCCTTCAAAGACTGTATTTCCTCCAGAGTCACCATTAATCACCATGTCATTCACATAGACAATGAGTGCCACCTTGCCATCTTTCCACTTTACAAAGAGTGTTTTTTTTTGGAACGTGGCATACTGCCACATTTCATTGAAAAAGACTCACAAATTACATTATCAAAATACTGAGCCAAAAACACCCGGGGCTTTTACCACGAAGGTAAAACTCCCTCAAAACGCCTCACAACCCAGGGATTACAGGAATTACTGTGTTAGTAGCCTCCACCCATGTAATCTAGACATAATCTCTGATTGGGACCATGGCAGCCCCTTGACAGCAAAATACCTGTCCATTAAACATGTAATGCAGTTCTGTATGATGTAGGTTGGGTGCTTGAACAGATCTCTAAACACCCTGTTGTTCCTTTCCCTCCATATTGACCATAGCATGGCCGGAAAGCACAGTTCTCATAACTCTTTTTCTTCCTTTATTGGGTTTAGGGGCATCCATTCTGCCCACCAATCCTCCAAGCTGGACTTGGTGTTCCACTGAATCTTGGCAGCCTTGAAGAAATGCACCCACACAGTCTGGATTATGCCACACCTGAAGAAAAGGTGATCCAGATTCTCTGTACATACCCAAAACGCAGCGTTACTCTGTACATACCCAAAACGTGCCATAGCAAGCCTAAAACAGATCTAACCAACTAGAGGTGATTGTTTCAGACCATACAGAGCCTTTTTTAGCTTGCTTACTTTTCCACCCATGGGATAACCCGGGAGGGGGGGTACATGTAGACCTCTTTATGTAGATCTCCATTAAGAAGTGCATTTCATTTTACATCTCATTTTACATCAAGTTGGAAGAATTTCCGAGAGTACTGGGCAGCAAGGAAAACAAGGATGGTTTTTAACTTAGCTATAGGTGCAAAAGTCTCCTTGTAGTTCACAGCATACATTTGATTGATGCCTTTTGCTACCAGCCGAGCTTTATACCTATCAATGGATCTATCTGGTTTGCACTTAATATCAAACACCCAATTGGAGCCAACCAACTTCTTCTCTTTGGGTGGTTCAACTAGTTCCTAGGTATAATTTATTTAGAGATCCCTTATCTTCTCCTCCATTGTATGCAACCACTTTGGATCCTTTGCGGTTCTGTAGCAGAGTGTGGCAAGGAAATAGAAGACAAGGCAGAAACAAATGTACGACAGGAAGTGGAAAGGTGAGAATAAGTATCAGAGTTGGAAATTGTATGCTTGGTACATTCTTGAACACCTTTGTGACATAGTTGTCAAGGCGGTCGTCAGGGCATCACCTAGGCAACTAGGCGCTCTTATGGTCCCAAGGCGCCAACCCGCCTTTCTGGCCCCCAAAAAGGGGAGCAAGGCACCCGCTTAGGTGCCTTAAGCTGCCTGGACTCGGCGTAGCCTATAGTAGACCCCCAAAATTTTTTGGGCCAGTGGGCTCCGTGATGCGATGTGCGGTTATCAGTAGGTCAGGCTTCGTAGACTCCTTCAACACCCCTCTCTCTATGTCTGTGCCTCTCTCTCTCTGCCCCCTTTCGCCTACCTCTATCTCTCTCAATTAGTAATATTAAAATATATAGGTTTTTCATAGATCTTATTTATAATTTGTTTTTTGGGGATATATATATTTGGGTTTTTAAATAGGTGCCTTGTCGCCTAAGTGCTTAGGCTCCCTATGAACGCCTTGGGTCGTCTTGTTGTCTTGACAACTATTTTGCGGACAGCAATAGGAAGATGAAGATTAGTATACTCTATAGGAGGATGACTTGGGGATCAACAACTTTATGGGAAGGGTATTCTACAGGTTTGTTCTTCCCCTTTTTTTGGTGAGAGTAAGTGAGCAGCTCCTTTTTCAATGCACCAGTGGGCAGATTGTCACCTATTGTAGAAGGAACCCTTTAGTGGTGCCAAGAGGGACTAATGTATCAAGAGACGGAGTCTAGCAATACAACATTTGACTTGATGAAGTGAGAAGACACACCCCCTGAGAAGAGACAAGAGGTGAGAAATAGGACTCTGACTCCCAAATGGTGACATCCTTAATAACATACTTCTTCCCTGTTTGAAGGTCACAACATTTGTACTCTTTTTAGTCGGAGAATAACCCAAAAAAACACCTTAATGGTGCGAGGATCAAGATTAGGATGTCTAGGCTGGAGGCAATGAATGAAACACAAGCACCCAAAAACTTTGGGTGGAAGAACAAACAATGGACATCTCAGATGTAGCAGGGAAATGGGAGCTCGATTCCTGATGACTCTGGATGGCATTCTATTGATGACATATGCAGCGGCAAGAACCACCTCCACCTAGAACTGTTTGGGGAGGTTATCCTAAAAGAGGAGCATGGGCAGTCTCCGGCAAGTGTCTATTTTTCTACTTTGGAACCCCATTCTGTTGAGAGGAATGAGCACAATATGATTCATAGATTATCCTCTCATTCTCTAGAAAGACATTCATTTTTTTTTTCAAAGAACTCTTTTGCATTATCAGAATGATGTATTTTGATTTTTTTGCCAAACTTGTCTTTTATCATTTTACAGAACACCTTTACCACTTAGGGAACTTTACTTCTAGACTTCAGCAAATAGATCCAAGTACAATGTGTATGGTCATCAATAAAACTCACAAAGTATCGAAAACCTTTTAGAGAGGGAATGGAGGAGGGCCCTCACACATTAGAATGAACAAGTTCAAAAGGAACAGAACTTTTATTTATCAAAATAGGAAATTGAGTACTACAATGTTTTGCCGAATGACAAACATGACAATTGAGAGACTCCAAATTTATCTGAAATAAGGAGGGACACAGGCTCTAAAGATCAAAATGACAAATGGCCAAGATGAGAATGCCACAGTTGGATCTCCTTAATCTGTTGGGTAGACTTGCCACTGACTTTAGAATGTGGAGTTGCTCTTTCTCCTACCACAAAGTAGTGGAGACCACCTACTTTATGCCTTGTCTCAATCATTTGCTTTGTCTTCAGGTCTTGGAAAGCACAATGGCCAGAAAAAAGGTTACTGAACAATTCAAATGATGAGTAAGACTGCTAATACAGAGAAGGTTCATAGAGAAGACAGAACATGAAGAGCTGAAGTCAAGGCAAGGTGACTATTAATATTACCTTGGCCAGTAACAGTGGCACGAGAACCATTTGCAATTGTCACTTTGTCTTGGCCAGAGCCCTTAACATAGGAAGAGATTAGTATAGGAGTACTGTTCATATGATCTATTGTACTAGAATCTATGACCCAAGGAAGATTGTCCTGGCAGAGAGGAGTACTCGGGGAAGTAGTGGCAATATTTGGCAGGGTAGAGGATGGAGGAGGAGGGGAAGTATTGGTGCTAAGCTACGAGAGGAGCCTTTGAAGTTGTGCAATGTCCTAGAAGGACATTCTCAGGAGGGCGGAACCTGAGGTACTAGCTGAGCCACCCTCTGTATGAGTAGGCTGACCATCAACAAAGTTGGAGGCAGCCATATTGCCTTTGGTTTGCTGTCCTTTTCTCCCATTCCTGAATTTCAAAGGTTTTTTCTCAGGATGAAGTCTCAACAATTTTCAGCATCATGATTGTCTTGCCCACAGTTATTGCAAGTTTTCTCTGACCTGTTCTTATCCTTATTTTGACTAGTTCCACCTCTGCTAGCCTTTGGACCAGCACCCGACAAAGCAGAGAACTCCCCAACACCTCCAAGGGTAGGAGTACTAACATTATCATTCCTGTCCTTTTTCTTCGTTCAGCACTTTAAAGAAGACTTGTTCCAGGGATGGAAAGGGATCCATACTCAATATCTGCCCCCTCAGGGTCTCAAAATCTTGGTTAAGTCTGGCCAAGAATTTGAATACCCAGTTTCTTTGAACATACTTGACATGCTTCTTTCTTCAACACAGGCCTACTCATCAATAGCATAGTAATCAAGCTCCTCCCATCTGCTCCGCAAGGTAGCAAAGTAGCTCGTGACAGATGCTTCATTGGCTAAGTGCATGTAGCTCATGGGTCAGCTGACAAACACAAACAACATCCCATTTTTGTCCGAATATCTCCTCGAGTAGAATCTGCATGTCTCGGACAGTCTTCTTCCAGAGAATCATCTGATGAATTTCAGATGCCACTTATCATAACCAGGGCCATCGGCACTTGGCTTCTTGACTCTGCCATTTATGTATCCACTTTTGTCTCGGCTGGCTATGTAGATCTTGGCTGCCACTGACCACACTATGTAATTATGCTCCGACAACATCACAAGCTGGAGTGATATATGCTCACTCCTCATAGCAATGACAAGAGGATCTGCGGGCCTAGTGGTCTAGAAGGTGGCCTATGGCTTGGTGGAATTTGACATTGGGGCACGCCTGGTGATTGCAAGAACAGCAAGCAAGGGAGAGATCACTGCCCCCTTCTAAACAAGCTTCCAAGCTTAGGTTGCTCAAAATATGATTCTCTCTCTCTAGCCATTTCTAGAGAGAGAAGCTCCGAGGAAAACAGAGCCATGGTCCGTAGGAGAGGGCACTTGCCGGAGCTCGTCCCTGGGAGGGGATTGGTCAGGTGGGTACTGACCTGTTACGGCTGTGGGAGGAGGGGGCACATTCAGAGGTTTTGCAAGGTTGGGGGACCATCGTTTGCTGGGTCGCGTGGGAGTTTTGGCCATGTTAGGCTGTTCGCGGAGGTGGTGAGGGGAAGCCCTTGGACGTAGGAGCTTTCTCGATGGAGCTCCTGCGTGCTCGGGCTGACTAGCTGTGACAGAGCCTCTGTGTGACAGTCGTGGAAGGATTTGTGGGAGCAGAGGAGAGGAGGTCAGAAGGAGGTCTGTGGAGGTTGCAGGAGGTGGCTGAGAGGCGGTGCCGTTCTCATCATTCTTGGTGGTGGGACAAGAAGAGGAGCCACTGGCAGCACCGACAGAGGCGGGGGTCGTGGTGGCAAGCGGACCCCTTCTCCGCATTCAACGGTGGTCGAAAAGCAGGGGGACCTTCCCCTGTCCCAAGTTGAGGAGAGTTCACATCGTTATCGAGGGAGTGCCCTTGCTTCTCTGCGACGAAGAAGGCATTGCCTTTGTAGTCCAGTATTTTGGGATTGTGGTGAAGGGCAGCTTGGGGTTCTTCCCGATGGGATCACGGACGGGTGTGGTGGTGGTCGTGCAGGTGCCCAGTCTGGCGGCCATACCGACTGTCGTTACCCTCGGTCATGAAGGAGACACCTTTGTCCTTCGTCTTTGGGTGAAAGAAGAGGTGCTTGATGAGCCGCCGCTGTGATGGCTAGGGTTTCATTGGGAGCTGTCCGAGGTTAGGGAAGTATGGACGAAGAAGGTGGGAGTTCAATTTTCAAATAGTCGGGCATCCTGTGGGCCGCCCAATGTGACTCGGGTCGAGCCATCTCTGGGTCCGGTGGATCAGCTCCGACTGCTTCATCTGGAGGTGGCCCGCTACAGTGCAGGGGCAGTTGAACCGCGAATCGAGCCGGAGTCCATGTTGGGTCGGGGTTCCAGGTTGCCCAGCGGGGTCCGGTACTTACTCGACTTCGGGAAACAACCTGTTATTGGGTCTGCGAGGCCCGCTAAGGGGCTTCTTCCCTGCTTGAGTTCGTCCCCGTTGTAGAGGCGCCGGAACTGCTTCTCCGGCACTCGGAAGCGTCATGCTAGTCACCGACAACAGTTGGAGGACCTCCTCGTCTGCCCGACTAGTCGTCTCTTCTCGCCCTGTCGTTGCAGGGGGACGAGATAGAGTGGGGTATTTGTCGATAGCTGTATGGTTTGATGGGTCTGCATCTTGTCTCTGATGCATCGTGGGAGGGAGACGAAGGCTCCTTGAAGGATTTAGGGGGGGCGACCCACTGTCCGTTATCCTGGTACCCCGGGTGCCACTCCAGAGTCGTCCGCGTTGGACCTGGGAGCCATTGTGGAGGAGAGGGACAGGAAGATGGCGGGAGATGCTCCAGCAGTTGAGGTGCGAGTCATTGTTGATTCGCTCTGCAATAACCTAGCGGATGTGGAGGGACTTCTGCAATGGCTGTCTGAGGCCAATTTCTTGAATACTCCTCGGTCCGGGTAAGGTTTCTTGGAAGAAGAGGGCTTGGAGGGGAGGGGCATTCCTAGCAAGTAGGAGGGGAAAGAACTGATTGGGGTGGTGGAGAGGATGACGGAGGACTGTTTGAGAGATCTGACCGATAAGCTGGGGGTGTCCTATGAGGTGGTGGAGAGGGGCATTAAAGGGGTCTTTCACCTTAAGCCAGAAGAGATGGCTGATGGCTTTTACGAGGGTGGCGAAGAAGGAAAAATCCTAGTTGAGGGTTATGAGGGATAGCAAGGAAAATGAGGTGGTGGGGGAGGAGCATGAGGGAGGAGAGGGATGCACACTCCAGTCCCCATAAGGATTATCTCATGGAATGTGAGTGGTTTAGGGGGGGGTGAGAAAAGGAGGATAGTTAAGGAGATGGTGAGGAGATGTAAGGCCGACATCCTTTGTCTGTAGGAGACGAAGTGTGATGGGGATGGTGAGGGGTTGTTGAGGGAGATTGGGGGTAGTAGACTCTCGAAGGGGTGGCTTCACTGGCGATGGGCAGGGCAAGAGGCATTATGGTGTCGTGGAACCCCTTTGAGGTGGAGGAGGTGGAGGAGAAGAGGCAGGTTGGTCAGTGGGCCATCTCTTTTCACTTTCGCTACTTGAGGGACAGCTTTTCGTGGGACTTCTTCGGCGTCTACAGCCCTCAAACCAGGGAGGGAAAGAGGGCTTTGTGGTAGGAACTGATGTGTGGGTGGCGACTTCAATGTGGTGACTGTAGCTTTAGAGAGGATAGGAGCTCATCCCCACGCAGGAGAGACTGAGGGCTTTTGTGACTTTATTCAAAAAGCATCCCTCATTGACATTGGCTTGGTGAATGCTTGATAGGTTCAATATGAGAGAGTCTTCGACTTGTTCCAAGCTTGATAGGTTCCTCGTGTCCGTGAATTGGGAGGATCACTTTTCACATGTGCAGGCTTCTTGTTTGGCTAGGCTGGCTTCAGACCACAAGCCTATCCCCTTGAAGACCAGCCGTGGCCATGAGAGGAGACATGCTTTCAGGTTTAAGAGATGTTGGCTCAGGGAGGCAGATTTTCTGGATATAGCTAGGAGGTCGTGGGATGACTAGAGGTTTCATGGTTCTCTTATGGCTACCCTGATTGGGAAGTTGAACCAGGTGGCCCAGGCACTCATGAGATGAGGTGCAGGCAGGAAACTTCCCGCCAGGCAGGTGAAGGAGAGGATCTTACAACAGGTAGCGGCATTGGATGGCTTGAAGGAGGCAGGCTTGTTGGACGATGCTGACAGGATGAGCGGAGAGTCTCTAAGAGTTGACTTTGATGAGATCCTTATTAGGGAAAAAGTTTACTGGAAGCAAGGATCTATGGAGAAATGTGTGAAGGAAGGTGACAGGAACATAACTTATTTGTATAGGATTGCATCGGGGAGGACGAGGTTGAATCATATTGCTTCGATCAAGGTTGAAGCTGTGACTATTAGTAGGAAGACATCAGAAGACATGCCAGGGAATTCTATGCTTAGGCTTTTCTTAGAAGAGCAGTAGGACAGGCTTGAATTTGCAGATGACTTGCTTCCACACCTCTTCGGCAGACAGTGAGGCTCCTGCAGGCCCCTTTTAGGAAGAGGAGATTAGACATGCGATTTTCTCCCTTGTAGGGGACAAAGCACTTGGGCCAGATGGTTTTTCGATGATCTTCTTTCAACATTGTTGGGATATTATCAAGAAGGACCTCATTGGTGCACTTAAGGAATTCTAGGAGGGTAGGGCCCATTTGAGGGATATCAACAAAATCCTCTTGGTCTTGATCCCTAAGAAGAAGGGTGCTCAGGACTGGGCAGATTTTAGGCCCATCAGCTTGCTGAATAGTACCTATAAAAACATCACGAAGGTTGTTGGTCAGGAGATTTGATAGGGTGGATGGTTTAGTCAGTGGGCACCGGGGGCTTTCATCATGGGTAGGCGTATCCAAGAGAACTTCATTGTTGCCTATGAATGTTTGTATGTTATGAAACAACAGAGGAAGTGGGGCATAGTTCTCAAGTTGGACTCAGAAGACTTATGACAGAGTCAACTGGAATTGTCTTCTTCAGTTGCTTCGGAAAATGGGCTTTCATTAGAGATGGATTAGGTGGATACAAGTGTATCTCTTATGCTTCTTTTTCAGTGCTCATTAATGGGCAGCCCTTTGCTTACTTCTCTAGTGGGAGAGGAGATCCTCTATCTCCGCTCTTATTTGTCTTGGTGGTTCAGATTTTCAGCAGGTTATGGTTGAGGGCCGAGGTGGCAGGTGTCATTCGAGGCTTCTAGGCACGTCAGTCCAACAGTAGCATCGTCCATCTCTAGTACGTTGATGACACTATCCGTTTCCTAGCTGGTGAGGAGCACCAGTTGGTTGATGCCAGATTGATGTTAGAGATAGTGCTCCTTCAGTAGACTGAAAGTGAACTATAGCAAAAGCTAGGTCGCGGGGATCAACATGGAGGAGTCAGCATTTAGGTAGGCAGCTTTCTTTTTTGGTTGTTAGATTGGGGAGTTTCCTTTCTCTTATTTGGGCCTTCCTCTGTCTCCTGGGCCACTCCATTATAGGGACTGGTAGGTGGTGGTGCAGAGATATGAGTTCGGATTGGTAGGTTGGAAGGCTAGGCTTCTATCTTATGGAGGGCGCATGGTGTTATGCAGATATGTGTTTGACAACTTGCCGATCTACTTCCTCTCGATCTTCAGAGTCCCGAAGACGGTGGCGAAGAAATTGGAGTCTATTCAGGCTAGATTCTTTTGGCATGGCAATGGGGATAAAGTTAGGTGTTGGCATGATATTTCATGGGGCAGAGTTAGCAAAGACCAAGGAAATAGGAGGTGTAGGCATCAAGAACATAAGATATTTAAATTTAGCACTAATGTGTAAGTGGTTGTGGAGGCTCGGGACCGAGGATGGAGGGTTGTGGACTTACCTGATTAGACAGAGATACTAATATTTGTCCAGAGTGTGGGATCTGACTCCATCTCACAGGTATAATGTCTCCCCGATTTGGAGAGGCATCCTCCAGTGCGTAGACTTCATCAGAGCTAGTGTTCGCTTTAGCTTGGGTGATGGAGGGAGGTGTCTGTTCTGGCAAGACAGGTGGTGTGGAGATTTCATAGTAGCGGAGGCCTTCCCGTCACTGTACGCTATTGCAGGTGCACCTAGGGCTTCTACTGCTCATTCTCTTGATGTAGAGTTGGAAGGGGGTATATGGTCACCTACGTGTAGGAGGAATCTCACTCTAGGGGAGATGGACCAGCTGGGAAATCGCCTCACTTTCCCCCCAGACTTCAGATCAGATGCCAACAGAGGAGACTATTGGATGTGGAGATGGGAGAAGGAGGGAGGGTTCTCATTTAGGCCGGCTTACTCCCTCATTTCGGATGAGGGAATGCATCACTCTAGCATTGCAGGTGTGGGTTCCCCAGAGCCTAATTAAGGTGAAGTTGTTGGCCTGGAGGATATCCCATGGTTGTTTTCCCACGTGTGACAGGGTGGCACCTTTCCTTTTGCACATTTCCACTTTATGTTTTTTGTGCGGGGATGCGGAGGAAGATATGAACCATTTGTTTGCAGGTTGTCTCTTTGTGAAGGGCATTTGGGCGAGGATCGGCTAGAGATTCAATCAACCTCTTGGTCACTTTGAGGGGGTGCATTAGCTCTTCCTCAAGTGGCACAAGAGGTGGATCCTCAAGGGCGACAATGTTATTTGGTGCCTCATTCTTCATGCCACACTTTGGGCCCTCTGGAGCGAAAGGAACAAGAGAATATTCAAAAGGGAAGTGAGACTGGAGGATAGCTTTTTCTCTTTTATTTGTGAGATAGTGGTTCTCTGGGCAAAACACTTTTGTAATGTGTAGGCACATAACTCCTCACTTTTCTTGCTTTTGGGGAGTTAATGGGGTTCAACTGCTGCGTGTGTTGGTTCTTGTATTGGGGTTTTTTGAGAGCTAAAAGATTGTACCTGTACATCCTTTTCTTCCTCTAATATATTTGTGGAACCATCCACTTTTTAAAAAAAAGATAGAATGAACAAGGGGGAAACTACCCCTGCTGGAGCCAGAGATACAGCAGAGGAAGGGGCGTCCAGACTGGGCACCCGACAGGGCTGTTTATGATTGGAAGAGGGAGACAGACTGAAGGTAGAAACTGTAAGTGGGTCTTGGACCCACTAGGAAGAGGAACCACCCTGAAGGATATGACCGGCCTTGAAGTCCAAGGCTACAGATGGCTGCTGGTTGTGGATGCGTCTTGAACTCTAGGGGGCTTGACTGAGTCCTTCAAGACATCCTAGCACAGGGCAGAATGGCAAAGTCCACTGGACACCTCCTAGAAGACATGCTGCTGCATGGGGGCCTCCAACAGGCCCTAGGGATCAAATGCTCTGATACCGTGAAGAAGTTCATGGTCACATGGTGAAGAAGAGAAAGAAGAGGAAGAAAAGAGTAGAGGAAGCACACAGAATTGGGAGTGTGGCTGCAGTCAACCAGTTGCACCCGTCAATAACACTTATTAATTACCCTAATACAGAGTTTATGACTGACATAGCCCTGTTAATTTATCACACTGACTAGGGGTATTTCTGCACACATTTGGCAATTCTTGAGCTAACTGGATCCTGCTTAATGGGTCGGGTAGTGAACCAGTGGGCCTGAACAGGGTGCACACACACACCCCTAGGTGCACTTCTCTACATTTTTTATATTTCTTGAACCTTTCCAGTAGCAGACCAGAACAGAAGAGTAGTCCCAGCTGTGCCTCCTCAACAAGTAATTTGTTCCTGATGTGCTGGGAAGGAACAGTGAAGTTAGCATGAAGTGCTTTTGCTCTTCTGCTGCAGAGCAGCAGCTGTCTTCTTCCCTTTGGTTATTTCGGGTGGGGAGCAAAGCTACTTTCACATCAAAAATGTTTTTGGAACAAATTGCTCCTTGATCAGCTTGATGTGGCGCACCACCACACATTTTGATTCCTTTATTTGGCTCTCTTACAAAGGATTGGGCATTTTCATGCTTTACAGTTGCATGCCTTGTTGCAAGTTTTTCCTCTCTGGTTTACAGCAAGTCTTTTGGAAAATTCATCTTTTCCATTATTCTGGGTTGTCTCATTTCGTTTTTTCTTTTCTTTCTTTTGTGTGTGTGTGTATATAACACAGATAATACATTCTGTAGTCTGAAATAGATTTTTGACAAGATATTCTTCAGCCAATTGATTGATTTCCAATACTTTAGTTCAATATTAAATCATATGGACTTGGGTTTGACCACTGGGCTCCAAGGTTACCTATGTATTTCTCGAAGTCAGGCCAACTCGTAATGTAATTCACATTGGGTTGCAACAACTTGTATGAGACAGCAAAGTTTACTCTTGATTGAGGACATACTTGTACCACAATAGACTGATTTGGAAGTAAAAATTGATGCAACTGATATGAGTGAGGACTGAGTCAGTCTGAGTCAGCAACCACGCTGTCTTCTTTTCATATGCTACTTGCAGTAACTTTGGATGAAAAATCTAACCATGGAATGGGACGATGTTTACAAACCCTTTAATCTTCAGTTTCTTTACCATAGATGTATGCCTTTAGATGGACAATTCGACATATAATTTAACAGGAAATTGCAATCATTTCTTATGTTTAATTTTGGCCATTTATTTCATAGTTAACCCATTCATGGTCGGTTTTTGTTTGGAAGCACTCTGGACAGGCTTTGTTGGCATAGTGTTATTGACCACGTAGACATTTTTGGAGGCCTACATTCTGGGATAGTTCTTTCTGCAACCCACTGTTTACAATGCCTTTCATGTGATCAGCGTTTCTGAAAATGCTTACTGCTTGATCAATTAAATGTTACTTCATGGAAGATCCACTGAGTAAGATGTGTGTGGCGGGTTCCATATCTTAGGTTATGGTTTCTGGCATGCTGAAATCTTTCACTGATTTTCATGATCATTTTTTCAGGTTTCAGTTTGCTAGACATGATTTCTCTGCCTATTCCATTATTTCTATGCATTAACAAAAAAATTAATCATTATCTATCTTGCTCAAATCTGTTGCAGGTTGTCCGCCAAGTGTCATGTGGCAATGCTCATGTAGTGGCTTTGTCAGAGGATGGGCTGCTGCAGGCATGGGGTAATTTTTGCATGTGTTATTATTGCCTGCCCATTTTTTAAAAATGAAGGTTCCTATTGCACGGATATTATAGCTACTCATCAATAACCAGTAGTTCCTCATCCCTTTTGCAATGTGACCATAACAGCCCAGCCCCCCGCACCCCCTTCCCTCTCCCCCATAAAATTTCATTTTCCACTTAAATTTCGAATTAGTTTTTAATTAGATTTGCATTACTGTACTGATGCACCAGGCTACAATGAGTATGGTCAGCTTGGGAGAGGTTTTACTTCTGAAGGACTGCAAGGGGCTCGCATTTTAAATGCTTATGCTAAGTTCCTTGATGAAGCCCCTGAGCTTGTGAAGATAATCCAAGTGTCATGTGGGGAGTACCATACTGCAGCTATATCAGAAGATGGTGAGGTGTAAGTGATTTACAAGGATACTAACATGACTGGAGATGAAAATATTGCTCTTGGACTTGGTTTTCCACATGGCAGGTTGACAAATTTGGACTCCTTCGCACCTTTGAAAACCAAAGTCGGGATATTAGATGGTGCAAAGAGGAGTTAATTCAAATAAAAAGTACCTGCACATTACCATCAACATCTAACTAATCACATTTTTACTACTAACATGGAATCCAAATGGTGTCCATTGTTGAAAGTTTTCAATATTATGTTATGCACCGTTTAGTATCTGGACCTAGCATATTTAGGGCTTTCCCCTTCCAATTTTGCAGAGTTCACAACATTTGTGGTTTAGTTTTCAAAAGCAATTTATATGGTAAATCTGCTAGCTGAGAGAGAGTACATTTCCACAAGTATTGACTTTTTGACATGTTTACTTTAAGAACAAAAGTGACAAAGGATCTCTGGATGCTCTACTCTGAAGACAAACTTGAAGAAACAAAGAACTTAAGATATTGAACCTTGACCTTCCATGTTAGTTGTTGTTGCACATCTAATCTAATTGCTTCTGATGTCCATCATGAATTTCTCTTAGAATCCACTTATGGCTCTATCAGTGGTAAATACTTGATCAACTTGAAAAATAATGGAAAACTAACTGGCAAACACAATGTGCTTATCTTTTAGTCTCTATTCACATAGCAATAGTGCACGTACATGGCACTCTTGTGCTTGCATTCACTTGCAATGTAAACTTTCCTCCGACTATGAACCTTTCAATAGACTTCATCATATTTTATGATTTATGCACCATGTTTTTCTGCCTTGTCCTGTTTGTGAAATTGATGGTGTTCCTAGCTCGTGAGTTATCCTTGCAACATCTTGTGTTTGGGTTCACGAGGAATGTGTATTATATATTCAACCCTTCTGGATTCAGTGATGTGACTGAATTGCTGTTTCAATATCCAATCTGACTTTTGTTTATTTGATGTATTATCTTTAAGTATATATTATTTCTTCAAGCTAAGATCACCCACTTCCTTGAGGGCTTTCTTGATCTCCACCTGATTCCTGTTTGCCAGGTATACATGGGGGTTAGGAAGTATGGGTCAGCTTGGGCATTGTTCTCTCCAGTCTGGAGATAAGGAGCTTTTGCCAAGAAGAGTGACTGCCCTTGATGGAATTGTCATCAAGGATATTGCCTCTGGCGGTGCACATACATGTGCTGTAACTTCAACAGGAGCACTCTATGCCTGGGGTGGTGGCCAAGCGGGGCAGCTTGGGCTGGGTCCCCAGAATGGATTCTTTTCATGTATTCCTAATGAGTCTGATATGCTCCAAAATATTCCTGCTTTGGTTGTCCCATCAGGTGTGCAGCTTGTCTCCTGTGGGCATTCTCACACACTCATATCCATGAGAGATGGAAAGATTTATGGGTGGGGCTACAATAGCTATGGTCAGGCTGCCAATGAGAAATCTACATATACCTGGTACCCATCGCCCGTTGATTGGTATGATATCTTGAACAGAAAAATGGAAACATTTATTGACAATGCCTCTTGTCAAATAATTATCTAACAGTTTCTTGTTTTGGCAGGTGTGTTGGAGGAGTGCGGAGACTTGCTGCTGGTGGTGGTCACTCGGCGGTCTTAACAGATGCTTGCACCTTGAAGGAACTATGTGAATTCAGGCTTGCCGAAAATGTGACTGTTTCCAATTCTTCTCAGATTGAGGATGTAGCATCGAGAACTGGCTCAGATGCATTGGCACGTCTTTGTGAAAGATTTAGGTAGGATTCTGTTTATGAGCCTTGGAGGTAAATGCATTTATTTGTTTTTATTAAGATCAAACAAGCGAATAACATTAGATAAGATATGCAGCACACAGTGAGCTACCAATTACAATTTCCTCTTTATGCACCCATTTACTCTTTTTTTTTAATCCTTGCATTCGGTTCAAGACATGCACTCCTAGTTATTTGCAAGGTCCCTGTGTCTAGCTAATCTGGGGTTGTCAGGGGATCACGTTGCCATGCTTACGAAGAATCTCTCTGAATTCACGGATCTCCTCCATGCATTGCTATTTAAATAAAAAATGCATTTACCATACTTTACTGGCGTTCACAGGGAACACCTGCTTGATGTCGGTGATTATGAGCTGGAAGAGCTGGAAGGTGATGGGGATGACTCGGAATGGATCTGATTTATCAGAACATTAGAAGTCTTTATTGTACAATGCCAGTATTCATTTTCACATTTACCTTTGTATCACAAGGTCAAAGGTATAATGTAAGCTTCTGACAACTGTACCGTCAAATTGAACAGCTTCTGCTACCTCAAACAATGGAGAAAATGTGTTTTATAGACATGACAATAAATCATCTGAGAAATTAAAATATACTTGTTCAGATTTGTTGCTCAAGGTGTATAAAGTTTGATGATATGCTGCATCCAAAGATTGCAAAGGATATCACGTGATTGCAAGCCGTTCTTTAGGAAGGTTAGATACCTGATGAACAACAAGGCACAGTTTAAGTTATGAACTATTTCACTTGCATAATTAAATAGGGGAAGTTGGATGAATAAGATGTACCATGGAACTTTTTACCTACAGATATTATTATTAGTTCTTTGAAAGAGATATATCACAAGGCACAGTTTTAGTTCCTTGAGTTTAAATATGAATATTGCACTGATAAAAATCTTTGGCGGAACAGGATTCATATAACCGATCTTAATTAATTAGGATAAGACTCTGATGATGATGATGATGACGATGATGCTCCTTCACTGACCCTGTGACAAGGTATCGTGGTCCATTCATGCCATTAGCCAAGAGAGTCCTGGGCTTATGTTTGATGTTAGGGTTTCCTATTTCCCAAATATAAGGCAAACTAAAAGTAAATAAAACACAACCGTTTTGGTGGAATTTCTAGTCTCTAGTATGGATATGTGTTATCAAAGAGTTTTGAAATCAAACATTTTCTTGTGTAGTGGTTCAGTTCGTCGTCAAGTATTTACAAATCCTCCCTGATAAGAAGAAAATCCAATTATGAACATCCACAATTATGGCCCCCATTTGTTATGAAATTAAACTTGTTTTCTTTTCGGCTAAATGACTTAGCTGGTCAGGTGATTGCATTTATTTCTAAAAGAGAGAATTTTCTGCATCGCCATGTCCTTTAGTCTTTGTTGGGTGACTATTTCAGATTGAAGGATCTCACTATCCACGGGAGGCACTTGGGTGTAGATGTCTGTGGACATGTGGGTTAAAACTTAAAACCCTTCTTCTTATTCAATTATAGGAGGGGTGATTTGAATGCAAAACATCTGCCTAAGGAGAGGTGGGACATATTTTTTGGCTGAAATTGAACATTTTAGATAGCTGATCGGTGGGACATATTTTTTGGCTGAAATTGAACATTTTAGATAGCTGATCTGCCTTCTTGCCGAAGGTATACGAGAGGGTTACATTTCAATATTTCATGTGAGGTATTTGTCCATTGATCTGCTTTAAGACACTGGCTTCCAGAATCTGGAAGGCACATAAAAGTTAAGGTATCCCGATAATTTCTAGGAGACATCTGATGAAATAGGGATAAAGAATGGAAGATTAAGAAATTCCTGTGTTGGCTGCCTTCATGCCTTGAGAATTAACCCCAGGCCATGGTAGAGGCCGCCAGCCAGGTCACTAAGCACCACCACTTTGGTAGAGAGGTAGGGATAACCTGACTTGGGTTATTCAGCCAGGTCACTAAGCACCACCACTTTGGTAGAGAGGTAGGGATAACCTAACTTGGGTTATTCAGCCAGGTCAGACGGTCTGTCCCGAAGAAAGAGATCTTTGACTTTGATAGGTAATGGGTTAAACTATAGTCAAATTGTTCCAATACGAGAGGTAGGTTAAAATAGAGCGATTAATAGGGGTATCCCCTATGCCCCTCTTTGATAGACGGATATCCTCTTATTTATCCCAAGGATAAATCATATTTTATCTATTTTTTAGTTCGAAAGGGTAATAAAGTTAATACTGTTACGATACGGGATAACTCTCATGTATCTCGGTTAAATTGATCCAGTAAAATTGGTGAAATAAGTTATCTCTCACTTTAACATATTATCTACTAAAATAAATGAGACTAAACTCCGAAATAAATTAACTCACGAGATATATCTTTTCATTTGTCCATCCCTATGTCAAAGAGGGGCTATTTGTTCTGAATTAATTAACCTCTTTTTTTTTTCTAAAGTCAGCTGTATTAATTTAACAGAAGGGATATAGAAGTGTAAACCCTATGCTCCCAAAAGCTCCATATACAATGAATCGTACATAGGTAAGCCGGTGTGATAGCTAACCCTTTTTACCCGGGCACATTTTGTTTTAATCCATCTTTTTGACAAGTGAGAGATATCCCTGTGAACTAAAGACGGTGCATCTGGGAAACTCGGGGATGGAATCTCGTATGCATCTTGGTCTGCTTCCATATCTATAGTTAACACTTGAGTGGTGACAAGACCCCCCCCCCTCTTTCATGTCTACTATTCTTGTAGGTCTTCTTTGTTAATCGAGTGCGGACGTGTTCGACCTTAGGAGGTCGCCCGGGCTCGAGTAAAGGAGATTGTGTGAGGGAGAGCGTGAATTTCTCGACGATTTCTCTTTCATCGGATGTGACAATCTCCCGACAATCCCGTTAACAAACTGGCCGTAGGGATTTCCAAAATTATCCTTATAAAAGGAGGTATTGTCACTCTCCAGTATCGGTGAAGATCTATGGTGCACGAGAGATATGTACTATCCCAGCACGGAATTATGTGGGTGTCAAAAGACAAATTCATCTGAGAACGAATGTATCGAGGGCGAGATATATTTGCGTTGTCATCATTTTGTGGTGCAGGGTGAGATCTTTCCATGGATCACAATCTCATTTGGGTCAAAGGGCGGACTATGTTAGAGAGGCCGGCAACAGTTTTTGGTCGACAAAAAAAGTGCAAAAACCCTTAAAAATAAGGGTAAAATAAAATCAGATTTAAAATTTTCAGAATCACCGAGTCACGTCCAAAAGCAGGTAGAGGCCAACTTTTGAAAAGAAAAAGAAAAGGGGTTCTCCGCAACGCACACGTCTCTCTCTTCCCCGGGAATCCACTACACATGGTAGCCGATGATGTTCATGGCTCGTTAGAGTACAATTTAGATTCTATTTAAGATTCTAACGATTGAAATCTTCTCGGAAAGTGCAATCAAATGCAACCAGAGTTGCTTTCTTTTTCGAATATAGGCTTATCGGACATGGTTGCATTTTTGGATCAATCTATTACGAGGTTACGTCTCCAGTGATTGAGAAATGGCATATAAACTTCAAATTGTTACGGCGTCCCAATAATTTCCGAGAGTGATGTCATGAAATAGAGATGACACGAGGGCATAAAATCCTACAAGGGAAGTTTCCATGTGAACGGCATATAGAGGTATAGGGAATGACACACCGTTTGCATCATTAAATTATCACGAAGTCATAGGTATAATGTACGAGTGCAAACAAATTCTATATGAATCTTATTTCAAAAATTATCAGTGTTTGAACTTGTAGATATTTGTGTGACTGAGAAACAATTTTATATGATTCCTCAGTTGAAACTCCTTCAGAAGAAGAAGTAGCTCCCATAATTGCATATTTCCTTTAAAATATATCATTTTAAAAATTTTCTACCTTTGCCAATGTGCATCCAAAATCCTACACGATACCAATTCATATTAACGGATAGGTTAAGAGTCCGGATAATGCTATTGCATAACGAATTTGGCCAGGTTACAAATAATTAGTTTGACTAACGGGTTATATATGGTCACGGACACGCCCTTCATCCGCACTGAACCCGACCTGTTTGCCTCCTTACCTAACGGGAACAAGCAGAAGCCGTGCCCGGATGGAATACTCGCAGAAATCATCCCCACGAGCTAAGCCAGAGAGAGTCCTCCAACGGTGAGACCGAAACCCCTTCTATACTTGAATTCCATTGGAAAGTAGGGGTGTGTATAAATCAGTTCAAATTGAAAAATTAAACAGAACTGTGTAATTTGATTTGGTTTGGTTTTGTTTCTCAAGTTGTGAAATTCAACTAAATCAAATTTCTTATAAATATTTATTTTATATTAATATTATGCGTAATATGTATTAAAAATCTTTATCTACACGTATAGATATATGCACAGACACGATATTTTTAATTCTAAATATGTATTAATGAATATATATATATATATATTACAATAAAATATAAAAAATCTCATTTGAACCAACCGAACGAAGAATCTTTTCCATTTTTTTTCTTCTGGTTTGGTTTGATTTGGTTTAGTTTTAGGAAAATATGGTTTGAAAAGCTTGCTCCCAAAACTGAACCAATCCGAGCCATGAATAGATTGGGAAAAGGCTCAGAGTAGCTAGAAGCCTAGAATTAAGCTTCAAATCGATTACGAGCTCCTTGCACCAGGGACTCCTCTAAACCCCACTCCCTCCTCTCAAGCCCACGAAGGACCAATTCTTTTGATCCCGTGCAAAGTTTAAGATAGTAACGGTGCTACACGATGTCCACGACAGCATTCTCCTGTGCTACTTTTAGGGGCAAATCACAATCTAGTGCCCTCATCACTTGCTATGGCCAAAGATCGTCAACCCCTTCTAGAAATTTTGGAGCCTCTTCGTCAACAATTTCATCACAACTAGAAGTCAAGCAAGGAGGAGGCACTTTTCAACTTTGTAACCCATTTTCACATATGTCTTGGACCTCGTGCTTTATCGGAGGAACTCTAAAATTCAAGGTTTTCAATCATAGTTTGCAGACTCGGTGCAATTCACGTTGACTCGGACATACCGCACTAGATCTGGGAGAAATCGGTCCCAGATCCGCCTTAGATCGACTGAGTCGGGGTAGGTCATCACCGAAGTAGCCGGCCAGCGTGATCTGGCCGATTTCAGGCATGTTTGCATGGTGGAGAGGCAGATCCATTGTCGGAGAAACTTGAGGAGGCGAGTTTGGTCATATTCAAGGTGTTTCAAGGCCGATTTGAGTTGGGGGAGGGGCGCTGCCGACTGGTGAGGGGCTACCGACGTGGGGGAGGTGGTTACCAGGGTGGGGGGGGGGTTTGTCTATGAGTGGGGGGGCCACCGAAGTGGGGGAGGGAAGGGGTTGATGAGGTGAGAGTGGGGGGAGGACGGGGTGGACTCGGACCGAGTCAGTCTGAGTCGCATAAGACTTGGGGGTCCCTTACTAGATCAGGACCATCCTGATTTGATACGGATCACCGAGTCGGCGAATCATGGTTTCGATACATCCTAGTTAAAAGACCTCTAAGGATCAACTTAAGCTCCAAACTCAGGCATACAAAAACACCATAGGAAAAAATAGACGTTGTACTTAATAATGGGTTAGGCAAGAAGAAGAAGTGCAACGAGGATGTGCTAGGTATTTATTTTTTTGACAAATAAGTTAAGTGCAAAGGAGGAAAAAATTGTAGCTCCCACTGATACTTGCAAGATTTGAACCCACAACCCTCCTCGATACAAAGAGAAGGAGTGAACTACCAAACTATAGGTTGGGTTTCATGTGCTAGGTATTTAAAAGTGTAGGAAGTATAATAAGAAGGATGAGACCACCTTAACTTGTGGAATGCACCCTCACGTTCAAAGGCATGTGTCTTTGAATACCCATTTTATCATATTTTTCATAGAGATTTGGGACAAGGTAAGTACCCAGTTTTACACTCAATCGTCGAGGGCACAAGGCCTAGGGTTTCCTAGTTGAACAATAGTTACAAAAAGATTTGGAAACGGACACCTTATGTTATTCCAACTTAGGTCGTCTGACTTTGTCTCATCTTGCCACTCCGAAATTGTTAGAATACTTATGAGTGCTAACTATCAAAGGACATCGAGAATCTATTTTTTTTGGAACAAATGGTATTTCATTCAGAGCAAATGATAATCACAGTACATGGACAGCCTTGACAACGAACCGTACATTTGTAGCTATGTCTGGCCCATACCGTCATCATCATGACGAAGAAACAGAAAGAAAAAACAAGAGCTGTAGAGATCGCAGGCACCCAACAGGGGTGGGGGCTCCTGGAGGCGCCGAGGAAGAGGCATCCGCTACTGAAGGTGACGGGTTCCTTCCTCGATGAGCGCAAGGCTGCCGAACCGCTCTAGTAGATGGCGGTGTGAGGAGGGTGCTCGGGTGACCAGCACAGCGTAGGATGCATGGGGGGTATGCTCAATTTCTCCGAGCCCTTTTGAGACCGAGGGTGGAAGCCCGTAACCTGCATCACGGATCTGACCCGTGCTTCGTCGGGTGCTCCAGGAAGCGCCCATCGCCCAGAGAGAGTACCGATCCAGGGGAGTAGGATGGGGTGGGGGAGAGACGGTATATTTCAAAATGTTTAGAGGAACAGAAGGAAGGTGGGGGAGGTGGAGGGGGATGACAGAGGGGGGGGGGGGGGGCAGGAAAGAGCCTGCGGAGGGTAGCGAGGGGGGGGGGAGGGTCGGAGGGGGGAACTGAGCAGAGGGGGAGGAGGCGGAGAAGATAGGGGAGAATGAAACTGAGAGAGATGGGAGGGGCACCTGGAGCGGGGGGTGAGGGGAAAGCGGAGGGGTGGCTGGGGGGCCAGGGAAAATGAGCTGGGAGGGAGAAAGAGGGAAGGGGGAGAGCTGGGGGGGATGGAGGGCGCTGGATTGTGCGGAGGGCCGAGGTGGAGATCGGGTCTAAGGAGGGGTGGAGGGAGACCGTCTGAGGGGCCGGGGAAAGGGGATCGCGAGGACATTTGGGGAAGAGGGCGGGCGAAGCGGGGGGGGGGGGGGGGGGGGGCGCTAACAAGGGTAAGGGGAGGGGGATCACGGGCGGGAGAGGATCGGACCCGAGGGGTGCGGGCGGCGCTGGCGGGGGAGGCGGGGGGGGATTCGGAGGATGGGGGAGCGGGGGGTGGGGAGCGAAAGCGTAAACGGGGTGGGAGAGGGGACGGCGATACAGCAAGGAGGTGGGGGGAGGTGAAGGGAGGAAGATGGGGAGGGAGGGTCGGGGGGTACCAACGGAGAGGAGGAAGGAGGGGGAGGGGCGAGAGGGGAGAGAGGCAAACCTGGAGATGAGGGGGGGGAGTTCCTGACGAGAGCTCCCCCCACCCAAAGATCCACCGGTGAAGCACCGGTAAAAGCCGCCAGAAGGCTCCGACGAAGAACCACTGCCTGGGCGGTGAGGGTTCCGGGAGTAGGTGGATTGGTCAAGGCTATCTTGGCCATCTCATGTGTTGATGTTTTCACGACATGCATTCTCAACATGTGAGAGGCAAAATCCTCAAGGGTTTTCTACACAGGGACCTTATTGCTAGGGCCGGGTACTCACTATCCCTTTTAGTAATTATGCCTTCTAGAGGGGAAAGCTCTTTTGAAAGAAAGAAGTATGTCCAATATATACACTATTAGATTACCAATAGAATGCTTGATGTCAAAGGAATCAAACAACTTCTCCACTGATGATATGAGATGGTGCCAATCTCCTCCAAATTATGCGTTGGGCATCTCAATTAAGGTCCGTTGACTCGTTGATCCGTTCCGAATCGAGATCGTCCTGATCTAGTATGGTACGCCCGAGTCACTAGCAACTCGGGTCGACTAGGTCCAGCTCATGTAAAAGGGTTTAATAGCTATCTTTTGTTAACCAAAAAAATATGAAAAAATTGTTTTGATATTATAATGTCTATTCTGGATTCAAAATAATGATTGCCACCTATAAAAAATCAATAAATACATTCAAATTCATTATAACAACTCAAATTAACACATTCAAACTCATCATAACCTACCTCAAATCAACGAATACATTCAAATTCATCAGAACACCTCAAATATTTAACACACTCAAACTCATCATAACCCTACATTAACAAATGAATACATTCAAATTATTTAAACACGTCAAATTAACACATTCAAACTCATCATAACATATAAAAAATCTATAGATACATTCAAAATCATCAAAACACTTCAAATTAACACATTCAAACTCATTATAACCTATAAACAATTTACGAATGCATTCAAAATCATCATAACACCACAAATTAACACATTCAAACTCACCAAACTCATCATAACCTATACAAAAATCCATGAAACCATTGAAAATCATCGTACGTGCCTTCAAGGTGATTTCTTTGAAAGACAGTTTATAATTAAATGCCAAAGACAGATAATCCATTACAAAAATATAATTTACATACATCACGATTACAAAAGAAAATATGTATGCTAATAATCTAATAATCCATAGTCCATACATATATCATGACAAAAGGAAATATATATGTCACTAATGTAATAATCCATAGTCCATAGACTCCATACATACATCATGATCAAAGGAAATATAAAAGTCAATCATCATCCTCAGAAACCTCAATATCTGACAAACATAGCTAGAAGTCATCATCATCTGGACGTTGATATTCTGCAACTCCAAACTGTAAATGTATAGTAGTGGGTGGGGGTGCATGTGGATGGCTTATGACACATCTTATCATCTCGATATATGATGATACATGTGCAGCATTGGGTGGTAAATCAAACTCTACAAAGAATGCCCTCATTACATTTACTAACTCTATTGGAGGGTGAAACACTGTGGAGGAAGAGGTTGCTACTGTAGAGGAAGAGGCTACCCCTGTACTGCCAAAACTAGCATGCACTGCTCTAACAAACTATGTACGAACATGGGGAGGAATAGATGGACATGCAATACAATATCTCTACCAAGTCTCGCAAGATGCTCAGAAAATCTAGTATGCCGCTAACCATGTGCTCAACGAATCCGTTGATCACCTCCCAAGTGAGATGGCATCAGTCAGTTGCATCTACGAAGTATAGAAAATACCTAAACTTAAGTTAAAATATGAATGTGCAATTAAACTACAAAGCAACAAAATGATGAATTTCAAATACCATAGTAACCCCAGTAAGACTACTGCTGAGGTCGTAATTTGAAGATGTGGAACTGCTCTCGTCCCCTGGTATATGTCCTTGCAATTGAATTTGATATATGACTAGGACATGTGCTTGATACTGAGCCCATGACATGTACGTTGAATATATGTTATGATATTACATCATGTAATATGCATAATGATGGGATCCTGGAACATACACCATTGGGACAATTTGAGCATGTACATGGTAACCATGTCCATGAGCAGGATATGCAGCTGGAGTAGGACGTGCTGACACACTAGAATCTTTACTGTCTTAAAGACTAGCGATCATCTCCCCCCACATTCTCTGAAGCTCGTGCTCTAGGACTCCACACTCACGTTCGCCCACAATGAAATCATCAAATATAGCACATGTCCGACATGTAGGGATGGCATGGACATTGGATGAAGCTGTTGAAGATGAACCATAGTCCTACGTACTCAACCTCTCAAAGTTAGATAGCATGCCCTCGTAGCTGCCATTATTAGCCGCAGAACCACCTACTCTGCTCCTATCATTAAATGGCAATGGAGCACCATGATCAATACCATCTTGAGTAGCATGTGTGAACTCTGACTCTCTTGGGAAATGTGTCCACTGCGAATCCCCTGGGGACATGTGTGAACTCTGACATGTAACCCCCACCCCCAACAGTATCCTGTGTGCTGCGAGATGAGTCATCACTGACGGTACGCTCAGTATCAGATCCTATAGGTGCCTCTATATCCGCATTAGGATCTATTGGTGGTGGATGTTTCTTATTTTTTTTAGTGCCCAATCCAAACCATCCTTTTTTTAGGGGGGGGGGATGAGATGGTGGTGGCTCCTTCACAGTCTTCAAACTTGGAGCTTCTCTCCCTTTCTTCCTCTGCGAAGATCTCTGAGACCTCTGTGAAGAAGGAGCAACTGTCCAAGACCTCTGCGAAGAAGAAACACCCCTCTGTAACAACTATGATGAATCTATGGGCTATGAGGGTGCACGCTGTGGTGGTGGTGACTATGAGGGTGCACGATGTACTAATGGTGGTGACTATACGGGTGGCTCCCGAGTGCTCCCTGTAGCAGGACCTTGCATCAATCTATCCTACTCAGCATCATCATCAATAGCTCCCTTACCTCTCACTCTCGTGTTAGTGTCAAGAAAAATGATATCATCCTCTAAGTCTATATCATCATCCTCTACCACTGTCTCCTTAACTTGAGACATCCATGCCATGCCCTCGCATCTTGTGCACCATGTTGTATTCCACTTGTTGCAGCTGTAGCCAAGAAAATGTTCGGGAGAGATGGATCCCATGGATCAGGTGCCTCCTCATCAAGCTCATATTCACCTTGTTCTGTAGTTGCCTTGCGACCCAAGACACGATAGGGTCTTCATCATCGTGGAGGTATATAATATCCATAGGATCATAACCTCCTTCTCTTTTTTTAGCATCCATATGTATGTGCCTCAACCTCAACCTCATATCGTAGTGTACATAGACCAACTTGTCCAGCCCTTGATGTGTTAACATGTTCCTTATCTTTGTATGTATCAATGTAAATATACTTCAATTCCTTTCACACTCAGTAGAGGAGGATGTTTGGGATAACACTTTAATAGCAATCTTACTCAAGATGGGTGAGCTACTTTCATAGTTCAACGACCACTCAGCTGTCAAAAAAATTTTAAAGCATTATATTTCCAACATGAATGATACAATAGAAAAATTTCCTTGTTTGGCGAAAAGTATTTTACCTACATCAGTCCTCTCCCGACCAGCAATGGCCGATGGCTCAGCAATTGGTCGGACTCTCTCTCGAAATTGTTTAATCTGTATCAAAGCATGCATAAAATAGTCAGTATCAAAGCATGCATATAATAATCACCATATGACTTAGGTAAAGATCAGTGCGTCCACTCTTTACCTTATTCATTACATTTGCTATTTTGTACGTAGGGACTTTTGGATATGCGTTCCACCACCTTTGTGACAGCTTCTATCAAGTCATCATTATATGAAAGCTCATTCTTGTAGTAGAACGTAGGGTGGAGATAGTATGTTGTATTATGAAGTGAACAATATAATTGAGAGGCGTATACTTATAAAGTTCTATTACAATGAAATTGGTATAAAACACTAGAATGTATAATTCTCACATGCGATATGTAAATCACAAGCCATCTGTCAGTCCCACCTGTCTTCCACAATACTCAAGAAATATGGAGAATATTTTGGAAATACATGTTGCATCTTCTTTTTCACAGCCTCTAGCTTTACATACACCAACCCTAATGTTGATGTCTTATCACCATCAACAACTCTGAGGATTTCACACAATTGCTCAATAATCTAGACAATTTTCTTCACTCTCTGCCAAAATTTTGTGCTATTGATCAACTCTTCGACATCTTTCCCATCATGAGTGGATGCAAATGAAGACACCAACCATACATGACTCCTAAACATTTATTTGAGGCCATTTTCATGTCTTAGGAGACTTTGCAGTGCAATACAATTAGTTGTAAAATGGGTGATTATCGGTCTCAACAACTCGCCTCTTGTGGCCTCCTACATCCAAGCAAGCATAATATGATGACTGTATATAAATCTTGTTATCTTCTATGCTGCTTCCACAATTGTCTTCACTACATGAAGTTGTCCAATATCTTTCAGCATCAAATCAACACAATGGGCTACACAAGGTGTCCAAAACAAGTGTGGTTTGATCTTCATCATCTCCTCCCCTACTTTCTTGTAGTTAGATCCATTATATGTCACATCATGTACAGTGAATTCTTCTCCGATTTCTTCCACCACTTCATTCATTAATTGTAATATGTAGTGGTAGTTGTGGATTTTGTTTGATGCATCAATCGACTTGTGGTAGAAGACTTATTTTTCACAATACACAAGAAAGTTGATCAAGCTACTTTAGGTGGTGCCTGACCAACCATCACACATAATGATGACTCCAAACTTTTACTATTTTTTTTTGAAAGAAGCAATGTACTCCTTTATCTCTTGAACTTTCTCATCAAGATACCTCCCAGCCAAATCCTCTGGAGTAGGAGGTTGGACATGCAAACCTTATTCATGCACCTCTTGGAACATTATCTTGTAGTATGGATTGTTTGTTGTATTAAGTGATAACCCTGTATGGTGCTAAAACTTTGCCATGGCCCTTCCCAATTTGTACCTCGGTCTTTTCTTGTTGTATGCATCCTCAATTCTTATTTGTACCCATACTCTCTAAAAAAGATATTGGGATCCACATCTTCAATTGTGATACATGTGCTTCTTTTTCTTTAACTACCACTGCCCGAAGGAGGAGGCTATGTGAAGTAACTCCTGATACTACTTGTTGAATGACGACCTGGGATCGATCTTGATGAAGGAACCCCTGAACCTCTACTTTTTTCATATTGCGATCTCTCAAATTGAACCCTTTGAGCTTTCCTCCGATTCCTCTCCCATGCTCCGGCCCTGCTTTCATGTATAGCCCAACGAGTGGTATGAGAAGGTGGAAGGGCTCTCCCTTCCCTAACCTCATGGACATCTTTCTCATCAGAACTTGTCCATACCTCATCATCTTCTGAATGTAATGACCCTCTGCCGCTCATCATCCGTTCAGATGTAGGTTTTTCCGCCTTTTTTCTTTGTTATTCAAGTATTAGGTCTTTCAAATATTGTGACATTAATTCTTTGACCTATTTAGACACACTCTTGGATGAATGGATATCGTTGTACCCTATTGTCCTACCTCCTGTAAGATGCTTCTTCAAGCGAGAGACCCAACCCTCCTTTCCAATAAAATCATAATAATTACACTTGAAATGGTGCCTATTTCCATCTATCATCACACCATGCTGCCATCCAATGTCATCGCTTTATGCTCTTGGAGGAATTTAAAATCTCACAAAAAGTATAACCTCATTTATGTAATACATTAAATACACTACAAGAAAAATCGCGGATAGCGACCGACCTATCGGTCGCTATTCAGTCGTAGATCGGTCGCAAATATGCATTGCGACCGAACAGATACTATCTAGCGACCGAATATGTCGGTCGCTATATAATAGTCGCTATATGGCGACCGACATAATTCGGTCGCAGTATCAGTCGTTACCAGCGACCGATTATAATCGGTCGCCTGACCGGTCGCTAATAATTCGGTCACTATTCAGTCTCTATTCGGTCGCTACATTTGTTGTATTTTAAAAAATAAAATTAACCTATCGGATTAAGTCGGTCTCAATTCGGTCGCTATTCGGTCTCGAATTATGTTGTAATTTTAAAAATAAAATTAACCTATCGGATTTATTCGGTCTCAATTCGGTCGCCAGTAGGTCGCTAAATTTGTTGTATTTTTCAAAATAAAATTAACCTATTGGATTGATTCGGTGGCTAGTCGGTCGCCAGTCGGTCGCCAAGTATAATTATTTAATAAAAGAAATATAACGTATAGTCGCTATTCGGTCGCAATTCAGTCTCCATGCGGTCGCTAATTTTGCATTATTTTTTTTTAAAAATTTATTTAAACTGATAAATAAATTACCTGATAAATAACAAATTCATAACATAAATATAAAATCAACTACACAGACAACAATATCGACAAATCTCAAATTCATCACATACAAACACCTGATAAATAACAATTTCATAAAACAATAATAAATCAACTACACGGATCACAATCTCCACGAACCTCAAATTACACACAATTAAAATAAAATCACAAATTAATCATACATCCATAATAATAAAATGACAACATACACAACTAAAATAAAATCACAAATCCTCCACATATGTCTCATCCTGGTCGTCGTCTCGTCCAACATCTCGCGACGGATGATCCTGTATATCATTTAAAAAAATTATAATCAAATCCTTAATAAAGAAATCAAGCATTAACAAGACTTAATAAAGAAATCAAGCATTAACAAGAGTATGCCAATAGTTTAAGCCAGCTCATTTTCATATATATAAATACACACACACAATATAAGTTCAAATTTCATCTTGTATTTTAAAAATGAAGTTTGAGCGCCGAGCTCAAACCGGGCATCCGATTTGGATTCCGTCAGTTCTGACAAGTCACTTTCATCTCCCCGGTCGTATTGGAATGATCGGCACGGCCATCCGACCGGTATTTCGAATTTTAGACCCCCGGACCCGTCCTAACAGTTCATTTGAACTAAGTGTATTTTAAAAATGAAGTTTGAGCGCCGAGCTCAAACCGGGCATCCGATTTGGATTCCGTCAGTTCTGACAAGTCACTTTCATCTCCCCGGTCGTATTGGAATGATCGGCACGGCCATCCGACCGGTATTTCAGATTTTAGAACCAAATGCCCCGTCCTAACAGTTCATTTGAACTAAGTGTATTTTAAAAATGAAGTTTGAGCGCCGAGCTCAAACCGGGCATCCGATTTGGATTCCGTCAGTTCTGACAAGTCACTTTCATCTCCCCGGTCGTATTGGAATGACCGGCACGGCCATCCGACCGGTATTTCAGATTTTAGACCCCCGGACCCGTCCTAACAGTTCATTTGAAATAAGTGTATTTTAAAAATGAAGTTTGAGCGCCGAGCTCAAACCGGGCATCCGATTTGGATTCCGTCAGTTCTGACAAGTCACTTTCATCTCCCCGGTCGTATTGGAATGATCGGCACGGCCATCCGACCGGTATTTCAGATTTTAGAACCAAATGCCCCGTCCTAACAGTTCATTTGAACTAAGTGTATTTTAAAAATGAAGTTTGAGCGCCGAGCTCAAACCGGGCATCCGATTTGGATTCCGTCAGTTCTGACAAGTCACTTTCATCTCCCCGGTCGTATTGGAATGACCGGCACGGCCATCCGACCGGTATTTCAGATTTTAGAACCAAATGCCCCGTCCTAACAGTTCATTTGAACTAAGTGTATTTTAAAAATGAAGTTTGAGCGCCGAGCTCAAACCGGGCATCCGATTTGGATTCCGTCAGTTCTGACAAGTCACTTTCATCTCCCCGGTCGTATTGGAATGACCGGCACGGCCATCCGACCGGTATTTCAGATTTTAGACCCCCGGACCCGTCCTAACAGTTCATTTGAAATAAGTGTATTTTAAAAATGAAGTTTGAGCGCCGAGCTCAAACCGGGCATCCGATTTGGATTCCGTCAGTTCTGACAAGTCACTTTCATCTCCCCGGTCGTATTGGAATGATCGGCACGGCCATCCGACCGGTATTTCGAATTTTAGACCCCCGGACCCGTCCTAACAGTTCATTTGAACTAAGTGTATTTTAAAAATGAAGTTTGAGCGCCGAGCTCAAACCGGGCATCCGATTTGGATTCCGTCAGTTCTGACAAGTCACTTTCATCTCCCCGGTCGTATTGGAATGACCGGCACGGCCATCCGACCGGTATTTCAGATTTTAGACCCCCGGACCCGTCCTAACAGTTCATTTGAAATAAGTGTATTTTAAAAATGAAGTTTGAGCGCCGAGCTCAAACCGGGCATCCGATTTGGATTCCGTCAGTTCTGACAAGTCACTTTCATCTCCCCGGTTGTATTGGAATGACCGGCACGGCCATCCGACCGGTATTTCAGATTTTAGACCCCCGGACCCGTCCTAACAGTTCATTTGAAATAAGTGTATTTTAAAAATGAAGTTTGAGCGCCGAGCTCAAACCGGGCATCCGATTTGGATTCCGTCAGTTCTGACAAGTCACTTTCATCTCCCCGGTCGTATTGGAATGATCGGCACGGCCATCCGACCGGTATTTCGAATTTTAGACCCCCGGACCCGTCCTAACAGTTCATTTGAACTAAGTGTATTTTAAAAATGAAGTTTGAGCGCCGAGCTCAAACCGGGCATCCGATTTGGATTCCGTCAGTTCTGACAAGTCACTTTCATCTCCCCGGTCGTATTGGAATGATCGGCACGGCCATCCGACCGGTATTTCGAATTTTAGACCCCCGGACCCGTCCTAACAGTTCATTTGAACTAAGTGTATTTTAAAAATGAAGTTTGAGCGCCGAGCTCAAAGCGGGCATCCGATTTGGATTCCGTCAGTTCTGACAAGTCACTTTCATCTCCCCGGTCGTATTGGAATGATCGGCACGGCCATCCGACCGGTATTTCAGATTTTAGAACCAAATGCCCCGTCCTAACAGTTCATTTGAACTAAGTGTATTTTAAAAATGAAGTTTGAGCGCCGAGCTCAAACCGGGCATCCGATTTGGATTCCGTCAGTTCTGATAAGTCACTTTCATCTCCCCGGTCGTATTGGAATGATCGGCACGGCCATCCGACCGGTATTTCGAATTTTAGACCCCCGGACCCGTCCTAACAGTTCATTTGAACTAAGTGTATTTTAAAAATGAAGTTTGAGCGCCGAGCTCAAACCGGGCATCCGATTTGGATTCCGTCAGTTCTGACAAGTCACTTTCATCTCCCCGGTCGTATTGGAATGATCGGCACGGCCATCCGACCGGTATTTCAGATTTTAGAACCAAATGCCCCGTCCTAACAGTTCATTTGAACTAAGTGTATTTTAAAAATGAAGTTTGAGCGCCGAGCTCAAACCGGGCATCCGATTTGGATTCCGTCAGTTCTGACAAGTCACTTTCATCTCCCCGGTCGTATTGGAATGACCGGCACGGCCATCCGACCGGTATTTCAGATTTTAGAACCAAATGCCCCGTCCTAACAGTTCATTTGAAATAAGTGTATTTTAAAAATGAAGTTTGAGCGCCGAGCTCAAACCGGGCATCCGATTTGGATTCCGTCAGTTCTGACAAGTCACTTTCATCTCCCCGGTCGTATTGGAATGACCGGCACGGCCATCCGACCGGTATTTCAGATTTTAGAACCAAATGCATAAGTTGCTGCTTCTCGCTGCCTCCATTCAGGTTTGTTAATGTTTTCTTCTATGAATGGCATAACAAGAGGCACAATGTCATCTCCCACGGTCCGTGCAACCAAACCCAAGCATGTTCCTCCAGCCATTGCAAGATTCCAAACTCCTTCATCCTGATCTTGGTCGTCTTCTTGCTTAAGGAGTGTCTCCAACAGCATAGGGACAAGCGCAGGTAGTGCCTGCTTGATAAAATAAAAGCAAGGGGTGTCAGAATCAGCAGAAAAATCCCCTCCATATTCATCTAAGATGTCAATCTCTTCATCGCATATTGAGCTCCAGAATTCAATAGCTTGTAGAGCAACAGGTTCCTCATCTTCCCTCACAGCTTTTGCAGTGATGTTAAATATGTCCTGCATATACGATGCAAGCTTCTCATAATACATGGAGGATATGGAGACCAAGCATTCGAATGCAGCCTGCCGTATCTTCACCTCAGGGGACAGAGTAGCTTCACAAATGACTCTCATGATATAATCCCTCTCCATATCATTCCCGAAGTTTGCCTGAGCAAATCCCAAAGAATTATGCAGAGCTCGAGTTGCAGCCAGCCTAACATCAATGTTTCCCTCAGAAGCACTCATGCCTTGAACAACCGCTGTCAATATCTTATTGACTTGCTCTTGATCAACTTCATCAGGGGAGACTTCTTCACACATGTAACCTAGGGTGTCCAAAGTTGCTTGCTTAACATCTGGCTGAAGTTGATGAATATTTGACAAGAGAGAACTGATAAGTTCAGGCCATTGATTTTGAGGCAACTCAATACCAGCAATCTTTGCAACAACTTGAGATGCAGTAGATCTTGCATCAATCACCGGTGAAGAGAGAGTCTGTAGTAAACATCCTTTGACCTGGGCCCTAACAGCTACATCCAATGATAACCATCTCTGCACATGCTCAAATTTTCTGTGTTGCTCCTTTGCATCCAGGGCATTTTTGAGAATCAAGCCTGCCAATTTACGGCTAACAACAGGCTTGTCATTATTTGCTAATTCACTCGAAAGAGATAGCAAGAACCCAGTAACATTTTGATCCTGAAATTGTTTTAAACTTTCCTCAGCATGCTTGCGAACCGCTGAATCTATTGACTGTGCATTCAAAAGAACTTGGGTAACTTCCATAGCCATTTCTGTATGGTATCTTCTCCGCCTTTCCCTTGCAGGGATACGCCCCAACACTACAAGAAAAATCGCGGATAGCGACCGACCTAGCGGTCGCTATTCAGTCGTAGATCGGTCGCAAATATACATTGCGACCGAACAGATACTATCTAGCGACCGAATATGTCGGTCGCTATATAATAGTCGCTATATAGCGACCGACATAATTCGGTCGCAGTATCAGTCGTTACCAGAGACCGATTATAATCGGTCGCCTGTCCGGTCGCTAATAATTCGGTCGCCATTCAGTCTCTATTCGGTCGCTACATTTGTTGTATTTTAAAAAATAAAATTAACCTATCGGATTAAGTCGGTCTCAATTCGGTCGCTATTCGGTCGCTAATTATGTTGTATTTTTAAAAAATAAAATTAACCTATCGGATTTATTCGGTCTCAATTCGGTCGCCAGTCGGTCGCTAAATTTGTTGTATTTTTAAAAATAAAATTAAACTATCGGATTGATTCGGTGGCTAGTCGGTCGCCAGTCGGTCGCCAAGTATAATTATTTAATAAAAGAAATATAACGTATAGTCGCTATTCGGTCGCAATTCAGTCTCCATGCGGTCGCTAATTTTGCATTATTTTTTTTTTAAAAATTTATTTAAACTGATAAATAAATTACCTGATAAATAACAAATTCATAACATAAATATAAAATCAACTACACAGACAACAATATCGACAAATCTCAAATTCATCACATACAAACACCTGATAAATAACAATTTCATAAAACAATAATAAATCAACTACACGGATCACAATCTCCACGAACCTCAAATTACACACAATTAAAATAAAATCACAAATTAATCATACATCCATAATAATAAAATGACAACATACACAACTAAAATAAAATCACAAATCCTCCACATATGTCTCATCCTGGTCGTCGTCTCGTCCAACATCTCGCGACGGATGATCCTGTATATCATTTAAAAAAATTATAATCAAATCCTTAATAAAGAAATCAAGCATTAACAAGACTTAATAAAGAAATCAAGCATTAACAAGAGTATGCCAATAGTTTAAGCCAGCTCATTTTCATATATATAAATACACACACACAATATAAGTTCAAATTTCATCTTGTATTTTAAAAATGAAGTTTGAGCGCCGAGCTCAAACCGGGCATCCGATTTGGATTCCGTCAGTTCTGACAAGTCACTTTCATCTCCCCGGTCGTATTGGAATGATCGGCACGGCCATCCGACCGGTATTTCGAATTTTAGACCCCCGGACCCGTCCTAACAGTTCATTTGAACTAAGTGTATTTTAAAAATGAAGTTTGAGCGCCGAGCTCAAACCGGGCATCCGATTTGGATTCCGTCAGTTCTGACAAGTCACTTTCATCTCCCCGGTCGTATTGGAATGATCGGCACGGCCATCCGACCGGTATTTCGAATTTTAGAACCAAATGCCCCGTCCTAACAGTTCATTTGAACTAAGTGTATTTTAAAAATGAAGTTTGAGCGCCGAGCTCAAACCGGGCATCCGATTTGGATTCCGTCAGTTCTGACAAGTCACTTTCATCTCCCCGGTCGTATTGGAATGACCGGCACGGCCATCCGACCGGTATTTCAGATTTTAGACCCCCGGACCCGTCCTAACAGTTCATTTGAAATAAGTGTATTTTAAAAATGAAGTTTGAGCGCCGAGCTCAAACCGGGCATCCGATTTGGATTCCGTCAGTTCTGACAAGTCACTTTCATCTCCCCGGTCGTATTGGAATGATCGGCACGGCCATCCGACCGGTATTTCGAATTTTAGACCCCCGGACCCGTCCTAACAGTTCATTTGAACTAAGTGTATTTTAAAAATGAAGTTTGAGCGCCGAGCTCAAACCGGGCATCCGATTTGGATTCCGTCAGTTCTGACAAGTCACTTTCATCTCCCCGGTCGTATTGGAATGATCGGCACGGCCATCCGACCGGTATTTCAGATTTTAGAACCAAATGCCCCGTCCTAACAGTTCATTTGAACTAAGTGTATTTTAAAAATGAAGTTTGAGCGCCGAGCTCAAACCGGGCATCCGATTTGGATTCCGTCAGTTCTGACAAGTCACTTTCATCTCCCCGGTCGTATTGGAATGACCGGCACGGCCATCCGATCGGTATTTCAGATTTTAGACCCCCGGACCCGTCCTAACAGTTCATTTGAAATAAGTGTATTTTAAAAATGAAGTTTGAGCGCCGAGCTCAAACCGGGCATCCGATTTGGATTCCGTCAGTTCTGACAAGTCACTTTCATCTCCCCGGTCGTATTGGAATGATCGGCACGGCCATCCGACCGGTATTTCGAATTTTAGACCCCCGGACCCGTCCTAACAGTTCATTTGAACTAAGTGTATTTTAAAAATGAAGTTTGAGCGCCGAGCTCAAACCGGGCATCCGATTTGGATTCCGTCAGTTCTGACAAGTCACTTTCATCTCCCCGGTCGTATTGGAATGATCGGCACGACCATCCGACCGGTATTTCAGATTTTAGAACCAAATGCCCCGTCCTAACAGTTCATTTGAACTAAGTGTATTTTAAAAATGAAGTTTGAGCGCCGAGCTCAAACCGGGCATCCGATTTGGATTCCGTCAGTTCTGACAAGTCACTTTCATCTCCCCGGTCGTATTGGAATGACCGGCACGGCCATCCGACCGGTATTTCAGATTTTAGACCCCCGGACCCGTCCTAACAGTTCATTTGAAATAAGTGTATTTTAAAAATGAAGTTTGAGCGCCGAGCTCAAACCGGGCATCCGATTTGGATTCCGTCAGTTCTGACAAGTCACTTTCATCTCCCCGGTCGTATTGGAATGATCGGCACGGCCATCCGACCGGTATTTCGAATTTTAGACCCCCGGACCCGTCCTAACAGTTCATTTGAACTAAGTGTATTTTAAAAATGAAGTTTGAGCGCCGAGCTCAAACCGGGCATCCGATTTGGATTCCGTCAGTTCTGACAAGTCACTTTCATCTCCCCGGTCGTATTGGAATGATCGGCACGGCCATCCGACCGGTATTTCAGATTTTAGAACCAAATGCCCCATCCTAACAGTTCATTTGAACTAAGTGTATTTTAAAAATGAAGTTTGAGCGCCGAGCTCAAACCGGGCATCCGATTTGGATTCCGTCAGTTCTGACAAGTCACTTTCATCTCCCCACTGAAAATGAACTTCTTGTAACTTATGACCTATGCTCCTTTGTATGAACTGCCCTTCCTTTGCTTAGAGGTGCTGTTCCTGGCTTCCTGCCATGACAGTTACCAGACTTTGGGGAGATCTTTTCACCTAAATTGGCATATTTTATTCATGTCTACATGTTACTTTCCTTATATTATTCTAGCTTTATGAATATTTATAGATCTGTATCCTCCCCCACTCAAGTGAATAGAATTTATACATATCTTTTCACTTTCAGTTCTAACCAAAATCTCTATACACCTATGGAAAATCCTGCAGAACAGTCTGCCTGTTGATTCTAATATCCAGAGGATAGGTGTAAGATGATATTTAGAGTTAAGAAAATGATATTTTCCCCTCCTCAATCTAAATTCTTATATTTTGTAAGATGATATTTAGAGTTAACAAATAGAAAATCAATCAAATAAAATACTTACCGGAGGCTGCTGTGCAGGAGGTGCAGGAGGTGCTCTACTACTATCAATTCCCAAGGATGTGAGCATCTGGGAGACGGTCTGAGCGACGATGGTTGAGATATTCTGAGAGATATTCTGAGAGACGGTCTCGTTGACGATCTGCCTAAACATATCTGGAGTCATGGTCGGGGCGGCACTGGAAGAACCATCTGGGGCTGCTGGTGTGGTAAATGGAGAGGTCGCATGTGAGACCGAACTCGAGCATGATGATAACACCCTAGTCGTGCCCAAGCTATGTCCAAAACCATAAACATGTCCTTTCTTGGGTGCCCCAGATGCTGCAACCCAAATGGCAGGATCCAACTCTGGACGCTGACTGTCATCCCCGTACCTCTCATCCATTCGTCTACTATATGAGTCCTGCAAAAACCAAAAAAAAACAAAACCAAATTATTCTACAATTTAATCTTAAATGAAAACTATTAATGTATACACTTACCGCTACCTCCCGAGCTTTCTCACTAATGTAAGCATTTGTCCCTTTCTTCTTATGAGTTCGATCAAAAAGTTCATGAAATTGAGCTGGCCGCTTTAACTGTGCTTCCTGTTATTCAAATAAATCACAGTTTCATAATAGAAACAAAAAATTTATATATGTAGAAGTGTACTTACTAATCTCGCTTTATGTGTTGCAAAGGAGACAGAGCCACCCGTGTGTAAATTCGCTTCAGGATGCGCTGCTCTGTTTTGCTTTGCTTTGTTTGAATTGGCATTCCATTTCTCCGCTTCCCAAATGTTGCACAGCTCTGTCCAATACTCCTTTCTCATCCACACAGGCCCATGCTCCTTCCATATGTTCTTATCAGTACTTGCACATGCTTTTTTTGCATATCTTCGGGCATTGTACATAAGATGTTTGAAATTATCTCTTGCAGTAGCTGTCCATGCAAATCTAGCACGTAACTCATCTGAATGTTCTGTGAATCGATGATTCCTCTATATATTAACAACAACAAAAATTTATATGTTACATAACAAAGTGGGTTAAAATAATAATTGAAAATGACTTAATATGATAAAATAAGATAAATACCAAGAACATAGAGAACAATAAATCCTGAACACCCATCGGAAAATCAGCAAAGCGATGGATGGGGCCTGGAAAATGTGCTTGAATTGTCTTTGTAATAAATTGTGATGCTTGGGCTGGCTCTATTTTATTCCTGAAATTAAAAATATTAATACCACAATGACGAATAAATAACAAAAATAATGCATTACGTACCCTTCATTTATCCACACTGCCCGCATCGTCTCATTACAACAGCCCTCCCCCTCATGATGACTCGCCTCGTCATCAGCACGTACTATACGAATTAAATAGTATAAATAAAACAAACTATCAAAAAAACATAAATATGCAAATGAACATACCTGACTCAGCTGGGGGAGGTGTAGATCCACTCGCCATGTGTGATGGCGGTGCATAGGCCGTCAATGTACCCGTTGTCAGTGGTAACGGTGCAGAGGCCGTGGGTCCTGTAAGGATAAGAATCAGATAACACAAAAACATAAAGAATTATTTTAAACAAATACTCAAATGAATTATACATGAAAGTATACATACCTACTACCGGTGGTAGCGGTGCATCCCTCGGTGGTAACGGTGCAGAGGTCGTGGGTCCTGTGAAAATAAGAATCAGATAACACAAAAACATAAAGAATTATTTTCAACAAATACTACAATGCATTATACATGAAAGTATACATACCTACTACCGGTGGTAGCGGTGCAGAGGTCGGTCGTAACGGTGTAGAGGTCGTGGGTCCTGTGAAAATAATAATCAGATAACACAAATACATAATGAATTATTTTCAACAAATACTACAATGCATTATGAAGGGAAAGTATACATACCTACTACCGGTGGTAGCGGTGCAGAGGTCGGTGGTATATGTGCAGAGGTCGTGGGTCCTGTGAAAATAAGAATCAGATAACACAAAAACATAAAGAATTATTTTCAACAAATACTACAATGCATTATACATGAAAGTATACATACCTACTACCGGTGGTAGCGGTGCAGAGGTCGGTCGTAACGGTGTAGAGGTCGTGGGTCCTGTGAAAATAATAATCAGATAACACAAATACATAATGAATTATTTTCAACAAATACTACAATGCATTATGAAGGGAAAGTATACATACCTACTACCGGTGGTGAAACGGAAGTAAATCTCCTCCCGCTACCCTCTCCCCTCCCACCTCTGGGAGTCCCACGCCGTCCTCGAACCATATCTTCAACTGGTAATAAAATACATGCATATTCATCAAATAGTGAAAGAAAGAAAGTTACAGAGTATTAAAATTCCCAGATAAAATTGTATACCATTAATCAAACATTCTCCATTTCTTCTTCAGATGTTGGAGATATAACAAATTCAGCATTCACATCTTCATTATCAGATTCATTTTGATCACTAATATATTCCTCCTCTTCGGAGTCCCCCAACTGTATTTCTGGTTGTTCTGGATCGACTTCCTCCACTTCATTCTCTTTAGATAAAGACGGTGCCTCCACAGATTCATCACTAGAAGCAGGCAAGTCTACATCATCACCCAAGTCTGATTGAAAGAATTCGGCATTCACATCCAACTGCTCTGTTTCAGTCAAATCCAACTCATAATCCGGGAAAAGCCTTGTCTTAACCTTGCAAACTGCCCACCAATCATTTCTTTCTTTATTTCTAGACGATGGATACTTTGTATAATAGACCTGCTGGGCTTGTGCGGCCAAAATGAATGGATCATAAGTATTCAATTTAGACTTATGTCTGATATCGACAATCCCATATGTTGTGTCATTTCGAACAGAATTAGGATCAAACCAATGACACTTTAACAGAAATATATGGTTGTCATCTCCGAGATATTGCAATTCTAAGATCTCCTCAATAATACCATAATAATCACATTCGTTTTCATTATATGTACTTCCTTTCACACATACCCCGCTGTTCATTGTTGACTTATTCTGCCCATATTGTCTAGTGTGAAATCTATACCCATTCACAATAAATGCTGGATATGTACGTGCAACTTTCGATGGGCCATAACTGATCACTCGAATTCTTTGATCAGTAATAAAATCATTTTCAACCTACATATGGACAGCACACTAGTCAGAATTTGTCATTGACCCAACAAGGAGAAAGAGTAGTAATAATACTTACACGATATTTCAGCCAAGAAGCGAATGATTTTTCTCGTTCTTTTTCAACCTCCATGTCAGTGAGATATGGACATCTTTGGATTAATTCTGAGTCAAATTGTCTGTATTACGACCATTGGAGCATTATAGATGGAATGAAAAATAATAAGTTATAGACACAATGTAATTTGAGCAGAGAACTTACGCAACATAAGGTTCAACCTCCATACAATTTAAAAGGATGTAAATTTCTGCACAGTGCAATTCTCTATCATTTAGCATCCGACTCGAGGAACGTCCATACGCACGTCCAGGATACTTAAATATCGACAGTCGCTCAGAGTGAACGGAGTCTCCCCCATCATCATTACGTGGTGGCCGAGTTCGACGAGTTTGTACCTCAGGTTCAAAGTACATTGAACAGAAATTTGATATTTCTTCCATAATGTACGCCTCGGCAATGGAACCATCATGTGGCCTCATAGAATGGTATGCTAGTCCTAGACATTGCCCGAATATTTCACATCTTTTGTTTGCGGATGATACCATCATTTTTTGCAATGGCAATCTTATTTCAATAAGGAATCTCCTTAAGATACTACAAGATTATGAAAGAGCTTCAGGGCAGTCAATAAACACAGGTAAAAGTGGTTTTTTCATACACTCCAGGAATAATAACTCTACTGCCAGGAAAATTCAGGATGTCACTGGTTTTGTTAAACACTCCTTCCCTCATAAGTATCTTGGTTTTCCCCTGATCAAAGGAAGATGCAAGAAAATTCACTACACTGGTATTCTACACAATATTCAGAGGAGGATTTCAGGTTGGAAATGTGGGATGCTCTCCTAGGGAGCAAAACTAGTCCTTATCAAGCATGTCCTGATCTCATTGCCCATATACTTTCTTACATCTTCTTCACTGCATATTGGAACTCACCAAGCTATTGAAAAATCACTTGCCAATTTCTTCTGGGGTTCATCTGATCATGGTCACAGGAAGCACTGGAGAAAATGGAACAAAATCTGCACTCCTATCTCTTAAGGTGGACTGGGTATTATATCACTAAGGAATATGGAAACTCCCTTAAGTGTTAAAATGTTGTGGCAAGCTCTTCATTCAAATTCATTATGGGCCGAGTATTTCAGAGCCAAATATATTAGGAACTGTCCTCTCATCCAGGTTCAGTTTACAAATATGAAGGGTTTTGAAAGGAGAAGGTGGATCACTGCAAAAAATTTAATTATTCAGCATAAGAGGGTCATTATTGGAGATGGCAGCAGGACAAGCTTCTGGTATGACAGATGGATAGGCCAACACACCCTTGCTGATTTTGCATTGGCTGATAACACCATCAACCCTATGCTCTCTGTTCGGGACTTTATTGTACAGATGAATTCAGAAGACACAAATTGGCCTAACAGGTTTTTTACTGAAGAAATTAGCACTGCTTTGAAGCATGTTAAACTCAATCAGGAACATGACCTACCTGCTTGGAGCCTTTCTTCTTCGGGGAACTGTTCAGTCTCATCCACCCAAAAGGCTATTAGCAGGAACCAAGAGACTCAGACTTTCAATCAGTGGACTAGCATTTGGTCACCATGGCTGCCTTCCAAGATCTCCATTCATCTGTGGAAAATTATCAACAAGTGTCTTCCTCTGGATTGCAACATTCAGAAGATAGGGATTCCAATTTGTTCAAAATGCTGCTGCTGCAAGACCCCACAGACTGAAAATTATAACCACTTATTTATTTTCGGTGATTGGGCTTCTTACATATGGACATATTTCAGATCTAAGGGGTTGCAAATTGAAGAAAATTCAGCTACCTCAATGATACTCAACAATTTATGCTCCACTCAGAAAAAATCAATGTTTGGCCTATTTGGTCTAGCTGCTGTCGGAGTTAGTATGTGGGAGATTTGGTGTGCTAGAAATTCAGACAAATATGATGACTCCAAAACTTCCTGCCAGGGTCTCCTCCACAAAATCAGATACAAAGTCAAAGAAATATGTCAGATTTCCTCACTACCCGAAGCCAATCAGGAACATATCAGAATTCTGGATGCTCTAGGAATTCAATTTGCTAAACCAAAGTAGCTTAGAGCTATAGCCATTAAATGGTTTTGCCCTCCTTGGCCTTCTTTAAAACTAAATACTGATGGAGCATCTAAAGCCAATGGTGAATCTGGTGGAGGTGGGGTCATAAGAGATCACCTTGGAAATGTCATCCTAGCTTTCAGCCACTACTATGGATTCTCAAATAGCATCATTGCTGAGGCCCCTGCCCTATTAGATGGAATGAAGTATATCAAAATCACTGGTTCCACAGCAGCAATAATTGAATGTGACTCTCAAACTATTGTCAATATTATCAAAAGGAAAGCCACCTGCCCTTGGTCGATATTGTCCTATGTCAGGGAGATATGGAGCCTCCTTAATCCTGCAGATACCATTAATCACATCTTTAGAGAAGGGAACACTGTGGCTGATTCCTTAGCTTCTTTAGCTTGTAAGTTGAAATGTAATGCATCCTATTCCTCCTCTGAGCTTCCTACTCTCATTAGAGGTGCTGTTAGGCTTGATAAACTGGGTATGCCCAGTGTCCGCTTGATGTAATTTATCTTTACAATTGCTTTTACTCAATAAAATACCCACGGGTGGTTAGGTGGTAGAGTTCTTCTCTCAACCTTTCCACTAGGCAGGGCTTTCACATAAAAAAAAAAGAAGATAGTGAAACCCTTCAGTTTCAGAATGCTATAGGCAGTCTCCATGCATGCATGTGGAAATGACAATGTCTATAAAGCAAATTAAACCTTAAGTCAAAGTTTTGAATTCTTCAGCTAAAATCAATATGTAACTTCTACAGTCCACTGATAGTTTGCAGAGAGTTGAGTTGTTTGAACAAAGATTTATTGTTTTATGAATTTGGCACGTAAACTGTCGGGAGACATGTAATCACCTCTGCACGTGGATTGTGCTAGCTTTCACAGAAAAATTCCACACCTAAGTACATAACCATGCATGACTATGCATAAATCTTTGAAGTCGATTCTGCTGGTTCGGGTGCCGGAGGGGGTGACACAGAGAGAGAGGGATCAGAGAGAGAGAGGGTGCCAGGTGGAACCTTTAATGTTGTAGTCGGCGAGGGTGCGGCCGTCCTCCAGATGCTTCCCGGCGAAGATGAGATGCTGCTGGTTCGGGGAAATGCCCTCCTTGCCCTGGATCTTAGCCTTCACGTTGTCGATCGTGTCCGAGGAGTCGACCTCCAAGGTGAACTGTGCTTTGACCGCAGGGGGAGGGGGGGCTCCGGCGGAGGGGGGCTCGGGCGGGAGGCCGCAGGGGGAGGGGGGCTCGGGCGGAGGTTGGCTCGGGCGGGAGGCCGCAGGGGGAGGGGGGGCTCCGGCGGAGGGGGGCTCGGGCGGGAGGCCGCAGGGGGAGGGGGGCTCGGGCGGGAGGCCGCAGGGGGAGGGGGGGCTCCGGCGGAGGGGGGCGGAGGCCGCAGGGGGAGGGGGGCTCGGGCGGGAGGCCGCAGGGGGAGGGGGGCTCCGGCGGAGGGGGGCGGAGGCCGCAGGGGGAGGGGGGGCTCCGGCGGAAGGGGGCTCGGGCGGGAGGCCGCAGGGGGAGGGGGGCTCTGGCGGGAGGCCGCAGGGGGAGGGGGGGCTCCGGCGGAGGGGGGCTCGGGCGGGAGGGGCGTGGGGGGGCTAGGGCGGAGAGGGGGCCGCAGGGGGAGGGGGCTCGGGCGGGGGCTCGGGCGGGAGGGCTCGGGCGGGAGGGGGGGCTCGGGCGGAGAGGGGCTCGGGCGGGCGGGGGCCGCAGTGGGGAGTATAACGGGATCAGCGACTGATTGGAGACCGAAGTAAATTCGGTCGCAAGAACAGCGACCGATTGGAGACCGAACTAAATTCGGTCGCCAAAACGGTCTCACATATGCGACCGATTATTTCGGTCGCCGAATTGGTCTCTATTTGGGACCGACTAGCGACCGATTTAATCGGTCTCTAAGTCGGTCGCTATAGCCACTTTTTCTTGTAGTGCAATGGCGGCCGCCGCCGACTATATATAATATCCTTCACTTCTTGTAACTTATGACCTATGCTCCTTTGTATGAACTGCCCTTCCTTTGCTTAGAGGTGCTGTTCCTGGCTTCCTGCCATGACAGTTACCAGACTTTGGGGAGATCTTTTCACCTAAATTGGCATATTTTATTCATGTCTACATGTTACTTTCCTTATATTATTCTAGCTTTATGAATATTTATAGATCTGTATCCTCCCCCACTCAAGTGAATAGAATTTATACATATCTTTTCACTTTCAGTTCTAACCAAAATCTCTATACACCTATGGAAAATCCTGCAGAACAGTCTGCCTGTTGATTCTAATATCCAGAGGATAGGTGTAAGATGATATTTAGAGTTAAGAAAATGATATTTTCCCCTCCTCAATCTAAATTCTTATATTTTGTAAGATGATATTTAGAGTTAACAAATAGAAAATCAATCAAATAAAATACTTACCGGAGGCTGCTGTGCAGGAGGTGCAGGAGGTGCTCTACTACTATCAATTCCCAAGGATGTGAGCATCTGGGAGACGGTCTGAGCGACGATGGTTGAGATATTCTAACAAACAATCAATAAAGGTATATCAGAGAGGAGTGAGAAGACACAGCCAAAATTTTTAACAAACAACACAAACACATATAGTAATTAACCACCTAAGTGCGATCAAACATTCACAGACTGTCCAAACGGGACAATTCAAGACTTTGAGTTAGATATACACATTCTCATCATTCAAAATGAGAACGTGCATATCAATCCCAAAGTCTTGAACGGGTAGGTTGATTGGCACGGGCTTAACACGCTCTCCTAAGATGCGTGCAATGTTAGGTTGCACCCACGCATCTCAGCTCACATACAACACCCAACTAATTAAATATTGACAAGATAATAACACAATCTAAAAACATAGCAGTAACATGTGAAATTGGCAATACATGTACACAATGAAAACAGGAATTTTATTTTAACATCCAACATAAAGACAACACTTTCACTAGCTATTTAGCAGAAATAAAATATAGCATGATACTTTTTAGCTTAAAGACAACACTGTCACTAGCTATGCAGAAATCAAGTAAAGAAATTGATGGTATCATTACTGAATAAGACAATAATAAAACACACTTTACTTTTCATCCAACAATACCCTAACTATTAAAATTAACAAAACACATAACCGACTAAATAACACTAAACTAAAAATAAACCTTAATTTAATTACGAAAATACAAGAAAATAACACTAAACTCAAAGTGCATGTTTTTCTTTCTGAATCAATAACCGCACTTCTTTCTTCTAACCACTTTCTTCCTAAAATAATGAATGGGGCAGCCATTGACCCAATGTCACACCAAGCTCCATCATCATACGTGACTGTTTTGAACTTCTTAGAGAACTCCACAAATACACGGTCACCCTCAATAACAATTTCTCCGGTCTTAGCAAGTGACTTAACAATGTCAGGTGAAATCCAATTCTTATCTTCCGACTCATGTACATCAATTTCTGCTCGTTGTCCATTAGGTAAATATGCAGTAAAAATAATCGGAAGAGGAAGCATACTGATTACAAAATGTAGGACCTCAACTTATAAAAATAAGTTGATTCCCTTATGCTCTGATACCAAATCTGATGCAGGACAGAAACATTTATAACCATTAAATGACACTTTTTCACTCATCAAAACATACAATGTTACTTTTTGAACATTAGTAAATATGGTGCAATCTTAAACCCCATTTTATTACTGAGGATGGATAAGATAGTATGATAGGTCTTTAAACAAACAGATGGAGGAAGAAAAACTTTTAGAAAAACATTGTAACTAATCCTCATAGGTACCTGACTTAATCCGATAGGTTAATTTTATTTTTTAAAATACAACAAATGTAGCGACCGAATAGAGACTGAATGGCGACCGAATTATTAGCGACCAGTCAGGCGACCGATTATAATCGGTCTCTGGTAACGACTGATACTGCGACCGAATTATGTCGGTCGCCATATAGCGACTATTATATAGCGACCGACATATTCGGTCGCTAGATAGTATCTGTTCGGTCGCAATGCATATTTGCGACCGATCTACGACTGAATAGCGACCGCTAGGTCGGTCGCTATCCGCGATTTTTCTTGTAGTGATTAGGATTTTTCATAGAACAAATAATTACCTCTAAATAGATATAGATGATGAACGCCCATGTAGTATTAAAAAACCCTTTATAATCATATCTATCAAGATAGGAGTAAAAATATTGAATAAATATATATAGATATATATATAGAAACGAGGGAAAGATCTGTGAGCGTCATCTAATCCTCAGTCTCACAAACTCGGGTTTTAGTAGGGTTTGACAGACCGTTCGTCCCGTCCGTCCCGATTTTTGACTGAGAGGTGACGGGTCGGTACCGTTACGTACCGAGATAAAAAATTATGTTATATATATGTATGCTATAGAATAATATAACTCAAAAATATTTGTATTTTAGTTGGTTACGTGTGTGGCTGTTCTAACGGAAGCCTCCGGTTCGAATCTCGCCCTCGTCGTTGTTTTAAATATTTTTTATTAAAAATAACTTTATAAAAATCTATAAAAAACACTTCAAATGTGTGTTTCGAATTGGGGATCTCACATTCAAACGTGAGATTCTCAACCAATCAACTTACAAAATATATTTATTATAAAAAATTTAAAATAATATATAAAACGTCTCAGTTGTGATTGAGATTGGACGGGACGACCGATTCAGATCGCCCAGTCTCGATTTGTCAAATCTTAAATTTTAAGACCCTTTAAGTAGAAAATTTGAGGTAATCGGCAAATAATGAGCATGCCATTAATTCCCTTTTGACTGCTTAGATCGATCGCGCTCTTTCAAATAAAGAGGAAGATAAGGTGGAAGCAGCCGGAGACCCGTCGTTGGCGAAGAAAGGTACCTTCGCACGCTATGTGGCTTGACGACAACGAATTCCGAAGAAGAAAAGAGTTGGAGAACGATATGAAAAGGTGAAGGGCCGCTGGTGACAAGCCAACGTGACCCTATCATGATGCCGCCCCCCTTGACAGGCTCTGCGACTTCTACTGTTCCTGGGCACGGTACGTGGCGCGGCCGTGTGGGACTGGGGACATGCTGTCCTCAGTACCGCGCGCTGAAGTTGAGGAGGAGGTCACAACCCCCTGTGGAAGAATCCAGCAACCCTTCCTTAGAGATCTGAGGGGGACGGGGGCGCAGGCCGCAGGGGGGAGGGGAGGGGAGCAAGCCGGCGACGGGGCCGCAGGGGGGAGGGGAGTAGGCCGGCGGGGGAGGGGAGCAGGCCGGTGACGGAGGGGGAAGGGAGAGAGAGAGAGAGAGAGAGAGAGAGAGAGAGAGAGGTACCTGCGGAGGGCGACGACGGCAGGGCGAGCGGCGACGGCGACTCGACGCGAGCGGCGCGGCGACGGGCTCCGGCGGAGGGGGGCTCGGGCGGGAGGCAGCACGGGGAGGGGGGCTCCGGCGGAGGAGGGGGGCTCGGGCGGGAGGGCTCGGGCGGAGGGGGGGCTCCGGCGGAGGGGGCTCGGGCGGGAGCGGGGAGGGGGGCTAGGGCGGAGAGGGGGCCGCAGGGGAAGGGGGCTCGGGAGGGGGGGCTCGGGCGGGAGGGCTCGGGCGGGCGGGGGTCGTAGTAGGAAGTATAACGGCCTCAGCGACCGACTGGAGACCGAAGTTAATTCGGTCGCAATAATAGCGACCGATTAGCGACCGATATACATGCGGTCGCTGAAACGGTCTCTATTATGCGACCGATTATTTCGGTCTCCGAATTGGTCTCTATTTGGGACCGACTAGCGACCTATTTAATCGGTCGCTAATGCGGTCGCTAATAGCAGCGACCGATTAGAGACCGAAATATATTCGGTCGCAACATCGGTCTCCAATTCGGTCGATTTTGAAAAAAAAGAGCCCGGAATAAATTCGAGCTAAATATAGCGACCGATTGGAGACCGAACTAAATTCGGTCGCCAAAACGGTCTCAGATATGCGACCGATTATTTCGGTCGCCGAATTGGTCTCTATTTGGGACCGACTAGCGACCGATTTAATCGGTCTCTAATTCGGTCGCTATAGCCACTTTTTCTTGTAGTGGACCGAGGTTTAGTAGTACAGTACTGTTAAAGTATATGGTTTTTCCGTTTACTTACTTTAGCTTGTTGGTTCGACCGTACTCCTGTTAGGTAGGGTTGCCTCCTGCTTTCTCATTTTTCATGCGAGGTGGGGATTCGCGGGATCCCTACTGGGCCAATGAAATGAGGCTCACCCCTGCTTTTCAGGTGAGGCGGGGTCTTCGAGAGGCGCGGCTGATTTTCAACGTGGTTCTTCTAGCCAGAGTTAGTCGCCAGTCTGCCAGAGCTGGGGGATGCTTCGTGTAGTTGTACTCCGGGGGATGCCCCGTGTAGTTGTACTTTTCTTTCTGTTGACTGTACTTTCATTTTGGACATGAGATACACTGGACCTTGTAGCAGTTAATTTATTTATATTATTCTGTGCATTTTATTTTAGATTATTATGCTATCTCTGTGGTTGTTTCAGCTTCTGTTGTACTGCCACACCATCCCTTTTTACCCTTCCGAGTCTTCGGGCTCGTGGGTTGGCGGGCCGAGATTCGAGACCCGTCGGTTCCTTTCCGGTACTCTGATATCGGGTCGTCACAGCTGGTATCAGAGCGTAGGTTGTGGAGGTATATCAGAACTTGAAACGAATTGCGGTGGTCCAGAAGGTCCATGAATGTCCTGTACAGTCGGCGACTGGCTTAGGGCCGCGCGTGTTTTATTGATTTGTGGTTGTTTTCTTGATGCCAGGTGTGTTATGGCGTCACGGAGGAGGGCTCGTCCCCAGCAGGGAGAGTCTAGTGGTGGTCCGGAGGAGCAGAGCAGGGCTTCAGTTTCTGAGGGTGTAGCTGGAGATGCGAGAGCTCCGGGGATGGACGATTTCTTCCTAGGTATGTTTGAGTATGTGTTTCAGCGGCAGCAGGGAGGCCAGCAGCAAGGCGGCGATGCTGGTGAGGACCGGGCTCGTGGTGGTCGTGGTCGTGGTCGTGTGCTGAAGGAGTTCTTGCTGTTCCAGCCTCCTTCCTTCAGTGGGCAGCCAGATCCTGAGGTGGCCAGAGAGTGGCTGGATGATGTGCGGCGGATTTTCAGTGCGATGGAGTGTCCCGAGGAGGAGCAGGTAGCGTTGGCTACTCATCGTCTTCAGGGGGCGACCCGTACTTGGTGGACGTCATAATGGAGTTCAGTGTTCCAGTCTCGTCCTCTTCGGTAGATTGCGTGGCAGGAGTTCATCACGGCTTTCGAGCGTGCTTTCTGTCCGTCCTTTGTCAGATCGCAGAGATTGCGTGAGTTTATAGAGCTGACTTAGGGTGACATGATGGTGATGTAGTACCGTGTCAGGTTTATCGAGTTGGGCCGTTATGCTCCTCATATTGTGGCAGATGAGGAGGTGAAGACCGATCAGTTTGTGGGTGGTCTGAGGCTAGAGTTGAGGCATCATCTTCTTGCGTCAGGTTTGACCACTTTGGATGCGGCATGTAAGGCGGCAGCGGTGCTGGAGAGAGATTTGCATAAGGTTCGAGGGTAGGGCAGTGCTAGTCAGGTGCAGGCAGATTTCAGCCAGCTGACGGGGATGCAGCAACAGAGTACCGTCCAGCTCTCAGCAGGTGGATCAGTGGCGACATAGTATGTGGCTGCTGCGCCAGGATCGTCATCCTTTAAATCGAAGCTTAAGAAGATGCTTAAGGAAGCTGGTTTTGGTAAGAGGCGTCAGGATCGTAAGGAGTCGAACCAGGAGTCGATGGACAGTGTTCAGCAGCCGGTGGCTTTTCAGCGTCAGGGTTCGATGACTGGTTCGCGGGGTGGTTGCCCTAGGTGCGGTGGTTCTCATCCGGATAGACCGTGTTCGGCACCCGTGATTTGCTTTAGGTGTGACCAGCCAGGGCACATGGCATGTGACTGTCCGCAGAGACTGCGCCAGCCGCACGAGTTTCAGCAGCAGCAGCAGTTTCAGCCCCAACAGTTGTCATCACAGCCGCAATAGTACCAACAGTAGGGACAGTTTCCTCAGTTGTCACGGTCAGCTACTGTGGGGAGGCAGAGATCCCGAGGCAGGGTGACTCACATGACCATGGCAGAGGCTGAGGCGTCGCATTTGGTGGAAGGTACTCTCTCGATTTTGGGTTTTGCGGCTCGTGTTTTGTTTGATTCAGGTGCTTCTCATTCGTTCATCTCGGAGGATTTTGCTCAGAGTGTGGAGGACCCAGTGACTGAGGTGTCCTATGACTTGACGGTAGAGTTGCCTACCGGTGACTTCATGATCACCCCGTACTACTTTGAGAAGGTACCGGTGTGGGTGGAAGGGCAGAACTTGCCGGCTAGACTCTATGCATTACCGCTTCAGGACTTCGATGTGATTTTGGACATGGATTGGCTCGAGGCTCATCATGCCTTGGTGGATTGCGGCTCGAAGAAGGTCTACTTCCGACAGCTTCGTGGACCCACCTTCTATTTCCAAGGTATTCGGTCTTCCTCTTCTCGCTTGCTTATTTCGGATATCCATGCACGTCGTTTGCTTGATGCGGGTTGTCAGGGCTTTCTCGCATCCGTGATTTTGAGTGATCAGCAATGTCATGAGGTGGAGGACATTCATGTCGTGTGTGAGTTTCCCGATGTTTTTTTGAGGAGCTACCAGGGTTGCCACTGCAGCGAGAGATTGATTTTGTGATTGAGGTGGTGCCGGGTATGGCGCCTATGTCGAAGGCCTCTTATCGGATGGCGCCCACTGAGTTGCGAGAGCTGAAGGCGCAGTTGCAGGAGTTGCTGGCCAAGGGGTATGTTCGTCCTAGTTATTCCCCGTGGGGTGCGCCGGTGTTGTTTGTGAAGAAGAAGGATGGTAGTTTGAGGCTGTGCATTGACTACCGTCAGTTGAATCAAGCGACTGTTAAGAACAAGTATCCGTTGCCTCGGATTGATGACTTGTTTGACGAGCTTCAGTCGGCTCGGGTGTTTTCGAGGATCGATTTGAGATCAGACTATTACCCGCTGCGGATTCGAGAGTCGGACTTGGAGAAGACGGCGTTTCGATCGAGGTATGGCATTATGAGTTCTTGGTGATGCCATTTGGGCTCACCAATGCCCCCGCAGCGTTCATGGATTTGATGCATAGGTTGTTTCGTCCGTACTTGGACCAGTTCGTGGTCGTGTTTGTGGACGACATCCTTGTGTATTCGCGGTCTGCTGAGGAGCATGTGCACCATTTGAGAGTGGTGTTGCAGACCCTTCGTGATCACCAGTTGTATGCCAAGTTCAACAAGTGCGAGTTCTAGCTCCGAGAGGTACACTTTTTGGGGCACGTGATTTCTGGTGATGGTGTTTCCGTGGACCCGGCTAAGGTCGAGGCTGTGGTATAGTGGCCGAGGCCAAGTTCTGTCACGGAGATTCGGAGTTTCTTGGGGCTTGCGGGCTATTATCGGCGGTTTATTCAGGATTTTTCTCGTATTGTAGCCCCGATGACCAGGCTTACGCGGAAGGAGGTGCCGTTCGTCTGGACAGAGGAGCGTGAACGGAGCTTCGTGGAGCTGAAGAGATTGCTTACCACTACTCCGGTTTTGGTGTTGCCATCTGGCTCGGGTGATTTCGTGGTGTGTACGGATGCTTCCGGGGTAGGTCTCGGTGCTGTGTTGATACAACATGGGAGAGTTGTGGCGTATGCGTCGCGGTAGTTGAAGCCACATAAGGTGAACTACCCTGTTCATGATCTTGAGTTGGCGGCGATGATTTTCGCTCTGAAGATATGGAGGCATTATTTGTACGGTGAGAGGTTTGAGCTTTTCACTGACCATCAGAGTTTGAGGTATGTGTTCACCCAGAGGGATCTTAACCTCAGCCAGAGGAGGTGGATGGAGTATATGAAGGATTATGATTTCACTCTGTCCTATCAGCCTGGCAGGATGAACGTCATGGCTGATGCTCTGAGTAGGAAAGTAATGGTCAGTCGGATGTTGTTGAGGAAGTGGAGGCTTTGGGAGCAGGTTCCAGGCATGACTTTTAGGCTCAAGGTCCCTCAGGACCAGGGTTTGGCTGTCCTTGCGAGTATGATTGTCACGCCCGCGGTGCGTCGACAGGTGACTGAGGCTCAGCGAGCAGACCCCAAGCTACCTCGTATTTTGTCGATGGCCGAGGTGGAGTTAGGAGAGGATGGAGCCGTGAGGTTCAGAGGTAGGTTGTACGTGCCAGCCGATGGGTAGGTGTGGCGTACGGTATTGCGTGAGGCTCATGGGAGTCGGTATGCCGTGCACCTCGGATCGGCTAAGATGTACCAGAACCTGAAGATGTAGTTTTGGTGGCCTGGTATGAAAAGAGATGCGGTGGGATTTGTGGCCAGGTGTTTGACCTGTCAGCAGGTGAAGGCTGAGAACCAGCGACCAGGAGGCACACTTCAGCCCTTGGATGTTCCTGCGTGGAAGTGGGACCACGTGACCACTGATTTCGTGGTTGGGTTACCGGGGACGTCCGGTGGGGAGGATAGTATCTGGTTGCTAGTGGATAGACTGACGAAGACGGGGCGATTGCTGCCGGTCAAGGTCAGTTGGAGCGTGCATCGCTTGGCTCATTTGTATGTGGAGCAGATCGTTCCGTTGCATGGAATCCCCATCTCCATTGTGTCCGATCATGATCCCCGCTTCACTTCTGGATTCTGGAGGAGCTTCCAGAAGGCTCTAGGCACCGAGTTGGCATTCAGCTCGGCCTATCATCCTCAGTCGGACGGTCAGTCTGAGAGGACCATCCAGACTTTGGAGGACATGTTGCGAGCGTGTTTCTTAGAATGGCAAGGGAGTTGGACCCACCATCTTCCATTGGTGGAGTTTACCTATAACAACAGCTATCATTCGAGTATTGGTATGGCTCCCTATGAGGCGTTGTACGGGCGACCTTGTCGGACTCCGCTTGATTGGTTCGAGGTGGGCGAGCGTGCCCTGATCGGACAAGATTTGGTGCAGCAGTGTGTTGAGGTGGTGCATCTCGTTCGGCAGAGGATGTTGGCAGCTCAGAGCCGGCAGAAGAGTTATGCCGATCGGAGGAGGCGACCTCTCAGCTTTGCTGTGGGAGACCGAGTTTTCTTGAGAGTTTCTCCCATGAAGGGTGTGATGCGTTTCGGTAGACGTGGGAAGCTGAGTCCCTGCTACATTTATCCCTTTCCCATCGTCGAGCGTTTTGGGAAAGTTGCTTATCGTTGCAGCTACCTCCGGAGCTTTCTGCCGTGCATGATGTGTTCCACGTGTCGATGCTTCGGAAGTATATGCCCGATGATTCGCATGTTCTCGAGGATGCCATTCGGCCTGAGGTGACCCCAGATCTGTCCCTTCCGGAGTTTCCTGTTCACATTGAGGATCGGCGAGAGCAGTGCCTGCGGAACAAGGTTATTCCTCTGGTCAAGGTGGTCTGGAGGCGTCATTCGGGCGACGAGGCGTCTTGGGAGCACGAGGATGAGATGCGGGAGCTATATCCTTATTTGTTTGCGTGAGTCTTTCCCCCGTTCTTGTGCTTTGTTCTTGAATTTCGAGGATGAAATTCGCTTAAGGGGGGAGGGCTGTAATGTCCCAGATCTTTCAGATCCTTCTTCGTGGGTCTCGGATCTGGTTTCTCGGAATGTCCGACTCTGTTGTGTCCGAAATTTCGTTTCGGACATCTTTCGTGTTCGAATCGGCGCTATCCGGAGTTATTTCGGAGGCTCGGAGTGTGTCCGCGGTTTTTCCGCTCGTGTTTTCTGATTTCCGGTGTGTATTTTGGTAATTCCTTCGGAACCTCATGGCGGGTGAACCGAGTCGTTCACCTAGGCGAGAGTGGTACCGTTGCGATCGGTACGTCCCGAGGATCGAGAATATGTATTTTTTCTATTTTTCGGTATTTTTGATATTTTCCAGATTTTCTATAAATACCAAACCTTTTCCCTTTTTCTTTTCACTTTTTCTTTTCTTCTTCTTCTTCCTTCTTCTTCCCGTTGGAGCGCCCTCTCCACCGCGCACCGTGCTTCTTCCCTGGGCGATCGAGACGCGGCCTCCCTCACTCCGGCAACGGCGTGGCGGCGACGGCGAGGCGGTCCCTGCGGTGTCCTTTTCGCGGCGAGAGGCGGGGCGTTCGTGGGTCTAAAAACTTCATTCGTGGTTTTGGCAACGATTCGGCAGGGCATTCGCTCCATTGAGGTAGGGGGACGAATCATTATGCTCATTCCGTCGTTCCCTGCGATTTGTAGGCCGAATGGGAGCCGAGAGGGGCATTTTTGAGCGGGTTAGGGCAAAACCATGTTTTGGGGAGAGCTCGCCTGATCTATGGATTTGAGCCGCGATTCGGCGTTTTGATGGCCTAGAATCATGCTAGGGGTCCCCTGGGGTCTTCCCCTTTGATTTCCCCCTCTCCTTTGGAGGCATGGGGGCGTGGTTTGAATTTTTGGCTGTTTCACGCCGTTCCGTCGTCGGGTGTGTGTGACGGTCCTTCCAGGGACCGTCACACGGTGTAACGCACCCAGGTAGGTGCGTTACAGCCCCGTTATAGCCGTTGGGGAGCTGTGGCTGTGACGGTCCCACGATAGATCGCTAGGGCGCTGTGACGGTCTAGGGTTAGGCCGTTCGAGCCTTCTGACCGTTGGTTTTTTTGACCGTTGGGGTTCAGGGCCTGTGACGCACCAGGTCTGGCGCATCACAGCCCTGTAATGCTCAGGTGTGGGCGCGTCAGAGCACGCGGACCCAACCACCCTGACGCGCCCAGGTAGGGCCATCAGGTGCTGTGACGGCCCGGGCGGGGCGCGTCACAGTATGTTTTCACCGTGGCTTGTGACGGCCCAGGTTTGGACCGTCAGAGCCCTGTGACGGCCCAGTGTGGGTGCGTCAGAGCCTGTGATGGCCCAGAAGGGGCGCGTCACAGTCTGTTTTCTCTTTTGGCTCGTGACGCTCCAGGGCTGGACCGTTAGAGCCATGTGACGCGCTAGTGTAGGCGCGTCACAGCCTGTGACGGCCCAGGGGTGGACCGTCCGGCTTTGCGCTGCATCGTGTGCGTGCAGCCCCGTTTCTTCGGTGGTGGTTTCCGTGAGTTAGTCCTTACTGTCGGTGACCTGTCCACTAGTCGTAGCTTCCTGCGCACGCGGGTGCGGACCCACCTGGGAGTGGTAGAGAGCGAGAGCCAGTGAGAGACGATTTTTAGGCTGGTTACCGTAGGGCCCCTTGCCTTTGCCACCAGAGTCCGGTGGGAGGGAAAATCAGCTAGAGGACCCGACCTAGAGAAGATGGTCTGTGTGTGCACACGTAGTTGGGGGCTTAGGACACGCGCTGACGAGCGTGACCCCAGCTAGTCCTTATTGTGGTACTTGTTGCGTGTCTGAGTCTCACGCCCGGGGCGTTGCAGCTAGACACTTGTGACGCTGTATAAGATGTCAGGGGACGCTTCCGGTCGTTCTTCTAGTGGGTAGTGCTCCTGTTCGTTGACAGGTGTGGACTCGAGTTTCGTTAGACCGAGGTTCAGTAGTACAGTACTGTTAGAGTAGATGGTTTTTCCATTTACTTACTTTAGCTTGTTGGTTCGACCGTACTCCTGTTAGGTAGAGTTGCCTCCTGCTTTCTCATTTTTCGTGTGAGGTTGGGATTCGCGGGATCCCTACTGGGCCAATGAAATGAGGCTCACCCCTGCTTTTCAGGTGAGGCGGGGTCTTTGAGAGGCGCTGCCGATTTTCAGCGTGGTTCTTCTAGCGAGAGTTAGTCGCCAGTCTGCCAGAGCCGGGGGATGCCCCGTGTAGTTGTACTCCGGGGGATGTCCCGTGTAGTTGTACTTTTCTTTCTGTTGACTGTACTTTCATTTTGGACATGAGATACATTGGACCTTGTAGCAGTTTATTTATTTATATTATTCTGTGCATTTTATTTTAGATTATTGTGCTATCTCTGCGGTTGTTTCAGCTTCTCTTGTACTCCCACACCATCCCTTTTTACCCTTCCGAGTCTTCGGGCTCGTGGGTTGGCGGGCCGAGATTTGAGACGCGCCGGTTCCTATCCGGTACTCGGATCCCAGGTCGTCACAAGTCCAATCACCCAACCTGGGGCTGGAGGTTTCTCGCTTTTCCGTTGGATAAGGGATCGACTCACCTTGTGAGTTTCCTTGGGAATCGTGTTACCGTGGTTTCAGACCTAGGGATAGGAGAAAGAAAGGACCACCAGAAAGAAGACCAGGCGTGTCCACTGACAACTTATACTGCGTCTCAGGTATCTCCACTAGCCTGGAACGCGGCAAGTGAGACACATAACAGTAACCAAAGTCAAGAACTAGTCAAGGTCACACTCGTTAGTGTCAGTCCACGCCCTTGATCACGTGTGCACACACTGGCTCAATGCCTTGAGCCAGGCCTCTAGCTAGTTCCCCCCAGTAGGACGCTACTGACAAGCAAGGGGGCCCATGAAACCAGCTTAAAAATCGTACACCGGGACTACCCCGCCACTTCGCCCAAGTGGGCTAACACTAAAGGTCGTCGGGCTACGACTAGTGGTTCCATCACAAGGAAAGATAAAATAACTCTATGGGGATATAAGAATGTGCCACAGTTTATAAAAATATTTAAATATGGCGAATATGCAATATTAAACGCATAATTAAATAAGCAGGATTGAATTTATAAACTACGGAGACTAGGCGGTCTGGACTAGGCCGCAACGGTCAAAAAAACGGTTGGATGACTGACCGCTTTACTCACTGTGGCAGTCCACCGATGACCGCTAACCTACTTAATGCTTTACACGGCTTTAGGGGAGAAACGGTCTGGACAGGACCGCTCCGGTCAATTTAGCGGTCGTACGATAGGCCGCTTCATGACAAAAATGGTCCGGTCTAAGTCGATACTCTTACACCGCCTCAATCAGGACGAAAGGGTATGGCGGTCTATTGCCAGGCCATTACTGTCCCTAAGCGGTCAGGATATGGCCGCCTTCAGACAGTAGCGGTCAGTCCTGGACCGCTGTACTCCCACCGCCTATAGCCTACATAAAACGGTCTCTGAAAGGACCGCTATTAACCCAGACGACCAAAAACGGAAGTAACTCAATTGGAACCCCTCCCAATCGATTCAAATCTATGGGAATATGGTTTTAAACCTGTTCCTGCCATCACATACCCATTCCATAGCATTTTTACATCCAAAAACATAAAGGCAATGGCCATGGAGTGACTTTCATGGATTAAAACATAAATGACTATGTTCATGGATTTTTGAATCAAACTAAGCATATAAGCATCTAAAATAGCATACAATTGGATTGAAAACGATCCTAAGGCGAAGAGGAATCTATCCCCCTACTTGGTTTCACGATTCTAAGCCGTTCTACGCCCGTTCTTCACGAGGAAACCACGGCCTATACGGTGAATTCTCCACGTCCACGCTCCACGAGTCGCCTCCAAGACAACACCTCCGCTCCACCAACGCCCTGGGGTCGCCAAGGCCGCCTCCTGCCAATCCTGCAAGGCCCCGAGGTGATCACACCACCAAGAGCAAGAGAGGGGGAGGGGCGTGCGTAGTAGAGAAAGAAATGGGGAGAGAGAGAATTCCCAAAAAAAAAAACAAATCAAAATGCTTTTGTTTTATTATTATTATTAGATATATAACTAATTATTGTCAAAAGGCATTAAAAGAAGTAAAATTGCAATAATGCCCAATCTAACTTCTAAACCTTATACAAATGGGCTAGGTCAAATGAACTTGGCCCATTAAGCTTATTAAAATGTTCTAATCTCATGAATCTTTTATATTTCCATACCGATAAGGATCCGTTATCTATTGCGTCTTATAGAGAGTGATAGAGAGAGAGAGAGAGAGAGAAAGAGAGCGGCATGGAGGGGGTGCCGGAGGGGTTCTCCCCCTCCAACGTAGGACATATGCACCCGCACACACATACACACACAAAGAGAGAGATGCGTGTAAACCGGTGAGTCGCTCCGACACAGAGCGACTTCACGTCTTTCC